>CM043319.1:55753199-56118199 GCA_023736055.1 Quercus glauca | reverse complement strand
TTCTATATTCACACACGCTACCATGCATCTAGCATACAACATGACATTTCATCCCAAACCCTAACATACCTCTATCATGCATCTCAACATATCCAAACCCTGACATGCATCTATCATACATGGCATTATATCACACCCAAGGTAGAAACATAGATATGGCAACATCAAAGAATTATTGGAGAGCATCAAGGACATCAAGAACACAACATATCTATCCAAACTCACATGTCATGTTCATCAAACCTAAACCAGATCGTGTCCCAATCAAATGCATATACATATGAATGCATGTCTTACCTTACTCATGTAATTAATATTGTACAATGATAATTTCGGTTTCGTTCATTAAAAAATAAAAGAAAATTTTTTTTTTCAAATGATAATTTTCTAATTTTAGAAAATCAAGATAGCCCAATCTTAAGGATAGGTGAATTGGTTGGTAGACTGTTCATATTAAATACTTTGGGTTTGGTTTATCTACAAGATTACATATGGAGGCATTTGATGGCCTGACTAGTTTCCAATATGAGCAGAACATATTGCAAGATTGGCCCTAAAAAAAATTCTTTCAAAAAAAAAATAAAAAAAAAAAGCCTTAAATTCTTTTTTATTTTATAAAATTGATACATCCCATAGATTGAATCTTTTAATTCTTTTATTTTCTTATCACTTTTAAAAATCAAACTGCAGTAATAATAGGACACACAATTTGCAAGGATACAAGTGATATTAGCTTTTAGATTACAAGAAAAATAAGAATAAACACTTTATATATATATATATATATATATATATATATATATATGAGATTAAATTCTGTAAGGACGTGGTATAAAACTCATATTTTACTCCTCCAATATCAACATGCCACATCATTTTGTCACATATTTAAGAATAAGCACAACCACACTCAATCAATTCTAATACTCATATATAAATCCAACCAAATTAGGAGTTTATTGAGATGTTATTAAGTGTGGTAGGATGCATTGAATTTTAAGTAAAATGTTGATGTGGTAATCTCTTATTGGATGGTGTAAAATATGGGTTTTACAACCCATCCTTACCAAATTCGGACTATATATATATATATATATATATATAAAGAATAAACAAAAAAAGAAATGATTTTCTCAAAAAAATAAAAATAAAAAACAAAAATGAAATGTGGCATTTGAAAATTTCAGCTACCTTAAAAAAGTTAAATGAGCAACACTGAAAACACTGTAGCAAAATAATTTTTAAATGTGTAAATAGTGCCGTGGGACCCATTTTTAATGAAAAAATTGATAAAAAATAAAATTTGTGGGTTCATGAAAAGTGCACAAATGCACTGTTCTGGACAAAAAGTCAACAACTGCGGCTACTGTTCATGTGAACAGTAGTCGCACAGTATCGGCACAGTACCCATTACACTCCCTCACACACCTGAAAAAAAAAAAAAAAAAAAAGGACAAAACGCAAGCAAAAAACGCAAACGTGAGAATAATTGCAATCCAAACGGCACTTTAGTATAAAGAGAAGCCAAATTATTTGAAAAAGGGTTAAAAAAAATTCCTTGGTGGATATATTTTCCATCAATAATCTACTGATATAATATTAAATAGTATTCGGTCAAAAAAAATTAAGTTGTAAAATGAAAATATTTAAAATTTAAACTTAAATAGTAAGACGAAAGTATTAAAATTTTCATATGATTTTTTAAAAAATATGTTGCACATGAAATGACTTTATGAAAGCTTTGACTTTTTCAAGTCATTACTAATATTTTCATATTTTATTTTATTTTTTTATACTAAAAATGGTAAACATAGGTGGTTTCAGTTTGTTTAACTAGAAAAATCTCTGATGGTTAAATAAGAGATTTGAAGTTCAATTCTCGTTTACACCAAAAACTTATTGGTGTCTTGGTTTTATATATATATATATATATAAAACACAGAATATTCTAATTAAGTTAAGTTAATTCTTTGTTACAAAATTTTCTAGTTTGCATTTTTGTTTATTAATAATTAATAATTTTAATATTTATTATAAGGAGTTATTGGACTAAGGCACCTGACATAAAAAAAAAATTATTTAATTTAATTTATTTTCCCTAATCAAATGTTGATTAAACTATAGTCTTTTCTAAAAGTTCTCTTGTTTTACTTTTGATTTATTACTACTTATTAATTAAATATTCATTATATATAAATGGTTTTTACGGAATTTTTTGTGTGCATTGCACAAATTAACAACCAGTAATAATATAACTTGTGGGACCCCAAATATTTAAAAAACCCCGGCCCACTCCATAGCCGGCTCAAGGCCCGCACCGAGGAGAATATAGAGGCCGAGGGTAAAAGGGAAAAGCCTAAGCCCTCAAGGGGCCTCGCCGAGGATGCCCACCTCCTCGGCGAACCGACGTTGATGAAGGGAAAATATCCCTCACCCATTAAATGTACTCCACCAATATTCTGGCCACTTTAATGGTGAGGTGACCAGCAAACCCAGATGCTTCGGTCACTTCAACTAATAGAAAGTCTGCAAAGGCGGCTGAGAACTAACATAAAGCCTGCAAAAGCAGATGATGGGACAAACCCTTATACACAGAGTTCGGATAAATGACAAGTGGATGGCAGAGAATCAACTAAATAAAAGTATATAAACAGGTAGAACCG
This sequence comes from Quercus glauca, assembly GCA_023736055.1. Classification (NCBI taxonomy): domain Eukaryota; kingdom Viridiplantae; phylum Streptophyta; class Magnoliopsida; order Fagales; family Fagaceae; genus Quercus; species Quercus glauca. The sequence continues at coordinate 56,115,536 of CM043319.1, read as the reverse complement.
CCAAGAAGGAGGGGGGGAAGCCATGGAAGAACAACCCCTGTATTGGTTAGTTCTAAGGAAAAGGTCCTCGGACTGAGCCGAGGACGAGCATTCTCACAAATACTTAACCAAAATCATTATAAAGATCTTCACAAATATTTAACCAAAGTAATGATGATTATCCTCAAAAACACTCAGTTAAATTCTTTTCCCATTATGCCTATGAATTTCTCATCATCCATTGTTTGCCTTGCTAATGCATAGCCTTTACACCCACGCTCTACAAATTTTATTGTTAAGGGTCCATTACAAATTGAGTCCCTACATAACTAAAACATTAAAGACAATTTAGTCATGAACTAGCTTTGTATGAGATACATTTTACCATCAGTTGTTGATCTCTGTTGATTATCTATATACTAAATATAATTTGTAAGAATGACTCTTAGCAAAATTTGGAAATTTCCTTCCTTTTAGAGTCTGTTTGGATACCGCTTATTACTGAAAACTAAAAACACTGTAGTAAAATAAAATAATTTTTAAATGTGTGAATAGTACTGTGGGATTCATTTTTAATGAAAGTTTTGCCAAAAAAATAGAGGTTTGTGGGTCCTCTGAATAGTGCATGAGACCCACAAAAAACGCTGGACACGCAACGCTAGACACTGGACTTGCTAACTATTGAGGGTCATTTTTTTCGAAATTGACAAAGGCAGCCCAACCCAGCAATGCGGGCAGCAGAGAAGCGGCAGACCAAGCGAAAGAAAACCATTAGGCCCAAGCGGCAGGAACAATGGATCACAGGCCCCTTAATACAAATGAGTGGGTCTTGAGGAAGTAAGCAGGCCTAAAAGGCCCGGAAAGAGAGAAAATAGCACCCATGGGCAGTATGTGTTGTGAAAAAGAGAGAATGGGCCGCGGCAGGCCCAAAGGAAAGTAAATAAAGAAAGTAGGGGATAATGGCAAGCCCATGAACCCCAAGGATGAGAATGAGGAAATTGGGCCGGGGAAGTCCAATTAAGTTAGTAAGAGCCCATGGGATGCGGAGTTAGTAAATGGACCGAGGACGTCCAAAGAAATGGGCCAGAGAGGCCCAAGGGAAAAGAAAGGGACATTAGAGCCCATAAGCGAGAACACCAGCGACCACATTAAGCCACTGGGGGAAAATGGAACGGCGGGCTTGAGAAAAGGCCCAACAGGAAGAAAATACGGCAGGAAATGCTAAGTAATGCGATAGGAAACAAAGGCAATTAGAAAATTGGGTTGAAAAGAACGCGAAGCCCAACACTGAGCAAAGCCCAGATCCTAAGGGAGCGGGGAGTCTGAGTAATAACTCGTAAAAAAGCCAGAAACGGACGGCAGGCGGGCAAAGTCTCCAGTCCACGTCAAATGCATGAACAGCAAGCAGATTTCAGACATATGCATGCGCAAAGTCCAGGCACCACCAGCCTGTACCCAGCCAATACAGGACATGGTGGGGTCATGGGGTCAGAGGAAAGAGGGCGTGGTTTGGTGGTGGGGAGAGGGGAAGGCCTGTTTCAAGGTTCCTGCTCAAGCTCTTTTGGGGGATACGTCCTGCTGGGATGACATACCACCCAAAAGAGGCAAGGCTGAGTTGGAACCAATGGGTGCATGCCATGAGGGATAGAGAGAGAGAAACACCACCGCGGCAGGTAGAAATGCCACGGCAGACTAACAGACAGAGTGGTTGTCTTTGTCTGTAGCAGGGTACCCGCAGAACGGAACAGTAATGGTCGGCAGTACGCCCAGGCCAGACAAAGGTGGTTGGAGGGTAGAATAGTAAAATCCGTTCGCGATAAGCACTATAAGAAGGGAGCCTCTGCCGTGTACAAAAAAAAAGGAGGGGCAACACAAGAGAAAACTAAGAAAAGAAAATACTTTACAACACACTTAGGAAAACAGGGGAAGCACAACACTAAAAAACCAAAAGAGGGAAATCACTAAGGAAAAGAAAAGATAGAAAGAAAGAGAGTGAGAGTTAGTGGCATGCACCAACAGGTCTCTTCCCTTCTCTCCCTCTCAAAACCCGGTTCTCTTTTATACTTATTTCGGGTATTGTCCATTCAGGTCCGCCTCCCTCAACCCATTAACTTCCACGGCAGGATTTCTTTTCCTCAGAGGTTAATCGCGTTGAGAAGAGGTGTTTTTCCTCTTTGGCATTAATCCTGCAGACCGAACTGAAAACTTGCTCCATGTCTGTTTGATTAATTTTATTACTAATCTCCTTTACTATTTATTTGTCAAAGGTTGATTAATGTTATTATAGTTATGGATTACTTAGCCATTTCCCATTAAAAGGACTATCTGGTCATTCCAGAATTCATGGTTCTGTTTATCAATTATATCTGCTTGCCGTAAGCTTTTTTCCCTTGAAACAGTTCTGCCTGCCGCAAGCGTTATAGCTCTGCTTGTCGTAAGCTGTTCTCTATAACAACTCAGCCTGCGGTAAGCACTCCCCTGGCAGACGAGGCATAATTTGCGTATAAGCCGGCCAAGTTGAGTTCCAATTGGCCCGGTCTCGACTCTCGCAACCCAGAACACTTGGGCCTACAATCACAAAGGGGCAGCCCAGCCCAACATAGCAAAAAATGGCCCCACAACAAATTGGCGACTTCACTGGGGAGTTGAGAAATAGTTTAGGGATAAAAGCCCTCGCAAACAAATGCCTCCAAAGTCTAGGACTACACGCAACATGAGTGCTGTACCCTCACAGGCAGAATCTAGACCGACGACGCCTCACCCACAGCAGCCTAACCAGGAGGGAGGTGCTAACGAGATGGGGGCTGGAGCCCAACTGCCTCCGAGGATCCCCGCAGACAATGCCAACACCTTCATTGAGGTGTTGTAGGCCTTACAGCACTCGCAACAGCAAATGATGGAAGAAATTCGTCAACTGAAGACGGATAGAACGAAGGAAAAGGGGAGCCAGCATGACCCAGGACATGGGGCAGAAGAGACACTAGTAGGTGGTGTCTCACAGAATACAGATCAACGTTTCATTACTATGGCAGAAGTAGCAGCTCCTGGAGCAAGAGAGGGCCAGAGGACCAAAGGAGAGATTCTACGCACGTAGACCTCCATACCCACTGAGGGTGCTCAGTAAGCCATACCCCGAGAGGTATGAACTGCGAGTATTTGCACAATATGATGGCAGGAAGGGAAGTGCTGTTGAACACGTGAGTAAATTCATCGATACGCTTGGCCCTTACGCCGCAGACGAGGACTTGTGCCTTTGAGAATTTTCTAAATCATTGTGTGACCGGGCTTACACCTGGTACATTGGTTTAAAACTAGGATCAATCCCAACATGGGATGATATGGTGGATGTATTTTGTACCAAGTACTTTCATGGAGAAGAAACGGTGACACTTGCAACATTGCAAGCGACTAAACAAAGTAATGGTGAAGACTTGATGGAGTACATCAAGAGATTCAGGGACATAGCACTCGACTGCTATGACTATTGTGAGGAAAGGACGCTGGTGGAGATGTGCATGACGAATATGATCAGGGAATATAGGGCAGTCCTAGAAAACCTTGAAATCTCCCAGTCCGCGCAGTTGTTACAAAAGGCAAGAAAAACTGCCCAGTCTGTAAAGCCAAGCACGGACAAAAGAAGTGCCCCACAAGCCATGGCAGTATCCACCAGTGAGTGGAGGAGGAAGACCGACGGGAAAGAATACGATACTCCCCCGCCAATACCATGCACCGCAAAAGAGCTAGACGTACTGTTAGACAAATGGATAGCAGATGGCGTTTTCAAACCTAACCAAGTTGCTAGGGAGCCCACTGAGGAAGAAAGGAGGGACCCACGTTTTTGTCGTTTACACAACTATGTCCAACATGCCACCGCAGAATGTTGGGCGCTCCGCAAACTAGTGCACCGCAGGATAAAGGAAGGAACTTTAGAACTGTCCCAACAAGAGGTCCAGAGAAACCCACTCCCGAATCACAAAGGGAAGGGTGTAGCAGCAGTAGCAATCTGTGCGGATCCAGGGGATGACGAAGGAGAGAATCCGGCATTGCCTGCCACAGCGATTACTACTTTACAGCAGAGCTCCAAATTCAGAAACTTATTTGATCAGTTGGGCCTCACAACAAAAGAAAGAAAAGTTGCCACCGAGGCTCTAGTAAGCATTGCTTCCGGGGCAGGGGTGGAATGTTTATCAGCGGAAGTCCAAGATAACAAGGCTCTCTTGCAGGAGTCAACGGAAATCACCTTCAGTGATGAAGATATGGAAGTGGGGTATCCAGACCACAGGAGACCTCTCTATCTCGTGGCATCCATAAATCAAATCCCCATAAAGAGAGCCCTAATAGATACGGGTGCTTCCGTAAACCTCATCCCGTTGAGCACTCTGCAAGCTGCGGAGATTTCAGATAGAAAGATCCAAGGGTGTCCAATGGAAGTGACAGGATTTGGTAGGAGGGGAGAGTACACCGCAGGCCATATCCAGTTGTGGTTAAAAGTGGGACCCATAGCTTCTCTAGCTCGGTTCCACGTGGTAAAAACGGAAGTCTCATACCACGTGCTTTTGGGACGACCATGGTTGCATAAACACAGATTAGTTCCATCCACCTACCACCAATGCGTGAAAGGACGGATGAACGGCAGGATGATACGCATAGCAGCGAATAACTCACCATTTGAGTAGGCAGAAGCTCATTTAGTAGAGACCATGTTCTACGATCGATGGGCTCCATCCGGGGAAAATTCAGTGACAAGGCCACAAGGTACCTTCGTGCCTAAATGGAGAGACATCCAGGATGATCCCGAGCCTGACCTAAGGGAGTTACTGGCGAGAAAAAAGAAGAGGAAGGAAGCACCTACCGCGGACCCAGAAGATACACCCTACTGCGTCAGGATCCGAGGTCCTGACGGCAGGATTGTGTATAAGTTATAAAGGGGCGCGGGGCCCACAAGTGAAATGCAAGAGGGCCCCACCCAAGAGTGGCAACACGAGAACTTGACGTGTTGCGTGGTTCAAGAAAGGTCAGAAAAAGAAAATAGTGAAAAAGAGAATGAGAAAGTTGCGACAGAAAAAGAAGCACAGGTTACGGCAAAAGAAGAGATGGAAGAGGTTGACTTGGGATCTGTTTCACAGGGACCAAGACCTATCCTGATTAGTGCAAGTTTGGCAGAAGCAGAAAAGGCAGAATTGATGTTGCTCTTGAAAGAATTTAAAGATGTCTTTGCATGAGAATACAATGAAATGCCAGGATTAGACCCTGGGCTAGTTGCACACACATTGAATGTAGACCCAGAGGCCAGGCCAATAGTCCAGCATGCCAGGACATTCCATACGGAAGTAGAAGGGCAAATAATCAAAGAAGTGCAGAAATTGCTTGCCGTAGGATTCATCAAACCTATCCAACATCCGCGATGGCTGTCCAACATCGTACCCATGAAAAAGAAGAATGGCCAGATAAGGTGTTGTGTAGATTTCAGGAACCTCAACAAGGCCTGCCCAAAGGATGAGTTTCCTTTGCCAAAAATGGACTTACTGATAGATTCTGCGGCAGGCAGTGCCATGTTTTCGTTTATGGATGGATTCAGCGGGTACAACCAAATTAGGATGGCGCTAAGGGATGCAGAGAAAACCGCTTTCAGAACACCCATGGGCAATTTTTATTACACTGTGTTGCCCTTCGGGTTGAAAAATGCGGGTGCCACTTATCAGAGAGCAATGACTGCCATATTTCACGATATGATGCATCATGAACTCGAGGACTATGTAGATGACATAGTAGTAAAATCAAAGAAGAGAGAAGAACACTTCCAAGTGTTGATGAGAGTATTTGAGAGGTGCAGAGCCTTCAAACTAAGAATGAACCCTCTCAAATGCGCATTCGGAGTGTCCTCTGGGAAGTTCCTAGGCTTCTTAGTTCATAGTAGGGGAATAGATGTAGACCCGGCCAAAGCTACGGCTATTGCAACCATGAAACCTCCGAGTACGGTAAAGGAATTAAAGAGCTTCTTGGGGAAAGTCTTGTATATCCGAAGATTTATCCCCGGGTTAGCATCGATCACCTCCTCTTTCACCAAGCTGCTCAGAAAAGGGCAGGATTTTGAGTGGGGGGAATTGCAGCAGGCAGCCTTCAAAAGGCTACAGTAGATCATGATGAACCTCCCCACGGTCCAGGCCCCGATTCACAAGAAGCCACTATTGCTCTACTTGGCTACCAATTCATACGCCATTGGTGTGATGATCGCCCAAGAGGATGGGGGCGGCACTGAGCAGCCCGTATATTACATCAGCCGCGCCTTGAAGGATGCAGAAACTCGATACCCAAGGGTAGAGAGGGCATGGTTAGCCATTGTATATGCTTCACAAAGGTTGCGCCATTATTTCTTGGCCTACGAGGTATGGTTGATGACCAAATCCCATGCCATCAAGGCTTTGCTGCAGTAATCGATCCTCTCTGGCAGGATATCCCAATGGTTGCTACAATTGTCACAATATGATTTAAGAATGGGGACACCCCGGGCAGTAAAAAGCCAAGCTATAGCAGACTTATTGGCCCAATTTCCAAGCGAGGAGGAGTTCCCACTGGATGATGAAGTTCCTGGGGAAGTGGCCATGGTAGAGGAAGTCAAAGAGCAATGGGTGATGAAATTCGATGGGTCTTCTACCGCCCAGTCTGGAGGGGTGGGAGTAGTTTTATACCGTGAATAAGATAAAGCAGTGGCACTATCGTTCAAACTGGAATTCCCCTGTTCAAACAACACCGCGGAATACGAAGCCTATCTAACCGGGTTGGCCACGGCTCTTGAAATGGGAGTCAAACACTTGAGGGTGTTAGGCGATTCGAATTTGGTGGTCTGCCAGGCCAACGGGAGTTTCTCCGTGAAAGAGCCTAGCCTAGCCCCGTACAGAGCAATGGCCCAGAAAATGGAGGAAAAGTTTTCAATTTTTGAAATAGAGCACGCTCCCAGGAACAAAAATCGGTTTGCGGACGCGTTAGCCGCTCTAGGATCTCAGATAATGTTTGAAGGAGATAGCACCAGAGTAGAGGTCAGTAAAAGGAGGGAGTCGATAATTGATACGTTAAGGGAGAAATTCCAAGAGGAACAGTGTGACGAAGACTGGCGGGTTCCCATAAAGAAAGCTTTGATGAATGAAGATGATGCCGCAGGACTGAAGGTGCTAAAAGATTATGCACTAGTGAAGGGGGAGTTGTATCGCAGGATGCCGGGTGGGGTCTTGGCCAGATGTGTGAGGCCAGAGGAGGCCCAGAGAAAGTTGAAAGAGATACACGACAAAACTTGCGGATCCTGCGGAGAGGTCAGTCTTTATCGCAGGCTTTAAAGGGAAGGCTTTTATTGGCCAAACATAGGCAAAGATGCGGATCAAGCCCAAACTCAGTGTGGGGCTTGCCAACTTGCGGCAGACAGAGAAGAAAGCTATGTTGTGTCCGCCTGCGAAGATTGGAGGAGCCCATTTATCCAATACCTGGCAGAAGGTATCTTGCCGCAGAAGCACAGTGAAAAGTATAAACTCAAGCGGTTGACGACACGCTACTTCATGCACAATATGGTCCTCTTTAAAAAGGGGTATGATGGGGACCCCTTGAGGTGCCTGGGTCCTGAAGAAGCAGGAAAAATGGTGAAAGAAGTACGCTCAGGAGAATGTGGGGAACACCAGGGGAAGAAAAGGCTTTACAGGTGCCTGCTGCAGATGGGCTACTACTGGCCTGCCATGAAGAAGGATACGGCAGAATTCGTAAAGAAGTGCCACAGTTGCCAAGTGCAAGCCAACTTAATTCATACCCATCCGCAGAATTTGCACAGCATGGTAACCCCATGACCCTTCCACTCTTGGGGGCTTGATTTGGTAGGACCGGTTAACCCACCGTCACGAGAATATATATGGATATTGGTGGCCACGGAGTATTTTACTAAATGGGCAGAGGCAGTACCGCTTCGCAAGGCCACCGGAGGAGCGGTGGCAAACTTTATCAAGGAAAACATAATCGTGAGGTTCGGGGTACCCCACAGAATCATCAGTGACAATGGCACGCCTTTTGTTAACAGTGAAGTAAGGAAGATGCTAGAATTCTACCAAGTTAAGCACCACCGGTCATCACCTTATTACCTTCAAGGGAATGGGCAGGCGGAGGCAACAAACAAAACCCTCATAAAAATTATAAGTAAAATGAGTCAGGAGTATACGGGCGGATGGGCAATGCACCTACCGGACGCCTTTTGGGCTTACAGAAAATCGCCTAAGTCAGCCACAGGTTTTTCACCTTTTTCCTTAGTCTATGGGACTGAAGTGGTGAGCCTAGTGGAGGTAATAACCCCATCCTTGAGGGTCATGAAGATGCAAGAAAAGGGAAGAAAGGAAGGAGAGGTCTTTGCGGCAGAAAGGTGTGAAGACCTGGAAGGACTTGACAAAAAAAGAGAACAGGCCTAGGAACGCAGCCGTAGGTATAGGCAAAAGATGACTGAAGCTTACGGCAGGATGACTAGAGAAAGAGTGTTCGTAGAAGGACAGCTTGTTTTGAAAGTAGCAGACTATGTTAGAAGAGGCCTAGAAGGACCATCCAAATTCGCACCAAAGTGGGAAGGACCCCTTGTGGTAAGGGAAGCACACCCGAGCGGGTACTACCGTTTGACTCAGATGGATGGCAAAGATTTAATGGATCCGATCAACGGGAAATGGCTGAAGCAGTATTATGCCTGAGGAAAAAACTGTCTTTTTCCCGTCCTTTGTTAAAAAAAAAAAAAAAAAAAAAAAAAAAAAAAAAAAAAAACCTCTGTTTCCTTTTGCCTTACCATTTTTCAAGTGACCGTGTCACAGCATGAAATTGTAATTTGCTTTCGGCAAGATGTAATGAAAAGCACCAAGTATTATCATCATATGTCATAGCAAAACGTAAAGTGTAGCATCACAAAGTTAAGTTACAAACCCAGATCATGGCAAACCGGCCAAATAAGTGCTACAAGAAGACATAATGTACTAACAGAGTCATAAGGAAAAGGAAACGACGAAACAAGGAAGAAGCTGCATCAACGAAGCCCGAAAATAAGAGGCTGATTTCCAAAACGATCGGACCCACCAACACTGGAAAGAAGACGCTCGCGATGGCCCTCCAAGTCTGCCACCTCATTTCTCAAGATCTCAAGGCGCGAGTCAATAGCATCAACAGTGGGCCAAACTCTCCTCATAAAAACAGCCCGGGCAATCTCTGGAAAGAAATCCAAAAGGAACTCCACAGCAAAGCCTACGCTGACAAGCTCCTGCACTGCAACCCTCCACTGCAGAATCCTCTCAGTAGAAACAGTGTCAACGAAGTTATGCTCTATGTCATTTCACACACTCCCCAATATCTTCAAAAAGTGCTCTCTAACAGAACGACCAAGTCGAAAGCCCTGCATGAAATCCCCGCGGTTGTCATAGATCATCACCAGATGAGAAACACAGTCCTCAGGGACTCTAAAGCCATGAAAGTCTACATAAGGAGGCCCGGAGCCCCAGAAAGCTGCAGGATCGAGATCATTGACTTTAGGCTGGTCAAAGTGGGTGAAAAAGTCAGCAGCCTCGCCCACAGGACCTGGAAGGGTGGTGGAACTACTGCTCGCTTCAAATTGAAATGGGGCTGTAAGAAGAGGTCCTACTAAGGAAAACACAGGGCATGAGATGAGGAACTAAAAAAAAAAAAAGAGACAAGGGGGGAAAGGAAGCTTACCAGAACCAACATCAATGGGGGCTGTGGGAAGAACTGAAGCAGGCACAGAAGGAATGGCAGAAACTGACGCTGTAAATATGGCAGAAGCTAATGCAGAAAATACGGCAGGAATGGGTGCTGTGGGCGCGGTAGGAGTAACTGCCGCAGGCACCCCTACGCTAGCCGCAATGCCTAATCCTTCAAAGCTCTCTGTAAAAAAAAAGGGGGGAAGGGAGTAAGACATGCAAGTGAAAAGAAGAGAAGAGTGGGCCCAATGAATAAAGATGGAAAAGCGAATCTAACAAAAAAGGGGGAGAAGAGACATACCCCTGAATCCAGCCTCAGGTGGAGCATCCTCCGCCTCCTCGGACTCAGAAATCCTCCTCGGCAAAACGGGCTCATTATCAAGATCCCCAAGAATATCCTCGGACTCCTCGGAGGACAGATCAACATCGGGCCCGCGAGTGGCCGAACTGGGAATGGAAGAAGGAGTGACTACTAAGGAAGAGCCATCCTTCGCGGCCTGAGACAGAGTCGCAAAAGGATCGCTGGTAGAAATGACAACAGGAGCAAGTCCCTGTGGAGAAGTAGGCACCTCGGTTGAGAACGGAGTGGCCTCGCTAACCCCCTCAGTGTAAGTACCCTCTTCTCTAGGTACCAATCCGGTGGGGGGGCTAGGAGTCTCGGCAGGAACCCCACATGCAGTAGCAGAAGTAATGGGCATCTGAAAAGCTTCACCAGCCCCATCAAAAGAATCCACCACGGGTGTGCCCATGGAGGCAGTCAGCTCCTCGGCTGTAGGACGATAGACGGAAAGGGGCTCGGGCTGATCCTGGAAAGCAAAAGAAAAAAAATGCGTATATACACATGTGGTAAAGAATAAGGGAACCTACGGCTAATCCAGACAAATGAAGACACGTGGCAGGTGAAATATATGTAAAATATATATATATATATATATATATATATATATATATATATATATATATAAAATAAATAAGGAGGAGAGGTGGAAATAGTGGAGGTTACCTCGAATTCAGGCTCATCAAGATCAATGGGATGGGCAGACGACGTGTCTTCCTTATGCTTAGATTGCAAAGAAAAAGAGAGACAAGAGGCAGTGTTAAAGAAAGGAATCAGTAGGCGTGGCATGGGTTTGCCGCAGGCAAGTTAAAGTCAAAACACAAAAGACAAAATATATAACATACCCTTCGATCAGTGGCAGGCATGGGATGGGGGGATGTTTTCCTCTTGCTACCCCGTGTCCTGCTAGAAAGGGGAGCATCCGTGGCTGGCTGTGGGGCAGCAGACCTGGGCTTACTTGCAGACTTATGCTTGGCAGGAGTTTTCTTGGTCGGTGCAGGAATGTTGGTAACCTTAACTTTCTTCTCCCAACCAGGGGGAAAATCACCCGTAAGCCAACACCATCCTTCCTTCTTCTCGTCCCACTCAAAGACGGCAGAATGGCTCTGTTTCTAGGCATAACCTAAAACTGACTTGGAAGGCAAGAGCAACCGAGGATTGGGAGATACAAGCATGCTCAGCCCGTCAGGTGGAATAAGGGAAAAGCCACGACTACCTACCAACTCTTGCCCAAACGAGGTCATCACTACCTGCCAATAGCCATGCATGGCAGGAGTGAAAAGACCCTCTCTCGATGAACCAGGAATAGTAACTGCACTAAAGTGTGATCTCCAAAAGTCATAAGCAGTCTGCCGCAGGAAAGGCCGAACAGAAGTAGGAGATTCCATGAGATAAGAAAGGTCATCAGGGATATCTTGGTCCAGCCCAAACTGCATCCTCACTCGGTTGGCAGGATAGTGAACAAATCTGATGCCCTCATCGGCCAAGTATGGCAGCCATTCGACATTGGTAGCCGCCAAATAGGTGATCCCCACCTCATCAAAACCAGTCAAAGGAGTGGTGGTCCCAATAATATCAGTAAACGGACCCATAGCAGAATTAGCACATGTGTAACCCCTACCTAAATTTCTGTAAGCTCTCCAAGTAAAACTAGTACCGCTATCAAAAGACTCGACAACTGAGTGACCAATAGGCTTCAGACCAGACCAGCGAAAAGCTAAAGGGAAATCGGATTCAAACCTGCCGCAGAAGTCAGTGATCACTTGCGGACATGATTGGTACTTCTCTCTCGCGAAGCGAACAGGCCTACATTTCGCTAAGTATTGGGCGCTACGCTCAAACAACAATTGCTGTAGGATGGTGCTGTGGACAGAAGAAGCGACGATGTGACAGGAGCCCGCCTGGTTCTCATCACTCCGCAGGATGTCCAGTTGAACGTACAAATGCCCCAAGAACATGGGGGCCAGCGGCAGACTCACTCCGGCAGATATTTTGATAGCCAAACGGAAGTACAAAGGCTTGATGGCGTAATGGGGATGTGAACTAAAAACGAACTTGCTAAGCCAAAAGGCAACAAAGGCCGCACGGTGGGCGACAGCAGAAAACTTGGAGGAAGAACTAACCCAGTACGATAACTTAGCATTCCCAGCCATCCGCTTTCTCAACTCGGCCTCAATGGCTTCTTCCTCCGGAGAAAGCTCTATGGTAGCAGGATCCACATCACCAAGGATTGGCAAGAGTAGTTGGTTGGCCACATCCTCGAGTGTTACGGTCAGTTCGCCGCGGGAAAAGAAAAATGTGTGGGTGGTGGCACACCACCGGCGAACCAAGTGACGAAGGTTGTAAGTGTCTCAGAAATTAGAAAGACTCTGGGATAAGACGATAGACTTCAGAACGCTGGCCTGCTGCAACAAGCCCATAAAAACCGAGTTGGATAACTCTCGGTCAACCCACTCCTTCCAACCCAAGGCCGTTCTTGACCTAAACACGAAATGAATCGACACGGGAAGAGAGACCCCTTGATGGATAACCAAATCAGAAATGGAGGAAGACACCGGAGCCCAAGAAACATCGGGGTTCCGTCTGCACATAGAAAGCCACACGCGGCCTGGCGGCGGCGGCACGTAATCACCAGGAACCTCGGGGAAGTGAGGATAAGGGTTATACCAAGGGTCGATTAGAGGAGCGCACTCTCTGTCTGGGTCGCGCGGCGTATCTTCCTCGCCGGAGCGATCGGAGTCGGAGTACATGGCCTCCTCGCCCATTTCTTGTCCGGCGAGAGGTTCAGAAACTTTCTCTTTCCCTTTGTGGCGGGAAGAACCTGGGGTTTTCACCGGCGCCATTGTGCGACGGTTTGATCTGAGCAGAAGAGATATAGGTGTTCGAAGAGAAGAAGATGATAAAGGAAGAGGGACAGACACGGTGTTTTGGAAAAGATGATATTTGTGATTGATTTTCAAAGGGGCTCTCTTCTTAAATACATGAGTAATTAATACTGGCCCGAAGGAAGGCGACTGATCAGCCATCAAAAGAAGAATGAAATAAATGAAGCGGTAGTTGTGTCTTAGGATAACTGCCATTCTGGGAAAATCGAAGAGTCATCACTGTTCACGGCAGAAAAGAAGTATAAATATATGTGAACAGTTTCAAAAAAGCCCGCGAAGGAAAAGAAAGAAGGGAAACAGAAAGGACAGTGTTGAGGGTCATTTCCGTAAAGTCAGCCCAACCCAGCATAACAGACAATAATAGTGGCAGGAACAGAATAAAACTATTAGGCCTGAGCGGCAAGAATAACAAAACACAGGCCCATAACACGAGCAAATGGGCCTTGAGGAAGCAAATGGGCCTAAAGGGCCCGGAAAGAGAGAAATGGCACCCATAGGCAATGTATGGTATGAAAAAGTGAGAATGGGCCGCGGCAGGCCCAAAGCGATGTAAAGAAAGTAGGGGTTAATGGCAAGCCCATGAACCCCAAGGATGAGAATGAGGAGATTGGGCCGAGGAAGCCCAATCAAGTTAGTAAATAAAAGCCCATGGGAATACAAAGTTAGTAAAATGGGCCGAGGAAGCCCAAGGGCTGCAGGCCCAAAGAAGAAAGAAAGGGACAATGGAGCCCATAAAGTGAGAACACCAGCAGACTTCCATAAAGTCACTGGGGGAAGAAGTGAAACGGCAGGTCTGAAATGGGCATAGCGGGAACATGTTGCCATGGTAGGTAAGGCCAAGCAATGAAAAACAAGACACAAAGCATAAAAACGAGAAATGGGCCAAGGGAGATATACTAAGGAAAGCCCAATCCAAAGGGGGTAGTGAAGGTGCAAAAGATCTGCGTAAAAGAATCAAAAGGAGCGGCAGACGAATACCAACAAGGCCCCATGAGCCGCAGGCCGGCTTCGAAATACACATAACAGGGAGCATGCGCAAAGCCCAGGTGCCACCAGCCTGTACCCAGCCAATACGGGTCGTGGTGGGGCCATGGGTCCGTGGTAAGAGGTAAAGGGGGGTGTGGTTTGGTGGCGGGGAGGGGGGAAAGGATTTATTTTGCGTTCCCTGTCCAAACCCTTTTTGGAGGTACGTCCTGCTGGGATGACAGACCGTCCAAAAGGGGTAAGATTGGAGAGGGAACGCTGAGTGCATGCCATAGGAAGAGAGAGAGCATTTAAGGCCGCGGTAGAGCAGTGCCACTGCGGACAGAAACAAAACGAACCTGTCTTTGTCTGGCGAGGGCGAGCCATGCGCAGAGGGTGGTCGGCAAGCATGCCCAGACCAGACAAAGGCCGTTAGAGGGTAAAATGGTAAAAGAATGCTTGCGGCAGGCCCTATAAAAGGAGCCTCGCCGTGCCCTGTAAAAAGGACCGAAAAACAGAGGAGGAAAAAACACATAGAAAGAAAAAACCAAAAGGAAAAGGAGAAGAAAGGAAAAAGATAAGAAAATCATTTGTGAGGATAATAGGCATGCACCAATAGATCTTTTCTTTCCTCTCCCCTTCAAAATCACACTCTCTAAGGGATAATGAAGCGGTAAAAATAACAATAAGTTCCTTCACACCTCAACCATCTAGGTCCGATTCCCTCAAAGTTATTAATCCCCACGGCAGGATATTTACCTGGGAGGTTGATTTCATTGAGAGGAAGCGTTCTTCCTCTTTGGACGGTCACCATTACGGACTTGATTATTGGCTTGATTTTTATCTTTGATTAAACCTCCATCATCGTATTGTTTTCTTTTCTTTTTAAAGCCATTATTATTATTATTACTACTATTGTGACATTCTGCCACCATTATTATTGAAAGCTATAACATTCTGTTTGTTCATTTGGTTATCATTGTATCTGCCTGCTGTAATTTCGTTATAATAGCTCCGCTTGCCGTAAAGGGTGTTCTTGGCAGACTAGGTTAAGTTTGTGCCAAGCCAGCCCAAAGTGAGTTGCAGTTGGGCTGGTCTCAACTTCCCTACTCAGAAACACATTAAGGCCCATCACTTGCAGAGGGCAGCCCAGCCCAAACACAACAAAAAAGGCCCCTACAGACAGAAAGGTCTTTTATTCACATATGGACCGTAGGAACGTCCCATATGTTCAGGGGGCTAAATGTTGAGGGTCATTTTTTTCGAAATTGACAAAGGCAGCCCAACCCAACAATGCGGGCAGCAGAGAAGCGGCAGACCAAGCGAAAGAAAACCATTAGGCCCAAGCGGCAGGAACAATGGATCATAGGCCCCTAAATACCAATGAGTGGGTCTTGAGGAAGTAAGCGGGCCTAAAAGGCCCGAAAAGAGAGAAAATAGCACCCATGGGCAGTATGTGTTGTGAAAAAGAGAGAATGGGCCGCGGCAGGCCCAAAGGAAAGTAAATAAAGAAAGTAGGGGATAATGGCAAGCCCATGAACCCCAAGGATGAGAATGAGGAAATTGGGCCGGGGAAGTCCAATTAAGTTAGTAAGAGCCTATGGGATGCGGAGTTAGTAAATGGACCGAGGACGTCCAAAGAAATGGGCCAGAGATGCCCAAGGGAAAAGAAAGGGACATTGGAGCCCATAAGCGAGAACAACAACGGCCACATTAAGCCACTGGGGGAAAATGGAACGGCGGGCCTGAGAAAAGGCCCAGCAGGAAGAAAATACGGCAGGAAATGCTAAGTAATGCGATAGGAAACAAAGGCAATTAGAAAATTGGGTTGAAAAGAACGCAAAGCCCAATACTGAGCAAAGCCCAGATCCTAAGGGAGCGGGGAGTCTGAGTAATAACTCGTAAAAAAGCCAGAAACGGACGGCAGGCGGGCAAAGTCTCCAGTCCACAGCAAATGCATGAACAGCAGGCAGATTTCAAACATATGCATGCGCAAAGCCCAGGCACCACTAGCTTGTACCCAGCCAATACAGGACATGGTGGGGTTATGGGGTCAGAGGAAAGAGGGCGTGGTTTGGTGGTGGGGAGAGGGGAAGGCCTGTTTCAAGGTTCCTGCTCAAGCTCTTTTGGGGGATACGTCCTACTGGGATGACATACCACCCAAAAGAGGCAAGGCTGAGTTGGAACCAATGGGTGCATGCCATGAGGGATAGAGAAAGAGAAACACCACCACGGCAAGTAGAAATGCCATGGCAGACTAACAGACAGAGTGGTTGTCTTTGTCTGTAGCAGGGTATCCGCAGAATGGAACAGTAATGGTCGGCAAGTACGCCCAGGCCAGACAAAGGTGGTTGGAGGGTAGAATAGTAAAATCCGTTCGCGGTAAGCACTATAAGAAGGGAGCCTCTGCCGTGTACAAAAAAAAAGGAGGGGCAACACAAGAGAAAACTAAGAAAAGAAAATACTCTGCAACACACTTAGGAAAACAGGGGAAGCACAACACTAAAAAACCAAAAGAGGGAAATCACTAAGGAAAAGAAAAGATAGAAAGAAAGAGAGTGAGATTTAGTGGCATGCACCAACAGGTCTCTTCCCTTCTCTCCCTCTCAAAACCCGGCTCTCTTCTATACTTATTTCGGGTATTGTCCATTCAGGTCCGCCTCCCTCAACCCATTAACTTCCACGGCAGGATTTCTTTTCCTCGGAGGTTAATCGCGTTGAGAAGAGGCGTTCTTCCTCTTTGGCATTAATCCTGCAGACCGAACTGAAAACTTGCTCCATGTCTGTTTGATTAATTTTATTACTAATGTCCTTTACTATTTATTTGTCAAAGGTTGATTAATGTTATTATAGTTATGGATTACTTAGCCATTTCCCATTAAAAGGACTATCTGGTCATTCCAGAATTTATGGTTCTGTTTATCAATTATATTTGCTTGCCGTAAGCTTTTTTCCCCTGAAACAGTTCTGCCTGCCGCAAGCGTTATAGCTCTGCTTGTCGTAAGCTGTTATCTATAACAACTCAGCCTGCGGTAAGCACTCCCCTGGCAGACGAGGCATAATTTGCGCACAAGTCGGCCAAGTTGAGTTCCAATTGGCCCGGTCTCGACTCTCGCAACCTAGAACACTTGGGCCTACAATCACAAAGGGGCAGCCCAGCCCAACATAGCAAAAAAAGGCCCCACAACACTAACCAAACGGATACTTAACATTCTAATTTTATTGGATTACATACACATTAATCTCATTGATGGGATATCATTCACTTTTCACATTATGCTTCATTTGTTCTATTATAAAATGTTTTATGGAAAACATTTTTAGCATTTTACCGTGTTTATTTCATTATAAAATTGGGTCAAATTTGAATATGTTTTTCATCAACCAAAAAATCTTTTATAAAATGTTGTAAAATATTTTACTTTTAAAAACTTGGTAAAATATACACATAGTGACTCTTCCTCTCATATGGTGACGAAGCCGACAATCCGGTGGCCAAATTGCTAGCATTGGCTGTTGGACTGTTGCCTATGGTGGCTTAGAGCATCTTCAGTGGCTTGGGCATCTGGATCTAGTAGCCAAAATTTGGAGAATATGGTGTACTGTAGATGCTCCAACAACTTCGGCAAAACAGGATTTTTTTTTTTTGCTAATGAACAGTAGCCCATCAAGTTTGATGGGCTACTGTTCATTCTTTAAATATATATTTTCTATTATAATAATGATGTGTTGTATAAAAAAATGTGGAAGATGTGTAGTTGTTAAAAAAAGAATAAATAATGAATGAAAAAATAATATTTAAATGAGATAGAGAATATGATAGAGAATTTGTTGGAAGTGTATTTGAAAAAGTGAGTAGGCAAAAACTAAATGTCACTGTTCATTAGCCAAACAGTACAAAAATTTGGCTAATCTGCTGGAGATGCTCTTAGCTGTTGGTTTTGGTGTGGTTTGTGTTTGAAAATTTTTACATATCACACCAAACACTTGAAGTGAAACAAACATAATGTTAATTCACACATGATAAATCATGTTATTACCTACTTTGTCTAAGACCTCATTTTACTTTATCTTTGCAAGCAATGTTTATATTGCAGCTAATGTAAAACTTGTATACTCAGTTTTCTAACTTTCGTCTTCCATGGGGGCATTTTTTACTTCTCAATTTTTCCTTTTTGGGTGACTGATGTTGCTCAACTTCAAAAGTTAGAAACTATTGCGTCCAAACCTAATATTTCTTTATCTTGCAAACAACATAAAACTCGTTAATCCAAAGGTTTTCTTATAAACTCACCTTCCTTTCTTTGTTTCCTTTTCACGGAAGCATGCGGCCAACTCTTTAATCCTTTTGATTTCCCATTTCCCAATTTGTAATCAACAACACATCGCACTCATATTATGCTCTCCCGACATCAGTTTTTTATTTTTATTTTTATCTTTTAAAATGCTCTGTCAATTTAAATACACTTTTTAATTAACTTCTTCCCTTTTCTCTTCCTAATCTTAATTACCTTGTTATGACTTTTCAATTAGTTTTTAAAATGTACCTGTGGGGGCATTTTTTGCTTCAAAGGAAACTTATGTGTATTCCTTTAGGCAAATTTTTGCTCTTGTCCCACATTGGAAGGGTTTCCTTCCTCTTAGCATCTTATAAGGCATGAACCAATGGCATTAGAGTACCACTAGTTTGGTTAAGTAGGCATGAACCAATGGCATTAGAGTACCACTAGTTTGGTTAAGTGGGGGCATTTTTTGCCCCAAGGTCAAGGGCTAGACCATGTTGTAACCTTGGACAATTTTTGCTCTTGTCCCACATGGAAAAGATAGACTTCCTCTTCACACCTTATAAGGGATGAGCAAGTGGATGAAGAGTACCACTAGTTAACCAAACTAGTGGTACTCTAATGCCATTGGTTCATGCCTTATAAGGTGCTAAGAGGAAGGAAACCCTTCCAATGTGGGACAAGAGCAAAAATTTGCTTAAATCCTTATAATGTTTAAATTAATCACATATATATACGATCCTACTGTCTATAATTATAAAAGAAATGTTATGTACATTTATTTTCTTGTCTACTAGTAACAGCAAGTAACAAGTTGTCAGAGTAAAAAAAAAAAAGGGAAATGCTAACGAAAAAAAAAAAGGGAAATGCTAACGAGTGCCCTTAGAGCACTGGTTAATAATCTATTTAAAAAAAATTTTGATGCAACTTTTATGAAAAATGAAAAAAGATGTCAAAATATTAATCACTTTTTTTTTTTTTCATTTTCTATAAAACCTTTCTTTAAATGAATTATTAACTAGTACCCTAAGAGCACTCGTGAGCATTACCAAAAAAAAAAAAAAATGTAACAAGTTGTCACATGTAATTTGTTTCCTTTCTTTGTTTCCTTTTCACGGAAGCATGCGGCCAACTACTCTTTAATCCTTTTGATTTCCCATTTCCCAATTTGTAATCAACAACACATCACACTCATATTATGCTCTCCCGACATCAGTTTTTTATTTTTATTTTTATCTTTTAAAATGTTCTGTCAATTTAAATACACTTTCTAATTAACTCCTTCCCTTTTCTCTTCCTAATCGTAATTACCTTGTTATGACTTTTCAATTAGTTTTTAAAATGTACCTTATCTCATCTTCTTTAGTTCTTTAATCCTTTTAACGTTAAAATTAATCAAATATATATCCTATCCTATTGTCTATAATTATAAAAGAAATGTTACGTACATAACATTCTTACAACATTTTCACGATAAATCTTAATTAACAAGTTATTACAAGTTTTTAATTTGAATTCACTATTAAAATTACTTTCTTGTCTACTAGTAACAACAAGTAACAAATTGTTAGTGTAAAAAAAAAAAGTAACAAGTTATCACATATAATTTGTTGTGAAAGTATTGTAAAAATATTGTGGACATAACATTTCTAAAATAATAAAGTGTTACAATAATTAAATTCATGAAATCAACAAAATAGTAAAATACACCAAAGTTAGCGTGTTATCATGGTTTTAATTTAACGTAGTCTTTTTATATTTTTTGTTGCCGCTAATACTAATTTTTATATCGTGAAAATTCATCTACAGGTATTTTATACGTCTACTTCAAGTCTCTACAGCCTTCAATTTTGCGTGTTTCACCGACAATTAATTTGAATTTTGAATTGCTTCTCCCAAGGGTGACACCATGAAGCTTTTTAGCTTCTTGTGATTCATAATATCCAATACACCGACCACCACTTCGTACACCGCCCTCAAAAAATAAAAAATGACCCATCAAATATATACTATATATGAGTGCATTCAAGGATTTTTTTTCTTGCTATAATAAATCTTTAGTGGCCACCGGGCCTGTTGGCCCAAGTGGTACCTGGTTTTCTTAGTGCCTTTCAACTTAAGAGTTCAAGCCCCTGCATAAACAATTACCCAGTAAAAAAAAAAATCTTTAGTGGCTTCAAAACCAAGATGGATTTTTTATTCTAAGGTCTGATTATGCAAGATCAACGGTGATCATTTGTTTGGTGAGGGGTATTTTTTAAGTTACTCTGTGGGGAACACTTATGATTTGTAATGCAATTATGCAAATGAGTTAATACTACGTGTAATGCACGAATACATGTCAGCAACATTAATTGTGTCAAATATAAGACTGAAAAATGTTCATGCTAGTGCTAGCTAAGACATGCAATAAAAACGGTGACAGTTTGGTAAGAAAATATGCTGTGTCTTTACTCAAAAAGAGAAAAAGAAAATATGCTGTCTCTCTAGCTATTAGCAAAAATATGCTGTGTCTCTCTTGGTCCTCATGGGACATCTCTATATTTGAAACATTTCCTCTTTGTGACTCATTAATGAGAGAAGGAGCCGTTAAAATTTCATATTTTACCGATATGCCCCAATTTTGACTACGAATCCTAATCATTAATTTTTTTTTTTGAGGGGGAAATAGAATTGCATTGCAAGTAAAAAAGGAAGTACAATATAGCAGCCTGCATAGCAGGTTAGTGCAGCATATCAGCTTGTACAAATGGAACTAAAAAAGAAGGAGTAACCCCTTTCCACAAGTGGACAGATCTATTCCTACGGGCATGTTGTGCCAGCTCATGGGCTGCAAAGTTGAAAGCCCGATTAAGGTGCCTGAATGAGCAGAAACTAAATGATGTTTGAGCATGAGAGATGTCCTGGATGATGTGTCCATGAGGAGCTCCAAAGGCAGAGTCATTGACGGCATTAATCACTGTGAGAGCATCACTTTCAAATATGACCCGAGAGAGCTGTAACTCCTGTGCAAGACGAATACCTTGCTCCAAAGCAAAAATCTCCACCAGTTCAGCTGTGTAATGGGACTGAAGGGGCTTGCAAAAGGCAGCTATTGTTTGGCCTTTGCAGTCCCTAACTATGACACCAACGCTGGAGGACACCTCAAAATCTGATGAAGACCCATCAACATTGATTTTGAAGACACCCGGTGGAGGAGGAGACCAGCAGTGAGTGTGAGAGGGTCTAGGATGGGATAAGTCTAGATTTGCCGCTTCATTAAAATCCTCAAAAGAGTTTTTAGCCAACTGCCATACCTGGGAGGGAGATGAGTACTTTTTATCATGGATGACTTTATTTCTATTAAACCAAATTGTCCATGCAACCGTGAGGAGCAGCTCCAAATCATGAGGAGACTTGTGGGCAAGGATGTACATGGCTGAATCATTGAAAGTCCATTTGTTACTATGGATTATTTGTGGCAGGTCCGACCAGTAATTCCAAACTAGTTTAGCAAAATCACAATGGAGCAAAGCATGATGGGTAGTTTCTAGTTCTTTACCACAAATAGGACATTCATGATTGGTAGAGATGCCACGAGCACAAACCTTCTCCATAGTTGGCAGCCCGTTGACGCAAGCCCGCCAAGCAAAAATTTTAACCTTGGCAGGAAGATTGAGGCGCCACAAGCACTTCCACAGAGGCTTGAAAGGGTCCCCCCTAGAGCTTTCCACTTCTTCCTTTGCTTCAACCAAGCCGTGAGCAAAGTGGTAAGCACTTTTTACAGTAAACTCGCCCCTGTTGTTACCCATCCAAATCAGTTTGTCATCAGGTAGGGAGTGGCTGATTGGTATTCTGAGAATTGCATCAGCTTCAAAGGGGAGAAAAGCGGCTCTAATCAAATCTGCTCTCCACCATTTTGTGTCCGGATCAATGAGAGAGGATACCATTGGGTAGATTGGGAGGTTAATGGGAGGGGAAATGACTTTGTGTGTGGATGGGGTAGGAAGCCATTTGTCGTCCCATATGTGAATTTGTTTTCCATTGCCCACACGCCACCGGGAACCTTTTCTAATAACCTCAAGGCTATTGAATATGCTCCTCCAAGAGTAGGATGGGGAGGAGCCAAGTGTTGCGCTAAGGATGTCACCGGTGGGGAAATATCTTGCCTTGAGGACTCGGGTAAGAAGGGAGTTGGGATTTGTGATTATTCTCCATGCTTGCTTTGCCAACATGGCAAGGTTAAAAGCCTGCAGGTTTCGGAAGCCAAAGCCCCCCTTTGACTTTGGGAAGCACATTTGTTTCCATCCAATCCAAGCCATTTTTGCTTCTTGATGCTTTTGGCCCCACCAAAAGCTTCTCATCATACTCTCAAGGTCTTCGCAAAGGCCTTGTGGGAGCTGAAAACAGCTCATGGTGTAGGTGGGGATTGCTTGGGCAACCGCCTTAATCAGAATTTCCTTGCCCCCCATAGATAAAAGCTTTCCCTTCCAACCCGCAAGTTTTTGACCCACCCTCTCTTTAAGAGTAGAGAAGACCTGCTTTTTTGATCTCCCAATAAAGGATGGTAGCCCCAGATACTTAGAGTGCCTTGAGTCATTCATCGGCCCCAAAATGGAGAAGATTGCCTCCTTTGTATTCTGGTCAGTGTTTGGGCTAAAGAAAATCGAGGATTTATCAGTGTTTATTTTCTGGCCAGAGGCGTCCTCATACTTCTGGAGAATTTGTTTGAGTTCATGGCACTCTTCAGGCTTTGCCTTGCAGAAGAGAATGCTGTCATCAGCAAAGAAAAGATGGGTGACATTTGGACTGCTTCTGCATATGGATATGCCTGTGAGAAGATGGTTCCTAACTGCCTCCTGAATAATGGCCGAGAGGCCCTCCGCACAAAGGAGGAAGAGACTAGGCGAGAGGGGGTCTCCCTGTCTAAGACCTCTAGACGGAGTGATATTTCCACAGGCAGCCCCATTAATGAGGACTGAATAAGAGACTGATGTGATGCATTGCATTATGAGATTCACCCATCTAGAGCAGAAGCCCAATTTTTCCATGACTCGCTTAATGAAACACCATTCAACCCTATCGAAAGCCTTGCTCATATCGAGTTTGGCTGCCATAAACCCCTCCTTACCATTTGTTTTGTGATTCAGGAAATGCATAAGTTCGAAGGCCACTAAAACGTTGTCTGTGATCAGGCGGTCCGTGGTGAATGCACTTTGGTTCTCTGAGATGATGAGGGGGAGTAGGGCTTTGAGTCTATTGGCTAGAGTTTTGGAAATGAGCTTGTAAATTACATTACATAAGCTTATAGGCCGGAATTCAGTCATTTTAGTGGGACTGTTCTTCTTTGGGATCAGGGAGATGTTGGTTTTGTTGATTTCAGATATAGGCAGATTGTTATTGAGAACATTTAGCACCATGTTAGTTACACTATTTCCCACAATATTCCAATATTTTTGATAAAAGATAGCGGACATACCATCGGGTCCAGGTGCTTTGGTTGGATGCATTTGTTTGAGGGCAGTGGCTACTTCTTCTCTGGTGAAGACACGGGTTAATCTTTCATTCATATCCTCAGACACCTTGGTGGGGATGGCCGCCACAACATCTTCTACCCGAGTGGGACATGCTGTAGTGTAGATGTTTTCAAAATAAGAAACAGCAGCTTGAGCAATACTTTCCTTCTCCTCACACCATCTGCCATGTTCATCCCAAATTCCCAAAATTAATTAAAGGGAAAATCCTTCAAGATCCTAATCATTTATGACTAAGTATTCAGCAAAAAAAAAAAAAAAAAAAGAAAGAAAAAGAAAAAGAAAAAAGAAAATCATTTATGACTAAGTGAATGATTTAGATTTTACCGTACTGTCAATAATTTGAATAAATAACATTTATTTAAAATTTGACCATGTAAAAAAATTCAATCCACTAATTTGAATGGTTAGAATTTCAACAATTTTGCAGTTAAGAGTTCTAGAAAATTTGTCTTCGACCATTTTTTTTTTTGTTTGGTATTGGATTATAAGCATTTTTTTTTTAACTTTTTGATTTTATATACAACTATTTAAAACCACAATTTTTTCTTATTTTTTTCATAATAAAAATATATTTTAGCACACTTAAAAAAAAAAACATTTCAGCAAAAGCTAATAAATGTATTCACAATGCAGAAATAGTTTAAAGATTTGATGATGAGAATTACCCATGGTTTTGAGGTGAATTTTATTCCTTTCAAAAGAGACAACTAAAGCATAGTGATAGTGTTTTTCATAGGAAATTCAATACAGTACTAATGAAGTGCTATTATCACGAAACCTGCCTCATAAAATAAAAAATAATAATAATTATTATTATTACTTCAAAAGCTTTGTTTTTGATTTTTTGTTTTTTTGTTTTTTGATGGGATCAAAAGCTTTGTTTTATTTATTAAAAAAAATATGGTAAAGAATTCCATCTAGCTGACAATATCTCACTAGGAGATCTGAATCCATGACAGTGTACCAATTCCAATTGAAATGATTTATTAAGCATTAATGATTCAGTCAGTAGCTTTACTAGAACCCACTATTCTCGTACCTTAGGCCACAATTTATTTTAGCAAATGAATTTGTCAAACTTTTCCGGTGTCCAAAACCAGTGAGTGAATTTGTTTTAATTCACTAAAACAAATTTTTTGTCAAACTAAAACAAAAAAAAAAAAAAACCAGTGAGTGATACATATATTTTTTTTCAAATAATCTATTCGTCATTAGGAAAAAAAAAAAAAAAAAAAAAAACTTTAAAATGGCAATGAGGTGGTGATTTGCACAGGAAGTCATGGTCCACGAAATGTTTTCGTATACTTGCAATGAACTTACGTGGCAAGGACGAGGAAGAAATAGACTTAACACTTAACATTGACTGAATTAGAAATCGCAGAAAATTAAAAAAAGAAAAAGAAAAGAAAAAAAAAAGATAGCTTGACACATAGTGGCAGTCAATTACTAGTAATTAGCAAATAATATCAATAGCACTAGCAATATAGCATACAACCCTCCCCTCTCGAATTCGTTGCTTAGTGGTAGAAAATTTTTATGACTAATTACAACTGTAAGTTCGGAAATTGTGAGTTCAAGTAATAGCAAATCCCACTATTACTCAGCCAGTCTTATGCTATATTGGGCGGAGAACAACAACCACGAGTCTTAATTACTAATAAATAGCAAGTATCAATAGCATACAACTCTTAGCTCCCGAGTACGTCGCTTAGTGGTAAAAAAAATTTGTGATTAGTTACACCTGTAAGTTTAAGTGTTGTAAGTTTAAGTAAACCCCACTGTTACTGAGGCAGTTTCATGCCATATTGGGGGAGAACACTGATCACACATACCAAACTCTCACTTATATATATATATATATATATATATATATTTGATAAGCTCACTTATTTATATTTATCACAAAAAAGAGAAAAAAATTCAATAGCATATACCCCTTATAAAAGGAATCTCTCAACCCCCAAACCCAACCTACTCATTTCACGATTTTATCTCTCAATTCTTTTCACAAAAAAACCAAATAAGAAAATAAAGAAACCCATTTACCTATTGGCAGCTTCCAACCCAATGGAGGTGGACATCATCACAGACACAAACCACGACAAAAACTAGGTCCACCATCATCACCACCACCCCCACCACAAAAACCCTTTCATTCCATTTATAGAGGAAAAAGTTCTCATTGTCATTTCAAAAAAAAAAAAAAAAATGGCAAACAACAAAAGCACAACCAAGAAAGAAGCGCAAGCCCTTCTTTTAGGGCGGTACGAGGTCGGAAAACTCCTTGGCCATGGCACCTTCGCGAAAGTCTACCACGCTCGAAACGTGAAAACCAACGAAAGCGTGGCCATCAAAGTAATCGACAAGGAGAAAATCCTCAAAGGGGGTCTCATCGCTCACATCAAGCGCGAGATCTCGATCCTCCGCCGCGTCCGACACCCGAACATCGTGCAACTCTTCGAAGTCATGGCCACGAAATCCAAAATCTACTTCGTCATGGAATTCGTGCGAGGCGGCGAGCTGTTCAACAAGGTTGCCAAAGGTCGGCTCAAAGAGGACATAGCTCGCAAGTACTTCCAACAGTTGATCTCGGCCGTCGCTTTTTGCCACTCGCGCGGGGTTTATCACCGCGACCTTAAACCCGAGAATCTCTTGCTCGACGATAATGGAGATCTGAAGGTTTCGGATTTCGGACTCAGTGCCGTGTCCGATCAGATTCGACAAGACGGGCTGTTTCACACGTTTTG
Source organism: Quercus glauca (assembly GCA_023736055.1). Classification (NCBI taxonomy): domain Eukaryota; kingdom Viridiplantae; phylum Streptophyta; class Magnoliopsida; order Fagales; family Fagaceae; genus Quercus; species Quercus glauca. The sequence goes on along the minus strand of CM043319.1, from coordinate 56,089,107 downwards.
TGGCACGCCTGCTTACGTGGCTCCCGAGGTTTTGGGTCGAAAGGGTTACGAGGCTGGTAAGGTTGATATTTGGTCTTGTGGGGTTGTACTCTTCGTTTTGATGGCTGGGTATTTGCCTTTTCATGACCAGAACATTATGTCTATGTATAAGAAGATTTACAAGGGTGAGTTTCGGTGTCCGAGGTGGTTTTCGCCTGAGTTGACTCGGCTATTAACTCGGCTTCTTGATACAAACCCTGAAACCCGGTTTACGATTCCGGAAATCATGGAGAATCGGTGGTTCAAGAAGGGGTTTAAGCACATCAAGTTTTATATAGAGGATGATAGGGTGTGTAATGTGGAGGATGAGAAGGAAGAGGAGGAGGAAGATGATAATGATTCGGTTTCGTCTCTATCCGAGACGGAATCAGAATCGGGGTTTGAGGCTGCTAGGAGGTCGAGGAGGGTGAGCGCGTTGCCGAGGCCGGCGAGCTTGAATGCTTTCGATATAATATCGTTCTCACGCGGGTTTGATTTATCTGGGTTGTTTGAAGAAGGTGGGGATGAGTCGAGGTTTGTATCTGGTGCGCCTGTATCGAGGATTATATCGAAATTGGAGGAGATAGCGAAGCTGGTCAGCTTTACAGTGAGGAAGAAGGATTGCAGGGTGAGCTTGGAGGGGTCAAGGGAAGGAATTAAGGGGCCATTGTCGATTGCGGCTGAGATTTTCGAATTGACGCCGAGTTTGGTGGTGCTAGAAGTGAAGAAGAAAGGAGGGGATAAAGGAGAGTATGATGATTTCTGTAACAACGAATTGAGAGCCGGGTTGCAGAATTTGATGCTAGAAGAAGCTGAAGCAGCTGCTAGAGGTGGTGGTTCTTCGTTTTCGTCTTCGGCTTCGTTTGCAGCTTCGGATACTTCTTCATACCCACCTTCATATCCTCCTTCGGATACTGAATAGAGTGGGAGTGAAAGAGAGATTAAAAAGAGAGAGAGAGAGAGAGAGATTGAGAAAGGAAGGGAAAAGGGTATGCTTTTCTTTTTTCTCTTTCTGTCTTACCTTTTTTCTTTTACTAAAATGTAGTATACGATATATGTTTTCCTTTTCTTTGAATGTTCTGTTGTGTTACTTAGGAACTTTAGATTCATTTAATTTCGTATTTTATTGTTGCATCGAGAAATCCTAGATAAATTTATAAAAAATGGAGTACAGTTTTTCTACTTTCCATCTTGTTGGGTTGCTGAATGTGTGTTACTAGTTAATGGTACATTTTGTGGAATTACAAACTGCAACTAGTTTGGGACTGTTGTTTAAGTCCATTCTACTATGGTAGCAAGTATGGAATTAAAATCCTTCAATTTTTAAGTAAATTTGCTACTGAATTTTATATGGGGAATGTGCTATATCTGTTATTTTTTGCGTCTATTTGCAATTTGTCAAATGTGACTAGGTTAAGAGATTTTGTGGGAGGATGTTAGAAGGTTAATGGCATTTTTCACATTCTGAATGTAGATAATGCACTTGATGATTAGTTTGAATTTGGGAAAGGGCAGTCTTCATCTGAATGGTTGATAAAGTAAAAGGGGGTTATGGAGAAGTGACTGTATTTTGATACAGAATTAGAAGTATGAGATGGAATCCTGGACTTAATGGATTCAAGAACAGCTTTCATGAAAATTGCATTTCTTCATATGTAGTCTAGTGGGATATCACATTTGCTAATGTGAAAAATTATTCCAGTGATTAGGAATAATTTGTAATGCGTTCAAATAGGGAAGAACTAGTGGATAGTTCAATTTGGATTAGTCAAAGGACACCACTATATAGCAGTAGAGTTTGATTTTATGTAAAAGCTATTGGATGAAGTTGTTGATGTTAAGTTGAACAACTGAGGTAGTGAATGTGCTTGGGAAACTTAGATGATGGAGGGCAGTATAGATGCAGGGATCCTTGTCTAAAGCTACTTTTAATGGGAATCATATTTTGTTCATTGTTACTTCTGATATCACTTTATGCTTGCTTTTCTTGATAATAATAGTTTTGCTTTCCACCTTCTATTGTTGGGTACTCAAATACAACCTAAATGAGTTGTGATGGAAACCCTGATTTCTTTAGATGTGCAAGATGAATTGCAATGCAATCATGCAGGGGCATTGTTTGGTGTAAATGAAAGAGGGAAGTTGATTTATCACCTAATTTTGGTGAAATGTTGGTGCACATGATAGACACCTTGGAGAGTACATAAGGAGATGTGGAAAAATCTTGTAGGAATTATATAGCCAAGTAGTCATCGGTCAGAATTATTCATGTCACATCTCCTGTCTGTCTATTAATTCTACATTGCTAATATGCATGCCAAAACTCTATCTAACTGATAAATAGCGCATGCCATCACAAAGTATTTTGCTAGTCTTACCCTGATTGTCTGAATCTGGCCGGTTCTCTGGAGATAGATTACTTTTTCTCAATGGAGATGAGTGACATGAAGCCATGGACTACTGCCTGCCCTGGATCTATGCCTAGAGTCACTGAAATGAGAGAGCTTGGCTGTGTTCTTGTTTTGTTTTGTGTTTCTTTTCTTTGAAAGTTGAGGAGTATGGACTATGGTGAATATAGTTTAAATTGGAGAGGTATATTTTTTCAATTTGAGTAATTGGGTGGGATGTTGAATTAAGCAAACAAAGGGCCAGGGAATGTCAAGAGTGCTTGGTATACAAATCTCCTTAGGATTGTTAAAAGGGAACGAATGACATATTGACATGTATATCCTTGAAGCAAGTAAATTTAATTTTTCTAAAATAGAAATCCAATTTATTTCATTATGTTTGCTACCTCACACATCTTCAGCATCCATTTGGCATCAACTTAGAGAGAGAAAGTTTATAGACACAAAATTTCACAACAGCTAATGTGGCAGATTGTTTGTAGTAGGTAAAAAAATGATGTCAGTAGTGGTTCATATGAAAAGCAGTAAAAGCAGCTAAAGTATACTTGTAATTGAAAAAAAAAAGCGAGGTATTAAAAAATAGTACATAAACAAATTAAACTAAAAGCTAAACAAAAAAGCGTGTGACAATCAGACTCCGGGTTTGGCCATGTATGTGTTAGTGGCATGCTCATATGAAAACCAGTAAAAGCAGCTAAAGTATACTTGTAATTGAAAAAAAAAAGTGAGTTATTAAAAAATAGTACATAAACAAATTAAACTAAAAGCTAATCGAAAAAGCGTGTGACAATCAGACTCCGGGTTTGGCCATGTATGTGTTAGTGGCATGCTCAGATATCTGTGATATTGATGTTGCTGTGATAGTTTGTTCATGATATTGATACCAACTGAACCTGAAGCAGGATTGAGTGGATATGTTTTTTAGTAAGGTTGATACATCATGCATGGTACTGCAACTACCGTTGTGTTATTGAATTTTCAATATTAAAGTTTTCTTGATGATGCTAACTAAATTTGTACCGGATTGTGCGAACGTTGTCCTGGCCCCCTATTGGCACGAGGGTTGCATACAAAACATGAATCAGAAATTCTGGAAAGATTACAATGCACAGAAGAAGTTTGGCAATATTTTAGTTTTTATCTTTCCAAATATAGGACATTGATGGACACATTATAACATAGATGAGCAGTTTAGTCGTGGCTATCTATATGGGGGCAATGCCCCATAGCATGTGCTTACTTGTTATTAAATTTTAAGTACCATTCAGGTCTCTTCTGGGGCTGATTCTCCAAAAAAAAAAAAAAAAAAGAAAAGGTCTCTTCTGGGGACTGGCATGTGGTTCCCTATTTTTAAATTTTTAGTTCCATTCAGGATTGTTCTGCTTTTATTGGAGACACAATTTGTCTTTTTTGCAGCTTCTGTTTTGGTATTATCCTCTAATGACGGAGAAAGCCTCATATAACAGAACCTTACTTTTGGTAGTAAGTGGGGGAAGCCCTTTTTGTATGTAAGTGGGGGAACCCCTTAATTATGTCAATCTCAAAATGATGCAGGGTGGCAAATGTTTTTTATTTTATTCGGCTAAGTTGGCAAAATTTCATTATCAAAATCAATATTTAGTATTTACCCAAAAAAAAAAAAAAAAAAAAACAATTTGCCATTTCGGCTGAGTTGTCAAATTTTGTGTTTGGAGACTTTCTCTATTAACATCTGATTATGGAATAGTAAAACTTTAGGCAACTAAGAAGTGGGATACACATAACACATTCACTGCCTATGTTGTGAGCAATTCTTTTGTATTCGAATCTGGGATGCTCCCTGTGAGGTTACTGTGTAATGCAGACAGCAATTGAGAGTATAGGGGCAGTAGTAGATAATTTTTTTGATAAGCAGGGCAGTAGTAGATGATTGTTGAAGTTGTTGATTGCCAAATGGGGAATTTCAAATTTAATGAAAAAAAAAAAAAGCATATTAAAGATTTGGGTGAAGAATAGGAAATCATAACTTACAAGGCATGACTTCATAATTTAAAGTCCAAATCCATAAACTAAAGCCTTCCCGCCGTCTTAATCTGTTTTAAAACTACCTATATAGTCTAAGATTAACCTACTAGTAGGATAGTACACATCGTGGAATTCAATTTCCAATCATCTTTCACATTCCAAATCAAATCCTACAAGCCAAATATGGTGGAGGTAAAACTCGTGAAATTTTCCGTTTACGTGAAAACTAAGCAAAAAATTTCAACTAAAAGAACAGGTGGAGATCCATGGCAAGGCAAGTAGGCAACATATATGGTACTATGGTAGTAGGTGTAAAAACTTAAAAAGTCTGTAATTTTGACTTCATGATCTGTCCAAATTTGCTTTACAGTATACACACATCTTTTTCTATGGATACCTTTTCGCCAGCTCTGCCTCTAAAACGATCAATTTGGTCACGTCTACGTCAACGTAGATGATACATTTATTTAATTTGGTTTTGTTTTAATGCGTGTATTCTTTAATGTTTAGGTGTACCACCAATGCATAATTTTCAACTGAGAGGGCTTCGGCTTTCATTTCATGAGCTCAGCATTCACCAAATCGTGGGAACAGAATGAATTACTGTTATCCAAACGTCATTTTCCTTTTAAAAGTCTACTTTTCTAAATTCGAATGATCAGGGAAGAAATGAAGAAAAGTCTAACGATAAGAAAGAAGTGAAAGAGGTTATCATTTATCACAAACCTGAAAAACATTGAAAGTTTTGAGACGTGAAGATATGTTGTATGGACATTTTTTGTTTTAGGCTATTAATGTGATTTTTGTGGGTCTTCCTAGCATTAATTTTTCCCTTTCCTGATGTTGATTAGTAGATGTGGATTACTACATTAGATTTGGAAATCATTAGATCAATTCAATTGACAGATTCATTTGAGTTGGCCATCCTAGAGTTCTAGCATGTTAGGTAAGAGCATTCACACCCTAAAATACCATCCTATTTTACTTTACCATTCCAAAAAACTACTTTTTCAATTATATAATACCATTTTACAATAGTCCAGCATCCTAACTTTTATTTTACAAAACAACACATTAAAATAATATTTCTACACAATAAAATAATATATCCTAAAATTGCCATCATCTACAATACAACACATTAGTTACAGTGCATTTAATAAAAAGTAGGAGAGAGAGTGAATTAAATAATAATATGAAAGTTTACCATTCAACTACAATGTAATACTTGGCTTTTACAATTTCTGATGGAGTGGAGATTTTGAGCTTAAATGCTAAAAAAATGCTTATATTTGGCATTTGATATTTGGGGTGTGAATGCTCTAATAAGTCATTTGCTTATTTTGTCAGTCTAGCTAGAGTTTTATGTTTGTCATGTGATGGCATAGTCTCTCTCTCTCTCTCTCTCTCTCGTTTTGTTTTTCTAAAGTAAATCATTTCAGTAGAAGAGAATAAAATCGAAGGCCAATGGTTCGTTTGGATGGAGGAGTGGAAAAGTGGGAGGATGGAAAATTGTGAGAGAATGGAAAATATTTAATTTTCCCTCTTGTGTGTTTGGTTGGAGGGGTGAAACAGTGGGAGAGTGGAAAACTCTTTTGTTTGGTTGGAGAGAAAAAAAGAAGGATGGAAAATGTAATTTATATAAATTGACTATTATATCATTGTTACATAATATGTAAGAAATAGATTTATTTGTACTCATTACATAATATAAAATTTATCACATTATATATATAAATTTATATTATTTTTTATTATTATAATGTAAAAATTAGATCAGGTCACGTTGAAAAAAAAAAAAACGTTCAGGTCACGTTGAAAAAAAAATTTTGGGAGGGCATTATGGTAAAACTACACTGAGGCAGTCTTCTCTCATTGCTTTTCCTCCCAATTTGGGAGGAAAAAAATTGTGGGCCTGGAAGAGAAAATTTTCTCCCGGGTTTTCCACTCCCCCTGTTTTCTTCCCATTCCCAAACAGAGGAAAACTCAGTTTTCCACTCCATTTTCCTTCTTACATTTTCCATCCTTCCTAAATTCCACCCAACCAAACACAGTGTAAGAGAGCGGCCTAAATAGGTCCATAGACATTATATAATTAAGCTCACTTCGGGGGTAGTACTTCTTTGTTCTTTCCCCAGACTTTCTATCAAACACAGAGATTTGAGTGGAAAAAATGACAAAAATATTCTTGTTAACAACTAAATCTAGACATTAATAATTGATGAGTTATTCTATGGACAAAATGAAATCTCACAAAAAATTTTGGGAGGGCATTATGGTAAAATTGCACTGAGGCAGTTTTCTCTCATTACTTTTCCTCCCAATTTGGGAGGAAAAAAATTGTGGGCCCGGGAGAGAAAATTTTTCCCGGGTTTTCCACTCCCACTGTTTTCTTCCCATTCCCAAACAAAGGAAAACTAAGTTTTCCACTCCATTTTTCATCCTTCCTAAATTCCACCCAACCAAACACAGTGTAAGAGAGCGGCCTAAATAGGTCCACAGACATTATATAATTTAGCTCACTTCGGGGGTAGTACTTCTTTGTTCTTTCCCCAGACTTTTTATCAAACATAGAGATTTGAGTGGAGAAAATGACTAAAAGATTCTTTTTAACAACTAAATCTAGGCATTAATAATTGATGAGTTATTCTATGGACACAATGAAATCTCACAAAAAATTTTGGGAGGGCATTATGGTAAAACTGCACTGAGGCAATTTTCTCTCATTGCTTTTCCTCCCAATTTGGGAGAAAAAAAATTGTGGGCCCGGGAGAGAAAATTTTCTCCCGGGTTTTCCACTCCTCTTGTTTTCTTCCCATTTCCAAACAGAGGAAAACTCAGTTTTCCACTCCATTTTCCATCTTACATTTTCCATCCTTCCTAAATTCCACCCAACCAAACACATCGTAAGAGAGCGGCCTAAATAGGTCCATAGACATTATATAATTTAGCTCACTTCAAGGGTAGTGCTTTTTTGTTCTTTCCCCAGACTTTTTATCAAACACAGAGATTTGAATGGAAAAAATGACTAAAAGATTCTTTTTAACAACTAAATCTAGGCATTAATAATTGATGAGTTATTCTATGGACACAACGAAATCTCACAAAAAGTTACATTGTCAACTCACCATATATCAAAAAAATTATATATATATATATATAAACACATACACGCATGAACCTGCAACAACTCAAAATAAAAGTATCATGAAAATGTTGTGAAATTTTATTATGCCCCTTGACTTTCTCTTAATAATTTAGAGAGTCCCATCAAAAAAAAAAAAAAAAAATTAGAGAGAAAAAATGACAACCTTTGTATATAAAATGCCAATTTTGTTTTGATAGAGGAAAATAAAACTTTATTTTAGAGGATAGCAATGTGGTAGGGCGGGGTGGAGTGGGTTAGGGGCGTCCCATCGCCTCTTCGAGGCAAGGAAACCCGTGTATGGCATGAACTGGCAAGTTGGGGCTAGGGCGAACTAGAGGTATTTTTCTATCCCTAACGAGGTAATTTTGACATTATTAAGGTATAGATGAAATGAGAGAGTAGGATAGTCAAGAGAGCGAAAAGAGAGAGAGAGAGAAATTAAGTGTTTTTGGGATGATAATAGAGTATATAAAAAAATAAATTGTAAATAACATATGTATAACAAAGAATAAAATTATGTATAAATAATTTAAATATATAACAAAGAAAAAACATTCTAGAAAGGGGCAAGGCAAGATGCGGTGAGGTAAGCCAAACCCTTCACTGTTCGTCACTTCTTTGGGTCAGGAAAAATCCATGCAAGGCAGAGCAGGGTGAAGAGGATCAAGCAGGATGAGGAGTTTTTGCTATCCTTTTATTTTTCAAAGAACACTCCACATTTTTAACTTTAAAACAACGACTTGTCATTTTTGGAAATGAAAATTGTTCCATTTTTGGTGAATCAAGATGGTGGCAAGGATTCAGGCATTACCGCATTAGAGGTGGAGTTTGGTCAAATTTGAATTTTGACCGCCGTAAAAATAAAAGATGCCTCATATAATTTATAATAAGTCTATGTCCATTATAAATTTAGTAATTTGTTTTTTCTAAAGGTGGTAGGTTATAATTAGTACTTTTCTAAATAAATAAAAAAAAGATATAAATAGTACTGACTCCTTCCAATTTTGTTGGGTTATTTAGTAAATTCAACCTTTTAAATTAACATCATTTAATGCATTGATTTTTAAATAAAAAGATTCAAAATTACACTTCTTAATTTAAACTTTATTGAAAGAGGAGTATTGACTTTTTAATTAAAGTAAAAGGTCAGTAAGTAAGGTAATTAGCTTACATACTTTTCAAGTAAGACTATATATTAGGACATTCTAAAATAGAAAAGAGGACTTAGCAATTTGGGATGGATGAAGAATATGTTAAAGGGTTTGTTTAATGGATTCCCTTAAGGCATTTGTTAATAGATTATTTTAAGAAAGTTTTGATACAGTTTTTTCATGAAAAATAGAAAAATCTATTTAAAAAATCAGTTGCTTTTTTCTTTTCCTATTAATATTTTTTACTACAATGCATTTAAGACACCCATTAACATTTTCCTATAATAAAAGAGATATCAGTAATGGTTTTATGTGAAAGTGAAGTTGCATTAAACACACTCTGTCAGCTCAAGTGTCATCTAGGAAACACATATACTTCATTTAAGGTGTTATACCTTTGTTGTACCCGCCATGTTATGTTATAATTTTTCATAAATTGCTCGTGTTTTTGTGTTGTACTAGTATTCGTATCTGTATATGTGCTTCCTAGAATGTCATAAAAAATATTGTAAAATTTTTTGTGCTTGTAGCAGTATTGTATACTTCAAGTGTTATGGCAGCGTTTAAGTAAAACTTTATATTTATCATTAAATATTATAATTTAATTTTATATATAATAAAATTTTATTTATTTAAAATCCAAAACTATTGCTGATGAGATGTCATGTAAAATGCATAATTTTCATTTTCTACAAAGAGGGCTTTGGCTTTCTTTTCATTAGCTCAACATTTAGCAAATCGTTGGAACAGAACGACTTTTACTGTTATCCAAAACATCATTTTCCATTTAAAGTCTACTTTTCTATGCGAATGATCCGGGAAGAAATGAAGAAAAGTATATCCACAATAATAAAAGAAAGAAGTGAAAGCAGTTGTCACGAAATTGAAAATCATTGAAATTTTTGAATGGTTGTGAAGATATGTTGCATAGACATTTTTTGTTATTAAACCTGGAAGGACATTTATGGGCCGTCCTGGGCTTCATGGATAACGTTAAATTTGGTATTCATTAGACCAATTCATTTGAGTTGGCATTCTAAAGTTTTAACATGTGAGCAAGTGGTGGTTGGGCATTTGGTCTCAAAGTGGCTGTCTTGGGTTTGACTAGGAGCTCCCTAGTTCAAGTCCGGGCAACAGCACTTTGAAAAAGCTCCCTGAGCTAGCGATTTACCCCGCTATGGGCCCACCCGTCGTGAACAGTGATTAGTCTCTGGTTGAAAGTTTTGAGGAAACACTGTGGGAAACCAAAAAAAAAAAACATGTGAGCAAGTGTTTATTTTTGAGAAAGAACATGTGAGTAAGTCATCTGCTTATTTTGAGTGGCTCTCTCTCTCTCTCTAATATATTTTTTTTTAGAGAAGTGCTGCGTCTACAAAATTTTCACAATATTTTTACAACAAATCATAGGTGAAAAGTTGTTATTGGTTCTAATTTGAAACCACAACTTAAATTACTTTTTTACCTTCCCATAATAACAAATAACAACTTGCTAATTAAGATTAAATCTCATAAAAAAAGATTAAATCATAGGTGAAAAGTTTTTATTGGTTCTAATTTGAAACCACAACTTAAATTACTTTTTTACCCATCCATAACTTGCCAATTAAGATTTGTTGTGAAAATGTTGTTGACATAATATTTCTCTCTCTTTTTTTTTTTTTTTTTAAGGAAAAAGTAAATCATTTAAGTGGAAGAGAATAAAAATCAAAGGCTAGTAAACTAATAAATGAGGAGCCAATGGTGGGTTAATTTTTCAGTCATTTTTAGGTTTTGAGGGTATTTAGGTAATTTTAGAGTGTTTTGGAGTATGAGTTGCAGTAAACAACAGTTTTGTAAGCATTTAAAAAAAAAAAAAAAAAAAAAAAAAAAAAAAACAGGTTTGTAAGCATAAACTTATGTTTCTAAATATGCCAACGTAGTACCAATCGAAAAACAAGCATAAACAATCTTTTTGTTTTAATCACTTTCATCATCAAAAGATTTTGTTTCCAAACTCAATCATTTTAAACCGAAGGCCGATTAATAAATTCAAAATAAATTATATGATTCTTCCCATCTGATATTGATTGTGAACCCATTCCGAAATCCCCTTCCCATTATTTTCAATTTTAAGAAGAAATCATTCATTAAAGGAAAATCCATTCAAACACAATGACCGTTGAAAATCTCTAACCAAGAAAAAAAGAAAAAAAAAAAAAAAATCTCAGAAATGATGTTCACATAGTTGGTTTATTGGCCACATGCTTACCTGGTCCCAAACATTCACAAAGAAGAGAAGGGTCAACGTCTTGTGCTATGTTGCTGTGATTCTAAGTGGATGTTGATGATCAAATGCTAAGTTGCCATGTTACTAGAGAGAGAAAAAAAAAAAAAAAAAAAAACAGAGGTGAATGCTGAACATAGACTCACCTCACTATGATAAGCAATTTTTTCTATCTTGACACTTGCAGTTGGCTTAAAGTAAAGAGTTTCTGCAACTCTGGTTGCCAAGCTTCATTGAATCCTTAGAACATCCTATTTTCTATTGTAATCTGGAGCTTATGGATGCATAGAAACATAGTCTTTGAGAATTCTACTCTTAGGGTGTGTTTGGTTGGGGTGAAAACAGGGAAGATGGAAAATAGGGAGAGAAAAATAGGGTGAAAAATGCTATTTTCTATTGTTTAGTTGATGAAAAAAAATAAGAGAGACAGAAAACATAGGAGAAAGTTTTCCCTTCCGTGCCCACTTTTTTTATCCTAGAAAATGGGAAGGGAAAAGTGGTGTGAAATGTATTTTACACAAATACCCTCTCACCTACCCCTCACTTTATACATGACCTGATGACTTTTGCCTTTTCTCATACTTATCACTTTACCTTCTCACAGCATAGCAATGTCCAGGTTCTCTTCTCTCTCTCTCCTTTTTTTATTTTTTTTTTAATTTTTTACGTGACCTGATCAAGTTGATACATTCTATTGGTTGAATGGTGTGTTGCCCAGGTGCATTCATGTTTGCCTAGTTGCTGACCACGTTGAATGGTTACAAAATCTTTTGCCCACAAAAGTTTGCTGAATTTCTCTTTGCTTACCACTTTTTTGTGGGCTGAATATACTAAACAATTTGCTGACCATGTTTTTGCTGGTTACAAAATTTTTTGCCTAATTAAATTTATATGTACATTATTGTAATTTTTACATTATAATAATAAAAATAAAAATTTATATATATGATGTGGTTAATTTTATATTATTTAATGAGCAGAAATAAATCTATTTCTTACCTATTATGTAACAAGGGTATAATAGTCAATTTATATAAATTACATTTTCCATCCTTCCCTTTTTCTCTCCAACCAAACAAAAGAGTTTTTCACCCTCTCACTTTTCCACTCCTCCAACCAAACACACAAGAGGGAAAACCAAATATTTTATATTCTCCCACTTTTCCATCAACTCACAATTTTCTATCTTCACACTTTTCCACTCCTCCAACCAAACAGACTTTTTAATCTCGGCTGGGCTAAGGAAGTGAGTGTGAATCTGACTTGATAATTATATTATTGCTCATATAATTGACTACATAATTATATGAATAATGTAACTTTAAGTCATAAAAAAGAAGAAGAAAAACATCTAGTAAATATAATTTCAGTCGCTTTTGAGACCAACGTTTGAATTTTTTTTTTTTAGAAAACTAAAAATGGGTTAGTTTTTGGCCTTTGAGTACTTCTCTATGAATCGGCCCATTTTGTGTAAATAATGGCTTATTGATTGTGCAAATTGATTCGTATGGAGAAGAAAAATGGGCCATGAAACCCAATTCGTACTTAATGCTGGACCTGTGTTAAGTGGATAAGTGAAAAGCTCAAGGCCGACTTGATCAAAGTGGAGTAATTGAGCTTCTCTGATAGCCCATTTCTCTTGTTAGAAATGTAGGCATAATCCAAACTTGTGTACTTATCATATATCTTTCATCTCAACCAATATTGGTAAGTCCCTTAAGCATTACTAGATCAAAAAAGAAAAGTTCCTTGAGTATTATAGTTTTGCTTTCAGATTTTGAGTGAAAGAAAAGTTCCTTACTAGATCAAAACACGTCTGTGCCACACAAAACCACTTCTAACAGTGAATGGGTGAAAAATATTGCAACCATTACTGTCCAGGAAGGTGAAAATGTTGAAGTAAAGGTCATTAATGGCCTGTTTGGATGGAGGGGAGAAGGAGAGAGAGTGGAGGGGAGTAGAGTAGAGTTAGCTAAAAATAAGCTAATTTTGTGCTAAATTTACTTTATTCTACTCTACTCTCCTTCCCTCTCCCTCAATTCAAACGGACCATAAATAGCGTTGCCATGAACACTACTATCCATTGGTGGGCATACTAAATCGAATTACGTTGGGATTAAATGTAAATTGTTAAACCAGAGTTAATAAACTAGATTGATAATATTCTCTTTAAATGTCTTTACTACTTCCATGCAATAACTATTTCACTTACAAGAATTACTTCCCATGTGAAAGTTTTTAATTGAACATATATTATTTAACAACTTATAATAAATGAATCAAATCTTAAAAAATGTTATGGTAATTTTTTACTTCTTAGCATTAAATGAGTTTCTTCATCATGAATATTCTTTATTTGAAATGAATTAATTTTATGGTTCATAATGAATATTATAAATTTAAATATTTATTCAATTTGAAAAGATTAGACGTTTTATACACTACAGTGCTAAGAACCTAACATTTTTTTTCTAGGTATCAAATAGAATCCTTTTGAGTTTGGTAATACTCTATGAACATCATATATTGCAATAATAAATAAATTATAAATCCAAATGAGAGAAAAAGAGGAAAATGGTCGGCTCTGGTGGTTGGTGGGTTTGGCCTTTTTAATTTTTTAAAACATAAGAACAGAAATTATTTAATGAAATATTTTCATTATTTACCAAAAATAATCTTTAAATATTGAGAAAATTTTAAGAGAGAAATTTTTGTAACAGTATTTTCATCAATTACTATTTTGAAAGCAAGAAAAATTTGATAGATTATATTTGACAAATTTTATGCACCAAAAAAAAAAAAAAATTTGAAAATCAATATTTTTTTTATGAAAGAAAATTCAGTAACAGCTAGTAATTAAGCATTTTTGTTTGAGACATCATTTTGGGTTTATATCAAAGGAACTCGCACGTGCAACCGTGCCAAGATGCTAACGGCTAGTAATTATAAAACTCATAGTCTTTTCAATTTCTCTTTCTCTCTCACTTTCCCTCACCCTTTCTACACTTTCCTTCACTTTTCTCTCTCAAAAAATTCTCTCACTTTCACGGACTTTCCCAGATAACCCATCTTTAAAAGCAAGAAATTTTCCCTTAAGAAAGTGGTTTTCCTTACCACAAAAACATATAGATTCATTTCCAAACTGTCAAATCTTCACCGTTCAATTCAAGAAACGAGTTCAAAGATTTTCCCTAGAAAATCTTATCCCTCTCTCTCTCTCTCTTCCTGAATGCTCTAAGTTATCCTTAAATAGAAAGTGGTTCTCTAAAAAATGAAAAAAAAAAAAAACACTTTTCTTGGAAATTCAAAAATGGGTTTGAAGATTTTCTTTGGAAAGTGATTTTTGCCAGATTTGAATGTTAAGAGAAGGCTATGTGGAACAACAACAAGATTTTTTTGGCGAGGGGGTTAAACATATTCAGGTCAGAGATTTTTTGTGCTTTCATATGGTTTAGACTAATAGGTTTTTTCTGGATTTTGATTTTGTTTGAATTGAATTGCAAGTTCCTGTTGATTTTGATTCTTGTCGGTAATGAAAAACTTCTTTTTAGATTTTCTCAATACAAATGTCTGTGACTTAAGCAACGGGTCTTTTATAGACAGTAGGGGTATGGGAGTTGGGTTTTGTTAAAAGCATCTCTTTGACTTTGGAATTCTTCTTCTTGAGTTAATTACAAGGAAGGAACCCATTGAAATTAACAGTTATTCATATGGTTTGAATGGGAGTTTGTTTGATTAGATAACTCACCTTTTGAGCAGTTCATTTGATCTTTACAGTGTTACTGATAATTCTCTGATTGACAAAGGATTTGATGGTAAAATCTTTGTATTACTTAGAATTGCATGCACCTGTCTTAACCCTTTCCCTAGTGAAAGGTCAACAACGCTTGATAACATGACATGATTACATGTTATAAAGCATATTGGAAATTATAGTTGACACCTATTTATTCTTATTAAAAGAATAAGTTGACACCAATTTATATAATGCTTACTGTTGATATAACATTTTTGGTCTTGAAGATTTGTTAAAGTAAGCAATGAATAAAAGAAAATTTGAATCATGTAGTCATTATTACTAAAAAAAGAATACCGAAAAATGAAAATTCCAAAGGATTCTGATTGTTGAACTTTATTTTATTTTTTATTTTTAATTTCAAATTGGATACCTTAATGTCTATTGTTGGGAGTTGAATTGATCTTTAAGGTTGTGATTGGATGAAGAATTTGAGAAATTCTTAGAATTTCCAAATTGAAGGGATTTAAATTGATGGGAGTTTTAATCCCATTAATCTAAATCTCTATTGTTTAGATGAGTATAATTAAGAATTTAGAAATGGTAGTGGCAATGATATGGTGATGATGATAGTATGGTGGTGGATGTTATGGCAAGTGGCAAAGGTAGCAACACATGATGGTGGTGGCATTGATGGAGGTGGTGGCATTGATGGAGGTTGTAGCATTGACAGTGGTGGTGATGGTATTGGCATTAACAATAGTAGTGGTAATGATGTGGAAAGCAATGGTGGGTTGTTTGGGATATTTATGGTGGTAGAAATTTGTACAAATGATAGCTTCTTCCATGATTTTCTCTTTTCCATGGAATTTGAACTTGGGCTAAGAATATTTGAAAACCAAGCTCACTTTTGTTGGGACAAAAATGTATTGACCCCTTGCAAATTAATTAATTACCTAAGTTAATTAATTAGGTTCAATTATATGCAATAGTGTGGTAGCACAAACAAGTCACCAATTATACTAAATGCAGTGGAAAATAAATTTGATACGAGTGATTTGTTTACGAATGGGGAAACCACAAAGGCAAAACCCCACCGGGTGATTTTAAGGTCACTACTCCCAAGAATCCACTATTATCAATTACAAGCGGTTACAAGTATAAGAAATCTTACCAAACCCTTTGGCCTATCCTGAAATACCAACTTACAGTTGAACCCTTATCCTAATACCCAATTGGACTTGTATTGTAGCGGCAATCTTTTAGTTCAATGCACGAATCCCAGTACGTGACTAACCAATGATGCACGGATCCTAGTACATCACTAACTCCTTTGTATGAATCTTACTACGTGACTGACACCAATAACTTAAAGAAGATGTTGGCTGCAAAGTTCTTCAATTCATCAACGATGAAGATTAGGAAGCTCTTTGGTTACAAAACCCTATGGCGCAAAGATGCAGTAACTTCTTCATAAGATGCAGTACGTGACTAACCAATGATGCACGGATCCCAGTATGTGACTAACTCCTTTGTATGAATTCCAGTATGTGACTGACACCAATAACTTAAAGAAGATATTGGTTGCAAAGTTCTTCAATTCATCAACGATGAAGATCAGGAAGCTCCTTGGTTACAAAACCCTATGGCGCAAAGATGCAGTAACTTCTTCAGAGAGAATAATGAACTAGGTCACTTTCTGCATATGTTCTCCATGTATAATGGCCTTTAAAATAAGCCTTATATATGTCTAGTGTTGTGAGAAAAGAAACCCTATACAAATACTTCAGCGTGGGTTGAAAATCAGATCTGGAATTTCTGATTTCGTAAGTCTCGACAGAAATAGCTTGTGTCGAGCTTCTATCGAGCTTCGACTTTAAATCTCGGTTGATGTCTTTTTGTCAAGATTGCTGCCGAGCTTTAATGAACAGCTCTTCTTCACTTGTTTCTTCGTTAGATCTTCATGACTTTAACACTTGACTTGAACAACATGTTTCTTGAAGTCTTAAACCCATCCTAGATCTTCCTAATTACAAGTAAAATGCATTTTGTCAAAGGATTAGCCAATTACATAAAATATGTTCCTAACAATCTCCCCCTTTGATAATTCGTGACAAAACCACAACAAACAAATTAATCGTGAGAGAAATCTTAAATCACTAAACTCATAACCACTTATTGTATTACAAAATAAATCTAATCCCTATTACAAACTCTTGAAAAACTTTGCAAGAAAAGAGTTCACGGCATGATAGACTTTCACAACCTGTCTTTTTGAAACACTTAAACAAAACTCATCAAGGCATCATATGTGAAATAGAAATAAGGATTGCGTACATAAAGAAACATGTGTATAAATATAGAAAAGAAACAACACATGTAGAGGTAGGTGAAGAAAAACATACATCATCATCATATATGAAAATAAAGTACAATGTATGTAATAAAATGGTCACAAGACCGGTATACAAGAGGCAAATGTAAATAAAGAAGAAAAGAAAATACATAAAGTCCTCACTACATCCCTCAATGCTATATATATTCCCCCTATAAAAAATGTCCTATACTAACTCTCCCCATAAGTATAAGACTACTCTCAAACCCAAAACTACTTCCCCTTTTTGTCACGAATGACAAAGGGCAAGTCACTGAAAGGTCGTCATCTCGTCATCACCAGAAGAGTCAGTGTCATCCTCATCATCATCAACCTCATCATCAGGCAAAGCCTCTAGAGAAGGAGAGGGAGAAGGAGCAAAACTAGCCATACGAGTTTGCCGGTAGGCAATGCGGCCTACTTGGGTGTTCATCTGACACATTTCATCAGTAAGATAGTCAAGACGACCGCTGAAGTCAGCATGCATCAGTTGAAGCTACTCCATGATGGCCTTGAGGGTCACACCACCAGCCACGAAGGAAGGCGCGGAGGTAAAGGGTGGAACAACAGAAGCTGTAGGATCGGTCGTCTCCACTCGTGGCTGCTTCGGTTGAAGCTGGGCCTCACTCTGCTGGACAGAACCAACACTGATGGCACCCATGATGGTGAAAAGAGGAGAAAGGATTAGGAATTGAGAAGTGTTGAAGGATCCACGTGATAGCCGAAGAAAAGATGAGCTTATCACAGGTAGCAGTGTCTTGATACACATCTATGATAGATGTGATGAAGTGAAAGGGAAAGTCGATGGTAAGATCCTCCATCAAAGAAAGAAGAAAACGAGCACGAGGCTTAGTGATGGAGTTATAGTGAGACAATGGTGTGAGAGTGAATGTTATCACCATGTTAAGGAATCTCGGGCCTTTTGCAAAACTCGAGCATGGAGTGTTTTAGCTTACTACCCTATATAGAAGGAGGCCCATAGAAATGGGAGATGAGTTCGTCTCTAGACACAGTCCAAAGATGATCACAACTAGGGTAGTCAGGATGCGCTACCCTAGGGACATGTAGTACCTCGAATATAAGATCACAGGTTTCTCACAAAGAGATTCCCATCCCCGAGTCCGAATGACATCGGGTAGCGTAGTGTCAGAGAAATCTGACAGAATAACCTGGCGTTTTGGATGAACGCCATGGGCCTAGAAGTTCTCAAAGAAGTTTGTCTTGGCCTTCTCATCACGGAACCCAATATGAGAGGGTACAGGAGGAATAGAAGAAGAAGATGACTTGGAACCTTGAAGAGGGTTCCAAGCCAGAATGGATTTGCGCTATTTAGGTGCCATGACGCAGTCTATTCGAGAGAAAGAGAGAAAGAACAAAAAGAAACACATGTTCAAAGTAGATAAGAAAAGAACATATGCATGAAAAATGCATGAATAGGTGACATGAGAATTTAAGAGCATCATGGGGGCCACCCAATCCAAACCTAACAGCACTCAACAATAATAATCAATCACACGCATCTAAATATGCATGAAACATTGTTATAATGCAATGAGGATGCAATGCATGATCATATGATATTAGATTCACAAAACCCAACCCATATATTTCACAAAAAAACTCAAAAACCCAAAAAAAAAAAATTTCAAAAACATAAACCCTAAGTCTTAATGCATGAAATGCATGAAGGAGAGAACGTTCTGATCACTTACCAAGTGGATCTTGCTTGGAATGGGCCGAGAAACACTTTGGAGAAGAGATTTGAGTGAGAGAAGAAAGTATGAGTTGAGAGAGAAGTGAGATATGTCGAGAGTAAGAAGAGAGAAATGAAAAAGAAATCG
The DNA here is from genome assembly GCA_023736055.1 of Quercus glauca. Lineage (NCBI taxonomy): Eukaryota > Viridiplantae > Streptophyta > Magnoliopsida > Fagales > Fagaceae > Quercus > Quercus glauca. The sequence goes on along the minus strand of CM043319.1, from coordinate 56,070,164 downwards.
CGCCTCAACCTTAAATAGAAAACGCAGCTAGATGGATCGAAGTTCCTATCGAGAATCTGTCGAGCTTTAAATCTTGACAAAAATGAATCTGTCGAGGTCCTATCGATGATCTGTCGAAGGAAAAAAGAGTGTCTTGATGGATCGAGAATCTGTCGAGAATCTATTGAGCAGACAAAGAGCACAGAAATTTGTCTTGATGGATTGAAGAAGCTGTCAAGAATGTGTCAAGCAGGAACCTAGAAATCTCAATGGATCGAGGATCTGTCAAGAATCTATCGAGCAGACAGAGAACATAAGAATTTTTTTCGATGGATTGAGGAATTTGTTGGGAAGCTATCGAGAGATAACCCAGAAATCTTGATGGATCAAGAATCTGTCAAGGATCTGTCGAGATCACAAGATGAAGGCTCGATAGAAATGATATCTGTCGAGGATGTGTCGAGTTTGAAGAAAGGAGGTTTTTCAAGAAGGGAAAAACACATAGAGATGAATGCAACAAACAAGCTACTCAAACCAACATCCAAGCCACATATTAAGCTCTCAAATCTCATCTCAGCATAGATGCAAAGCATATAGATCCAAACACACACACACACAACAAGTCTAACTAATTTTATATTTCAAAAACAAGTTAAGATAGTTTAGTGAGCATATATTAACACATGTATCAAATCACATTGTACCTGCACATGTATCAAAAGTAGCAAAGAGTATGTATGTTGTGTGTGAAAAAATAACAAGTGTGCACAAGTTTCTCATATTATGACAATTTGAGATATAAGAACATCTAATACACACACACAATCATAACTATTTGATGGGGGCTATCATCTTTGAGATACATCATATAACTCCCACATCTCCTAGAAACACGCTTACAACCATTTTTAAAAACATTTTGATCTTTTTGCTTTTCATGTTCCTTGCATATTTTTCTTTTTGAGCATAGCATGCATGGGCATATAAGAGAGAGAAAAGAAAATACCCAATTATGTATGTTTAACATCCTAATTTTGCTATGTCGAAGCATACAAATGTTATTTATAATTGGCAGGCTTTAGTGGTGAGGTGGTTATTTACGCCTTTCTCTTAGGATTTTTAGTCCTTCCTATGAAAAAAAATGATATGAGTATGAGATATAAGAGACAATCTTAATCGTACTAATCACAAACATGAGCCACAACGCTCACTTGCATAGTTGTGCATTGAGATGCTCATCTAAGGTACAAGAGATACAAAGTTTGGAAATTTTTTTTTCAATGGCCATCCAGGATACACAAGCACCAATATACCCAGACACACACTGTTTTTGTATTTTTCTAATTTTTCAATTTTTTTTCAATTTTTATGAAAAAAAAAAAAAACTGAAAAAAAAAATCATAAAACTAGACTGACTCAAAAACAAGAAAGCAAAACAAACAAGTAATGTAAAAACATATGGGGAGAGAGAGAAAAAGTGACTGAATCACTTTGAGCATTTTTCTTTCCAAACTTTAGTTTTGGAGGAAGATCCATTCTTAGAGTTGAACCTTTGTTTTGGAGGTGAGGGGGAAGAATTGAAACTATTCAAGTTTGAAAGGAACATGAGGGCCTTGAGAAGATCTCTAAGAAGACTCAAAGATGGTGGAATCTGACCTTGACCACCAGATGATAACACACTTTTGCTTTATTGAGTGGCTAACCACTTATAGCAATTTGGATGAGTGTGTCCCGAAGCTCCACAGTGATGACAGAAATGTGGCTTCTTTGGTTGAGACTTCTTATTTTTAGCCTTATTGCTTTTAGGGTTTCTAGTCTCTTTCTTCTCTATCTTAGGGGGTGCTCCTAGAATAGATTTGTCTTTGTCTAGATTGTTCTCACTAGCTATCTCAGTTTTAGTGTCATTTTTCTCAAGATTTTCATTATTAGCGGGTGAGACAAAAACAGTTTTACTAGAGGAGGCAATATAAGAAGAGTTAGAGAGTTCATACCCCAAGCCAGTTCTGTCAGAAGCTAATTTCTATAGGTTCAACATTTCATCTAGCTTTGCACTAGAAGTCCTCTCCAACTGAGCTCAAACTTGGAACAATTCTGCTTCAAGCTTCTTGGTTCTTTCAGCCAAGAAGTTGTTCTCAAACCTCAATGCTCCTATGGTTTGATTGGCTTCATCAACCTTTGTGGATAGCTCCTCTCATTCCAGCTCCACTTCACTAAGCTTCTTAGTATACAGCCTATACAACTTCTCATGCTTTTCAAATACCTTGTATAACTTTGCATAGGCTGTATGGATGTCATCTTGTTCATCCATCTTCTCAAACTTGATTCCACCAAGTCCTCTTCTTCATCCACTCCTTCTACGATCCCCTCAGTAGGATCCACTGTGGCAGTGAAAGCACTTAAGATTTCCTCGTCATCACTGTCATCTGACTCAGTCTCAAGCTCGGTATCACTCAAGGTAGCAACAAGAGCCTTGCTTTTCCTAATCGACTTGAGATATGTTGGATATTCTTGTTTCATGTGTCCAAAACGTTGATATCTGAAGCACTTTGGTCCAGAGGGAATAGTATACTGACTGCCATCCTTAGCATCATTCTTTCCTCTGTCTTGACTTTTGAATTGAGAAGAACTAGATTTCTTATAGTCCTTGTCAAAACCTTTCACATTGGCATTCTTTACGAACTTCTTGAACTGCCTAGTGATGTAGGACTTAATCTTGGAATTTTCATTATCTGAAGACTCATCAGTCTCATTACTTTTGGCCTTCAGTGCCATATTCTTACTTTTGGTTTCTTTCCCAAGTCTAGTCAAACCCAATTCATAGGTTTGCAAGTTGCCAATCAGCTCCATCAAAGGAATGGTGTCAATGTCATTTGATTCTTCAATCGTTGTTATCTTGGCATGAATTCTCTTAGGGAGAGATTTGAGCACCTTTCACACAATTTTGGGCTTGGGAATATGATCACCAAGATTGAATGCTGAGTTCACTAAGTCCTTCAGCTTGGCATAGAACTCATCGAATGTCTCATCCTTCTCCATCTTTATCTCCTCAAAGCTAGTCGTGATACTTTGGAGTTTTGAATCTTTGACAGCCTTAGTCCCTTTATAGGTTGTTTGAAGGATAGTCCATGCTTCCTTTGCAGTTTTAGTTGAGGATATTTTCTTGAACTCCTCATTGGTCATTGCACTAAATAGGCACTACAAAAAAAAAAAAAAAAAAGAACTATTATGGAGGGTTTTTTGCGGTGGGTGCAAAAACTACCGCTATATGTCGCATATAGCGGTGTTTTTTTGGACCGCCGCTGTAGACTAGATCTATTGCAGCGTTTTTTTAGACCGCACAGTAGGTCTAATATTTTGCGGTGCACTACAGCGGCTGTACATAGAACCATTGCAATATATGTGTTTTAGCAGCGTTAACTCAGATATAGCGGCGCTCCAAAAACCTGCCGCAATAAATATAGCATTTTGTAGGGATTCTATAGTGGCGATATTGAAAATCGCTGCAATATGTAAGTTGTAGCGGTGTTGAGATGACTGTCGCAATAGGTACCTATTTTGTGGCGCTTTTTCTTAGTTATAGCGGCGGGTTGGACCGCCGCAATAGACCTTTAAATTTCCCTCTGTTTTTTTTTTTTTTTTTTGGCCTTCCCACTTAGGTTTTCACTTTAGCGTTGTTAGCCCCAAAATCTCACTCTCTCAAAATCTCTTCACTCACAAATCTCACTCTCACAAAACCAAGCTTTAGCGCTGTTAGCCCCAAAATCTCACTCTCACAAATCTCACTTTCACAAAACCAAATCTCACTCTTACAAAACCAAGCTTCCTCGCCATAACCAATCTCCATCTACATCGTCGCCGCCTCGTGTCCTCGCCATCGCCACTCTCTTCAGGTTCGGCCTCGGCCCAGGCCCAGGCCCAATCTTCTACCTTGCCATCGCCATCACCATTCTCTCCCACCGATGGGTTGGGTAGCCTTATTAGGATTGGATTTCGATCCAACTTCATCTTTGACCAAACCCACCTTTCTTAGGTACATTTTTACAGATTGTTAAGGTTTTTAAGGTTAACAAAAACACAAACATCTTTTGACATCTTTTTATGTGTGTGGTAAATGAATTTGATTAGGTTCCGATTCTGGATGGTGAAACTATCAAATGGGTTCAGCCCAATAGGTTCGATCTTTTATGGTAAGTTTATTTATTTAATTATTTATTTTGTTGATTAACGAGTGCCATTGGTTTTATTTTATCTATCTGCTTCTTGTATTTTTGTTGATGAATGAGTGCCATTATTTGAAGGCAAGGAATGTCTCATTGGTAACCATCTCTCATTTGTTTGAATCTGGTGGTACCATTGTGGCCTTTGTTCTGATAATTGTTTGTTGATACAGCTCGAGGGGTCTCCAATGGTTGCTGCGCTGAATGACAAATTTGGGGTGAGTGATTTTGTAATTGGTTTGTGACTTAGCGTTATTACTAGACAAATTGGAATGATATATGGTTGCTATAGCATTTGAATTAGAAACTACTTATTAATCAGTGTGGAGTTCATGATAGAGTTCTGTTGATAATGACTATATATGTGTAGAGTAGCAATATAGATACAACTAATTGCTGGCAAATTCAGATAGTTTCACTCTGTACGGGACATATTTGATCACTATACTGTCTGCAACATGCTTAATACTTATATAAGCTGGTTATCTCTTTTGGACTAAAAAAGCTTAAGGCTTTTAGATTGAATTGATAGCAAATTAAAGGTGATTGATTCATTGATTCATTGGGGGTGAGTTCTTAATCTGATACTTCGTAGTTCATAGTGTTACTATATGCTTCAATGTTGAATTATTGTACTGTGAATTATTTTATGTTTGGTGCTTTTTTTTTTATTGGTTGGTTGGTGGGTTCGTACTCCAAATAAACTTTTAAAGAATCACATACAAAAAGAGGTTGTAGAGGTTCAATGGTTATATATAAAGGAAAATCATAATGTTAGTTTTTCCCCCAAAAAAAAAAAAAAACCATAATACATGATGAGAAGAAGGAAAGGGAGAGTGTTGTCTTCATAGTGATTAAACTTTGTTGCATTTAACAGATTCTAAATATTTGATACTTGTGACTTGCCTCAATGGCATTTAAAAAAACTTCGCCACTGTCATTTACATGATAGAACTTTCATGCCTTTTCGGTTGAAAATAGAAGTTTCATGCTATTACTATGGTGACATGATATCTTTGGAAATTAATCAGGACATTCTTAAAATCTTTGGTTTTCTTCTGTGTGGCCCATTGAGCTATATTGACTTCTGTAAAGCATATACAGGTTTTGTGTGTTGTGCTAATCTATAATGAATGACCACTATGATCTTTTTCTAAATAAGGTCATGCACAGTGGATTACAGTTATTAAACCTAAGTGTAGTTATGGAAGCAGTTAAAACTTTTCTGCTGGTTGCTTGTGAGTCATGGTGTAGTTTGATATTATGTTTCCCATGTAAATTTAAAATTTGTATCAGTTCAGTTTTCATTAATTTCTGTAAAGCTTTGCCGTATATTTGTATTTAAATGACTGATAGCTTTCTAACAGTTTACTTATGGTGAATCTTTCTTGTGTGCAGATATGCAATGCAGTTGTAGTGGCTAAAATAAAGAATGCTACCTTAATTTTGCCAGTGTTGAAGCAAGACCAGATTTGGAAAGACCAAACGTGAGAAATCTTGATTGATACTGTTATACATTTCTATATCTAAAATACTCACCTAGTCACATAATAAGTATAGATAAATAATTGGAGTGTATAATCCTGATAGTAATGGTCCCTGTTTCTGATATATGTCCTGGGAATTGAAACTTAAAAATTTCTGCTTCAGATTTTTTCTGATATATGTCATTAGAGAACTTTTGTGATTGTAATATCACGTTTATATGGAAGTTGCTAGAGTGATATGCGTTGGCCTTAACTTTTTTTGTTTTGTTTTTTGAGTACTTGTAATGAGCACCCCCTATACCCATCTTTTGGATCATGGCTAGAACTAGAAGCCTAGAACAAAAGAAGAGTAAAAAAAAAAAAAAAAAAGATTAAAAGGCCAATTTCTTAAATAAGTTATTGGGTTTTTATTAATTAATTTAATAGCTTAGTAAATGGATTATATGAGTTTGATAAGATAATTTGAAGGATAAAAAATGAAGGGGTGGTCATAAAACCATTTTGTATTGAATTTTCTTCTTGGTTGAAGATTTTGGATTGTTGAAGCTTGTGGCTTGAATTTGTACCAATTCTCTGTTTTGTTTGTGTTTGATTGTGGATGTTTGTAATTACCAAGTTGTAGATTTTATTTATTTTAATTTTTTTTTATAGATAGGGTTGTTCCAATTTATTGTTGTTGTAATTTTTATTTTATTTTATTTTTAGAATAAAAGCTTTTCTTTGTTTAATTCGCCTTTTGTTTTGTCATTATTTGTAATGGGTTTTATCCTTGGATTAATTTCCATTATATATTCTATAGAGATTAGTGGCAAGGTTGTTGCATGTGTATGTCTCACTCTTATTATTATTATTTTGCCAATTTGGAGTTTTTTATTCTCAGGTCCACTTTTTCACATCTACTGTCATGTGATCAAAGTAAGTGAAGTTGGTGAAAGAATTAAGGTACGTACTCTCTCTCTTTCTCTGTTTGTTTGTGCTTGGGGCAAGCAGGTGGCTTGTATGGAGTGATAAAGTGGTTTTTGCTGATATTGGGAGTGTTGACTGCTTTATGTAATATTGGATGATTCTTGTTGAGTTGTTTTTATTTGATTAATTCATTTTTGGCTATTGCTAGTAATGATGTTATAGTTACCAAATGTATTGATAACTTCTCTATGCATTTAAATTCATTGTTTTATTAGGAACATAGTTGGAAGTGAATCATTAAAGATGATTTGTTTCTTAAATTAAAGTGAAATTGTGTAAATGAAATGTGTGTTAACTCTTGCTTTGTGCTTTCATGAAATCAAAATTATAGGTATTTCTTATAAACCACTTTATAGCAATGGATAAGAGTTGGATGAAAATTACCAACAGAAGGTCGCGAGAATATTAGATGGAGTCCAACAGCTTCTGAATTTTGCATCTAACCATGCATACCCAGATGGAACGATTTCATGTCCATGTAGAAAATGCGTGCATACAAATTCGTGGCCTATAGATGTTTTATAGGGTCACTTAGTGTCAAAAGGGATTTGTAGGGATTATAACCCTTGGGTGTTTAATGGGGAATCATCATCTGCATAGACTTCTACTGAAATTCCTAATAGTCATGCCTAAGAAAACCCGATAGAGTATGCCGATCTTCGTGACATGTTGCATGACATGTTCCCTATACAAGATATGGCATCTGGGCCGAAGAAGTCCCTATTGTGCAACAACCCACAGAAAGTTCTAATGAAGATGCATTCCAGTTTATGAAATTGCTTGAAGATTCTAATCAACTTTGTTATGAAGGTTGTAAGCATTTTAGCAAATTGTTAGCTATTGTGCATTTGTACCACATGAAGTGTCTTAATGGTTGAACCAACAAATCATTTACCATGTTGCTGCAATTTTTGCTTGATTTTCTTCTTTCAAATGCTATGTTGCCAAAAGATTGTTATGAGGCTAAGAAGATTACTAAGGATTTGGGCTTGAGCTATGAGAAGATTCATGCTTGTCCTAAAGATTGTATTTTATATTGGAAGGAGAATTCCAACCTTGAAGCTTTTCCAAACTGTAACCTTTCAAGATGGGAAAGTAATGAGTCTAAAGGTCAACAAAGCACTAATGCTTCCTCCAAGAAAAGAAAAAAGAAAGTTGCAAAGATCCTATAGTGGTTCCCCTTAAAGCCAAGATTGAAATGACTATTCATGTCTCCTGAAACAGCCAATCATATGAAGTGGCATGCCAATGGTCATGTGAATGACGGGTTAATGAGACATCTTGTTGATTTTGAAGCTTGGAAATCATTTGACTCTAAGTACATAGAGTTCTCATCCAAGCCTCGTAATGTGATGCTTGGATTAGCAGCCGAGGTGTAGACACTCGATTTTGCACCCATAATTTAATCAAGGAAGATGACTGGAATGACCATCCATGTAGCTCAAAAATCATGATTGCATTACATGCATCAATTTGTTCTTGCATTACATGCATTAATTCATTCATTGCATATCAAAAAAATGATCTTGAGGTTCTAATGATTGCAACGGTGTGTCCAATTTCCAAATTGGTCCATTGGATGGAAAGATATCGCATGATCAAGTATGCACGGTCTGCATGCATTGTATGGGGTGAAGCCAATCACGTGTGATAATTGAAATTAATTTTGATTGGTTAATGATTAAAATTAATTAAATGAATTTATGTGATTGGTGGAGTATTTTTCTTAAAGTGAGATTTGTTGTATGGGATTAAAAACAATAAGCCCATAATATTTAAAGACTGTGAATAATTAGGCTTTTGGGATAATTATATTCAAAAGAATTATTTTAAAAGTCATAATTATCACTTTGGAATGAGGTTTATCATGAAAATCACTTTGAAATTCGTCCAAAAACAGTTTTAGAGTTGGAAAACACTTCAAAATCGTGCTAATCAAGTAACAAATTTCAGATTCACGTTCCAAGGGACTTTTGGTATGGTATAACTCAAAATTCAGACTGGGCTATTTCTAACAAAGTTGTATAGAATCGAACTTCCCTTCATTAATCAAAATTTCAGCTAAATCGAAATTTTGATTAAAGAGATATGATCAAAATACTGAAGCTTGTTTTGATCTGAAAAATCATCTTACTTTTATCCAAATCTCTTTTTTTTTTTTTAGGATTTTTTCTCATACGTTTTTTGCTTATTTTGTTCAGCATTCCAACCTCTATAAATAGGGGATACCTCTCAAAATTCAGCACATTTTTTTATGCTGAAGGAGAGACACCTTTTCACACTCTCAAATTCCTCACCCTTCTTTTCTGGGGTTCTCTTTTAAATTAGGGTTTTTAGGTTTTAAAGGTAATTAAATAAATTTCTTTGAATCCTAAAACATCCTCTCAAGTAGAAGGGTGCTCCATGCAAGAGGTTGTTTCTTAACCCTTTTTCTTATGTTTCTCTTATCATGATGATGCATGTTTGTAGCCAGGATTTTCTACTTGAGGGGGCCGAATTATATATTTATATGCTAGTCATAACTCATAATTAATACAATAATTATATTCTATATAAAATAGTCAAATTTAACATTTTATAATATTTTAAAACTCAAATAAGATTAAAAAAATTGTTCAATTTGCTATAAACATATAAAAGAATTTTTTTTATTAAAAGCCTTAGCATCTCCTATTAGAATTGTGCTTGATGATGACCATTCATAAAATAAATTCCATTCATTATCATTTTCATAGTGAAATTCTTACCAATTTTTCCCTTTTTCAAATTGGGAGGGCGTTAAGACTTGCGAATGTTTCTTATCTCTGGCATAACCTAAATTCTATTGGAGAAACATATCAATGTTGGTACAACTTATAAGGCACCTGGATTCAAAAGGAAAACAAAAAATCAACTTAAAATATATAAAAATGAGATGATGATAATGAGAGAAAAACATATGAGGAAAAAAATTTGGAAATATGAGAAAAGGATAAAATTTTGTCAAAAAATGATGATGATGGGACCAAAATAAATGAATTTGAAGGCTAAGAATGAAAAGAAAAACACACCAATTCGAGCAACACGCATTGCATTTAAAAATTGAAAACAATAGGAACAACGTCCTTTTTCTATTCTTAGAAAAAATAAAAAAAAAAAGACACCTAGAGATTAGGGATTTATAAGATTTTGGTAAAAGTCTAGGGATATATAAGATTTTGGTAAAAGTGTGTGTATTGCTTGAGTGGAGTACACTTGAGAAACTAACTAAATATTGGAATTGTAAATGGCTAAATGCAATCATTGTTATATTTAAAGGGAAATAACATAAAAACTAACAATGAACAAATCTCTGTGACATTTTTTTTAAAGGAAAGTCATTATCCAAAATCAGAGTAAGAGAAAACTAAGCAAAACAACAGTAAAAAAAAAAAAAAAAAAAAAAAATTGCATGAACTGTGAAGATGATGAATATTCATAGCTAATTGGAACTCTAAAACCAGAGACGATCTTCTATTCAATAGTTTGGAAACTCCAAGTTCTTGGCATGTTGTGCAAGTAGGTGGGCCACTTGGTTATTTTCTCTTTTATTATGATTTAAATTGAGTTAAAAGTAGTCTAGACTCATGTATTAGGTGGCCTATCCAACTATGCTAGACTAATTTTCTTCCATTGATAGCAAGAAGGTTCTGTGAAATTTTTTGGAGGGGCCAATCATTATAATTTGTAGGGGCCCAATTTATTTTTATACATATAAGAGGATTTCAAAAGTTTTTTTTTGGGGGGGGGGGGGGGGCAGACTATATGTACCTCCACCCCTGTTTGTATATTTCTTTCAGTTTAGAATATTCATATCATGACTTGTTAATTTAGTTTGTGAAAACAAGTTCTTGATTCTTCTATTATTGCTATGATCTCTTGCTTATTTTCAAAAGTCCACATGTAAACAGTTCTTTTTCTTCAAATAAAATGGATCTACATTTTCATTAGATGTAGATCTGAATTTTTTCTTAATATAAAATAGATCTACATCTTCCTTAGATGTAGGTCAAAATTTTTCTTCAAAATAAAACAGATATGCATCTTCATTAGATGTAGATCTGAATTTTTCTTCAAAATAAATAGATCTGCATCTTCATTAAATGTAGATCTGAATTTTCCTCAAATCAAAAACTGGTTTGCATCTTCCTTAGATTGCAAATCTGATTTTTTTTCTTATCAAAAAACTAATTTGTATCTTCCATAGATATAGATCTGATTTTTTTTTTTTTTTTTTTTTTACATATGTGGATTTTTTTTAAAAAGAAGAGGAAGATCATGCGTGATTGTGTTTATTGTTGTTTGTTTTGTTCAATATGTGTAGCTTGAATTTATTCCATGAATGAAACCCTCTTCTCAAAAATCCTTTTCTTTTTCTAAAAGTTCATCAAAAACAGATATGATTTTTTAATAAACCAAAGACTGTATTTTAATTAAATAAAAACAAATTTGAATTTTCTCTCCAAAAATCACTTTTTTTACACAATAAAAATAGATTTGATTTTTTTATAAACTGAAATCATTTTTTTTAATCACCAAATCATATCTAATTTTTTTTATACAAAGAAGAGGATACATTCATAAATAAATTTGTGTGATTTAGTTTATTTCACTTGTGCAACATATCATTCATAGCATGCATAAAAGGTGTACATAGGTCACCAGAGTCTAGAAGACCAGACTCTGTCTGGGCGGAATGGGTGCCTAACACTTTCCCATTCTGTAACCTAGCCTTCGAATTTAGTTTCTTTAGATAGTTAGACCTAGGTCTTATCTTTGTTTTATTTTTGGTAGATTGTAACTAGGACAAAAAGGCATGTAATTATTTGGCAGTTTGTAACTAGGACCTAAAGCCATGTAATTTTCAGTCTACCAAATGTATTATTTTTTTTCAATCAATGAGAATGGTACAATCAGTCATGTATTTTTTGTATTTAGTTTTTCTTATTTTTTGTATAAAAAATAAGTGGCGACTTCACTCCACTTATCCAAAAAGAGAGGTGCCCTAAAAAGCACTCCAAAAAATCTTTCTTTTTTGAGAGCACCCACTTTTGGCGGTCTCTCACACGATGGATTCAACCTGTATGGAAATATGAGTAGTACTCATAGTAAATGACCTGTCATTTTAATCTCATACAATCTCCTTCCATGGATGTGCATGAAAAGGTCTTCTTTCATGCTAGCATTATTGATTCCCGGTCCAACCTTGCCCGGGAATGATATAGACATGTACTTACAACCCCTAGTAGAAGAACTGAAGGAGTTATGAGATGTTGGAGTAGAAACGTTTAAAGTGTCTTCCAAAAAATCATTCCAAATGCATGCTACATTATTGTGGACCATAAATGATTTTCCTGCATATGGTGATATCTCGGTTGGAGTACCAAAGGTGCTCTGGCATGTCCCCTTTGTAACTATGATAGTCACACTTGTTGGTTAAGATATGGAAGGAAATTTAGTTACATTGGACATAGATGATTCTTGGATAGTGATCATAAATTCCGTAAGAAAAAAAATTCATTTGATGGGCATGTTGATACGAGATCAACTCCTATTATAGTATCCGGAGGGGAAATCATGTTACAAACGGATGCTATAGCTGATCATGTGTTTGGGAAGAAAACAGTTAATTTTTCCAATAAAAGAAAAAGAGGGGAGGAAGCCTTAATTGTGTGGAAGAAGAGAAATATATTTTTTACCTTACCTTATTGGGAGGACCATGTGTTGCATCACAATCTTGACGTGATGCATATTGAAAAGAATGTAGTCAATAATATAAGCAGCACATTGTTGAACTTGGATGGTAAGACAAAGGATAACTTGAAGGCACGTCAAGAGTTAAAGGATATGGGTATAAGAAGTGAACTTCACTTGGAAAAGGTTGGGAATGATTAGACACATATGCCACATGCCTGCTACCATATGAATGCTAGTGAAAATGATGGTTTTTTTTTGCAAGTTTTGAAGGATGTAAGAGTGCCAAATGGATATTCTTTAAACATCTCATGTTGCGTTAAACTCAAAAAATGCAAGATTAGTGGGATGAAGAGCCATGATAATCACATCTTAATGCATCAACTTTTTTTGATAGCAATATGCGGATCTTTGCCCCCTAAAGTGAGTAGGCATTTAATTGACATATCTTGTTTTTTTAGGGAGATATTGTTAGAAATAGAAATATGCGCAGCAGAAAAATTAACAGATCTACTTCATTCATAATTGATAACATGCAGTATGTAAGTTTCAGAATATAGAATAAGAGAGTGTACCTTGGTGGGGTGAATTTCAAAACAAAGATCAGAAGTTCTCTGGAACACTTTCAATCTTCACTCCAATTCCACTAATGCCCAAGATGTGTGATCTCTCAATCAGTTATATGAGTATGTTCTAGAGAGAATGAAAGTGTCCAACACTCACATACAAATCGTTTCATGTACTTGTGATTGTTACAAAATTCTATATGTTTCTCTTCTATAACTGATTATCTAATTGGGCCAGCCTTTTGGGCATTTCCACTTGGGCTTTAATATGTGGCTTGGAGTGGGACCAAAAGGGAACAAATAAGACACTAGCTCCAATGGGCCTTGCGCTTTTCTGTCAACTCTTTACAAGTTTAAAGTTACCATTAATTATATTTAATACCACTATATAAATATAATTGCACTCTAGGCCTTATTAATAAATTATATCCCAAGACTTTATTATATATGCAACATTTTCATAAAATATTTGTAGTAACACAAAATCATGAATGAAGATTGCCACTTTGTGAATTACTACATCTTAATCCTTAAGTACCCGGTTTAATCCTTTAAGTTATTCATTATATATTTATGAAATCCAATTTCATAAATATATACTTTAGTAACTATTTACCAAAGTAGTTAGGCCTAACTTTTTGAATAACAAACCCATTAAACTTATTTTAAGGGAATATTTTGTATCTCCGTTAAGAGACTATGAATTATATCTTGAGAATATATGTTCCATCAAAACTAAATGTGGCTGCCCAACATACTGATGTTTTAACCGTTACTTAAGATCTCACTCCTAATATATCAAAGCAACCTATACTTTATGATCAAGTCCATTATTCTCTCAGGATTAAGAGTTCATGTAAATATAAGTCGTGAGATTTATTATTCATTTGACAGTCGTTAGGAGAATAATAAATCTCACAGCTGTTCAGTTCAATATGTCTTAACTCTTAAAACATATCAACACATCAACTGGAATTCTCCACTTCCATGATCAAGACAAATCATCTTAATTGATATGTTATAGTCTTCGCAGATGAAATGCCCAATTTCATCACCGACTACGAACTAACATTCTGAGTTTACAAAGAACTTGTGATTTACATATTCTGTGACTTTTCACATAAATCACATACTATGCATCTCATAGACTATATGATAATGTCCAAATATTCATGTTACCATTATTTTAGATAATAATAAAACAACTTTATTAATTACAATATTAAGTCATACATAATGTCATACATAATATAATACATAGTATCATACAATAGGATTCTAGGGCACTAATCCCAACAGATATGTTCCAAAGTACTAAATGTGGAGGAACTTGGGGCTCTTGAGAAGAGAATTGCAGTGACATTGTGTGAGTTGGAAAGGATATTCCCTCCCTTTTTCTTTACAGTGATGGTACATCTAGTCATGCATTTGACTAGCGAAGCCAAAGTTGCTGGCCTAGTTCATTATCATTGGATATATCCTATGGAGAGGTAACACATATAGTAACTTGGTCTATTTGGTTTTGTTTAACTAATCAATTTCCCATTGTTGATCTTGGGTTTTTTAATAGGTACTTGTCAAGACTTAAGTCTTACATGCATAATAAAACTTATCCAGAAGGCTCCATTGCAAAAGGGTATATAGTAGAGGAATGCTTAGCATTTTGCTCACGCTATTTTAAATCTATTGAAACCGCATTCAATTGGCTTGTAAGAAATGTTGAGGAATCCATGGGTGCGGTGGTGAGCATTACACTAGATTCAAATTCATGGATCCAAGCACATCGTTATGTGTTATTCAATTGTGAAGAAATCACCCCATTTCACGAGTAAGTAATATGTCATTGCGTATCCTTTTATGGCATTCAAGTACAATACTCTAACTTAACACTAACACGTTTGTCTACATAGTGTACACATAGCAGAGATCAAGATTAATTTCTCTTTTTATGTAACCGATTATGTTATTCAAAAGTAGCATATGGGGAAATTCTGCAGCTAGTTCAGGGACTATGTAAGTAAAGCATATATATATATATATAACTATTTTTGGTTGTAACACTTTAGATAGTATACTTATAATAAACGTCATTGTCTATAATAGGTGATGATAATGGATGCATATGAGAAAAAGAAAATATCTGATAAAGTCATATGGCCTGCTCGATATCCAGATAATGAAGCAAAACAGTTCAAGCGTTAGAGCATGGTACTGAAGGCCAAGAACAATGACACAGATGAGTCTTCAAACGATGAAGATTCTAAAATGAAATCCTACATTACAAGGCAATTCAAAAAGTTTATGAAAAATGCCAATACCAAAGGATTTGACAAAGATCGCAAGCAGTCTAGTTCGTCTCAGTTCAAGATCCAAGACAAAGGAAAGAAGGGTTCTAGGGATGGTGGTCAGTACACTGTTCCCTCAGGACCAAAGTGCTTTGAGTGTCAAGGCTTCGGTCACATGAAACAAGAGTGCCCTATGTATCTCAAGACCATTGGGAAAAGCAAGGCATTTGCTGCTACTTTGAGCAACACCGAGCCTGAAAATGATTCTAATAGTGAAGATGATGGAATCCTAAATGACTTCACTACTACTGTAAATCCAACTGAAAGGATTGTTGAAGAAGTGGATGAAGAAGAGGACTTGGTGGAGTCTAAATTTGAGAAGATGGATGAAAAAGATTACATCCACACAGCCTATGCAAAATTATACAAGGTCTTGGAAAAGCATGAGAAGTTGTATAGGTTGGCTACCAAGAAGCCCAATGATGTGGAGCTTGAACGAGAAGAAATCTCCATGAAGTTTGATGAAGGCAATCAGACCATTGGAGAGATTTGAGAATAATTTCTTGGCTGAGAAAACCAAAGAAGCTTGAAGCGAAACTGTTTCAAGTCAGAGCTTAGTTGGAGAGGACTTCAAGTGCAAAGCTTAATGAGATGCTAAGCTTTCAGAAATTTGCTTTCAATCGAACTGGTTTTGGGTATGATTTCTTTTCTCCTAGTATTATTCTACTAGTACAATTGTTTTTGTTTCACCTGCTAATATTGTTGAAACCGAGAACAACGAGGTTAAAACTACTTTAGCAAGTGAGAACATAGACAAGGGTAAATCTATCTTAGGAGCACCCCCTAAGCTTGATAAGAAAGAGACTAAAAATCTTAGGGCTAAGAAGGAAAACACTCAAAAGTCTAAACAGAAGAAGCAGCATCTCTGTCATCACTATGAACAACTGGACATATTTGACCAAATTGCTATAAGTGGTTAGCCACTCAACAGAGCAACAGTATGATCTCATCTAAAAACCAGAATCAGTTTCCATCCTCTTTTGCTCCTTTTGGAGATCTACTCAAAGCCCTCATGTTCCTTTCGAACTTGAACAGTTTCAATTCTTCCCCCTCACTGTTGGATCAAGGGTTTGTCAAACGGAAAGGTTCTTCCAAGGTGTGAAAGGAAAAAGGCTCTAAGTGATTTTGTCATTTTTCCTTTTTTTTTTTTTTTTTTTTTTTTTTTTTTTTTTTTTTTTTTGAGTAAGCATTACTTATGCGGTTTTAATGTTTTGTTTTGAGTCATTCTAGTTTTATGCTTTGTTTTTTTTAACATGTTTTTGTTTGTTTATTTCTAGTTTTGCTTTATTTTGTATTTCATAAAAAAAAAAAAGAAGAAAATTCAGAAAAATACAAAAACAATGTGAGTTTTGTGTACATTGGTACTTGTGTACCTTGAATGGCCATTAAAACAAAGTTTTCTAAACTTTGTGTCATTTGTAGCTTAGATGAGCATCTCTATGCACAACTAAGTAAGTGAGCTTTGTGGTTCATGTTTGTGATGAGTAAGATTAAGTAGTCTTTTGTACTTAACACTCGTATCATTCTTTTTGATTTGAAGGACTAGAAAGTCCTAAGAGAAAGCAATAAATAACCATCTCACCACTGTTGCCCACCAATCATAAAATGACATATGTATGCTTCGGCATAGCAAAAGTGCAATGTCAATAGCTCAACATAATTGGGTATTTCTTTTCTCTCTCTTATATGTCCATGCATGCTTTGCTTAAAAGAAAAATATGCAAAGAAAAATAAAAGCAAAAAGAATCAAAATGCTTTATATATGATTGCAAGCGTGTCTTCTAGGAGATGTGAGAGTTATAGGATGTACCTCGAAAGTGATAGTCCCCATCAAGTAGTTATAATTGTGTGTGAGTTAAAATGATTTTCTCATATCTCAAATCGTCATAACATGTAGAAACTTATGCAATCTTGTGATGTTTTCACACACAACACGCAATATTCCTTACTATTCTTGATACATGTGCAAGTACAATGTGATTTGGCCATCACAAGGAATACATGTGTTAATGTATGCTCACTAAACTGTCTTAACTTGTTTTTGAAACATAAAATTAGTTAGACTTGTTTAGTGTGTGTGTGTGTGTGTTTTGGATATAAATGCTTGACATTTTTCTAGTTGAGAGATGATTTTGAGAGTTCAAAATGTTGTTTGGTTCTTTGGTTGAGTAGGATGCTTGATTGCATTCATATTTGTGTTTTTCTCTTCTTTGAAAAACTATTTTTAAGCAATCCTGACAGCTTCTCGATACCTCTCGATAGTTAGGCTATCAATTGAGCCTCTTGAGCTTCTTTTCTCGATAGTTGTTATCGCAATTTCGATCCATTGAGGTTTTTGAAAATCAGTCTCGATAGTTGCTCGACAGCTTCTCAATCCATTGAGGAAGTTTCTGTATGCTCAATAGATGCTTGATAGCTTCTCGATTCATCGAGGTCAATTTGCTGTGGACACCTCTCGATAGCTCCATCTGGCTATTTTTAATTCTCGACACATGCCGATCCATTGAGCTGCATATTTGTCTATATATAGAGTTTGCGTGATTTTTCTTCATTTCTTATTGACCTCTCTTGACAAAAACTCTCTCATTTCTCTCCCAAACACTTCTCACTCAACCTCTTCTCCTTCCCCACTTGGATTTTGGCCTAGATCAAGTTGTTCTTCTCTGGTAAGGGTCCTTAATCCTTCATTCTTCATGCATTTCACGCATTAGACCTAGGTTTTTGGGTTTTCTTGAAAATTTTTGGGGTTTTTCAAAATTGATGAAGTTTTTGTGAAATTTTTGGGTTGGGTTATGTTTAAATGAGTTTAAATGATCATGCAATGCATCATATTTGCATTTTAACAATGATTCATGCATTTTAGATGTGTGCTTACTATGTTGAATTGATGTGTGCTGGTAGGATTGAATTGGACTGAGCCTATGATGTTTTTATTTTGCATGTCACATGTTCATGCATTTTTCATGCATACGTACCAATTTTGTTTCTATCATATTGATATTAAACTGTATTTGTTCTTTTTTGCGTGTTTTTTTCACACTCTCTCTCTCTTTCTTTCGTTAGTTGCTCTATGACACCTAAACAGAAATCTACTCTGTCCTAAAATCCTCTTCGTTCCAGGGCATCTTCTTCTTCTTCTCCCTGTGCTAATTCTACTCCATCTCACATTAGGTTCCATGATGATAAAGCCTGTAAGGACTTTTTGAAGAACTTTTCATGATGCAGCATTCATTCGGAATGCCAAGTCGTTCTATCGGATTTTTCTGATATTGACCTTCCAACTGTCATTTACAGTAAGGGTTGGGAGTCACTATGCGGCATCCCGGTCACTTGTCCTTTCGTGATCATACAGGAGTTTTACTCTAACATGCACGGATTCGACTATTCTGTACCTCATTTTATTACTCGCATTCGAGGTACGCGCATTGTAGTCACTTCAGATCTTATATCCAAGGTGCTACACGTACCGAGGGTAGAGTTTGCTGACTACTTCAGCTGTGAGTGTCTTAGGACTGTGTCCAAAGATGAACGCTCGTCTCGCTTTTGTGAGACACCTTCATCTTAGGGTGACCGTCAAAACACCCGTTGCTTGGGCTTTACAAAAGGTCCAAGGTTTCTTAACATGGTGATGACATTCATTCTTCATCCTTTGTCTTACTATAACTCCATTTCTGAGCCAAGTGCTCGATTTTTGTTATCCCTACTTGAGGGACTTACTATAGATTTTCCCTCTCACTTCATACTCTCCTTTATAAATGTCTATATGGATATGACGACTCGTGATAAACTCATTTTCCCTTCGGCTATCACGTGGATTCTCCGCCATTTTTTTGTCTCCTATCCTGAGTCTACACACTTTTTTGCTATGTGTGCCATAGACGCTGCTACCGTTAGACGAAGTGAGGCCCAACTTTGACCGAAGTGGCCACAGACTGAGATGGTGACTCTTCTAGCTTCTCTTGCTCCATCTACATCCGCTTCTTCATCGGCGGGTGGTGTGACCCTCGAGGTGGTCATGGCGTAGTTTTAGCGCATGGATGCTCGTCTTGAAACACTTAGTGATGAGTTGTGTTAGGTGAACATCCGTGTCAGCCGTATTGCCCGATGGCAGGCTCGCCTTGGTGGCTTCGTGGCTTCTCCCTCTCCTTTTCCAGTGGCATCTGAGGATGAAGACGATGATGGTGACTCCAATGATGATGATGATGATGGGGATGAGGATGCTAGCTCTTTCGGTGACGATGTGATGACTGCTTGAGTTACTTGTCCTTTGTCATTTGTGACAAAATGGAGAAGTAGTTTTGGGTATGAGAGTAGTCATGATCTTAGGGGGAGAGTTAGTATAGGAGATAGATATTTTTGTTAGGGAGAGTTTTTTTCTTTTATGAGGGATGTAGTAAGAATTTTTTTGTATCTTTTCTTTTCTTTACTTTTCGAATACATTGTTCTTACATTATGATAGCAAACCTTGTACTCTTTTTTTTTTTTTTTTTGATATATATATATATATATATATTGAGGTTGTTATTACAGTTTCACCTATCTCTTCATGTGTTGTTTCTTTTCTCTCTTTATATACATGCTTCGTATATATTGTATGCAATTTTTTATTTCTGTTTCACATTAAGATATTGTGATGAGTTTTGTTTAAAGTGTTTCAGAAATACAAGTTATTAAAGTCTTTCTTGCCATGAACTCTCTTCTTACAAAGTTTTTCAAGAGTTTGTGTTAGGATAGATTTTATTGTATTCAACAAGTGAGTATGAGTTGAGTGATTTATGATTTCTCTCATATGTTCATTTGTTTGTTGTGGTTTTCTCACGGATTGCCAAAGGGGGAGATTGCTAGGACATATATGAATCATGTTAGGAACATATGTCAATAAAAAATTAGCTACTCCTTTGAAAAAACGCACTTTATTACTTTTTGTATATAATTACAATGTTTTCAGACCCGGACCGTTTATTGAACCGTAAAAGGGAGAGGTTCAAGGTTTTTAAGGTCGAACCGAAGTCGAACCGGGGTCGAACCGTGATGACGTCATAATTAATTTAATAATTATTTTAAATATATATAAAAACATTAAATATATAAAAAAAATAGAAAAATTAACTAAAATAGTCTAAAACAAATATAGATAGTATTTTTTATAACATAACTTTCATAATACAAATAAAAATTATTAAATTCTAAAAAAAAATAGTTATTGAGTTTCTAAATTATTTTTAAGTCATGACAAAGCATACTTTAGTACCCAATAATTTTTATTTTATGACATCCAATAAAATAGTTAAGAGACAAATGAATTTATTTGCTCATGACTAAGCCCATTTTGACTGCCCATCTTTTTTTTCTCCAAGCCCATTTGAATAGTCATTGTTCACTATTTATTATGAACTAAAAAAAAAAAAAAAAAATCCAAAACCCAAGAAGGAAGTGCTTGACAGCAAGCAAGCACTATGTGTTAGTAGTTGACAGTGACACTAAAGCACGCAGCAGCAAATACTTTCGGTGAATAAGTCTACAATATTTTTAGCAATACTTTCACAATAAAATTTACGTGAAAAATTGTTACTAGTTCTAATTTGAATTCATTATTGAAATTATTTTTTTACTCACTAATATTAACTAATAACAACCTATTACTTAAAATTTATTGTAAAATATTGTAAAAATATTATAGGAACATTTAATTGTGATTTTTTATTCTTTTTTTTTTCTTTTTCCATTCTTTCCTTACGTCCATATGTTTCTTTTCCTTTTCTTTTCTTTTTTTTTTCTCTTACTTTTTCTCCTCCACACACGTATCCCCATCCCCACCCATCTAGTCTCAACTTGTCTTTATTTTTCTAGACTCTTCCAATTTCCTCCAGACGCTCTCTACTTTTACTTTTCCTTCTTTATCTCTAGCTCTCTCTTTTTCTCGTTCTCTTTCTCTCATACTCTCACCCGGTCACACACATTACCAGTGGAGAACAAAACCAGAATTTAAAGCTTTCTTCACCCAAGAGAAGAGTTTCTGAAGATCTGGAGCTACGTGATATGCTCTGAAGAGAGAAGAAGAAGAAATATAAAAACATGTTGTGTTGGCAGTGGCAGAGTTTCTGAAGACATGATGTAATCCCAGCAGTTGTTTATCTTTTTCTTTTGTTTTTCTGTGTTTTTTTTTTTTTTTTTTTTTTTTTTTTTTTTTTATAGGTTCAAATTTAAAGGGAACCGTGAAAAGCGGTCGGATCACGGTTCTCAGAACCGTGTGGTCCGACCGCGGTTTGAACAGTTCCCTGTTTTTTTCCTTAGTGCGGTTCTTGAAGCTTAAAAAACCGCAAAAATGAACGGTTCAAGGGTTTTCCGGTTGGACCATACGGTCCAGTTCGGATTTCAAAACTATGTATAATTATGTTTCTTACATATTATACTAAAATTTTTTATTTTTTATTTTGGTTTAAAACGAAATAGATATAAACCAGGCAGCCAAAATGGCTAAGTTGGCAAGATGCCTACAAAAATGTTTCCCCATTTTTGTCTGCACTCACTAAGGCAGCAACTACATTAGATGGGGGATAATAAAAAAATACAAGATCTTCTTGCAAATTACAACCTATTCTATCAAGTGCATCAACACTTCTATTTGCCTCCCTAAATACATGCTTCACTGTGCTGTGGGGAATCTTTTCCAGCTATAATTTGCAATCAAAAAGCAAGGAAGAATAAGCAGCATTAGTGGAGTTTCCGGAACTAATTACATCTAAAACAACTTTAGCATCAAGTTCCACTTCCAAATATTGAACACCAAGCTGAATGGCCAGTTGCAAACCATCTCTTAGTGCCCAAAATTCTGCTATAATGCTTGTAGTGGACCCAATACTAGAAAAAATTATTAGTAAGAGGTATGTGCTTGTATTATTATACAGTAATGGAAAGGAATCATGACAAAAAGAGTCGAAAAGCTGATCCAATCTAGTTCTATATTATTCTATACGGATAAATGTCAAGATAGTTATTAAAAAATAGAAAGTTTAGGAGTAAAATATATATATATATATATATATTTTTGACGGGAAAGAATAAAATATTTTCTCTTATCGCAATGGCACAAGAAAGAGCTCTACAAGGTTCAAATGAAACAAACATGGTCTCCTCCACAAATTTTTATTCAAAAGAAGAAAAAAAAAAAAGACAAAAACATTTTTATAACAATTTCTTCAGACCACTTTTAAAGACTCACATACAACTCACAAGCTCTTTTTCATTTAATTAAATTTGCTAGATACGCACCGACGCTAGCCATGGCCTTTAAGAGCTTAGTAGATTTGGCAATAGGATTGGTCTTGCCCCAATCCTTAAACTCATCGTCGCATGTCTGGTAGTTGTCTATGGTGACATTGATGTAGTCCCTCGCGACATTTCTGTTACCGGAATTTAGGTATTCTAAGGCTAGTTCGGCCCTGTTAATGGCACCATCAAATAAACGTATGCATCTTTCAATTTGGGGGGACTCCGGTTGATTTTTAGCCACCACCTTTGCCACTTTGTTCTGGTATATCATTTTGTGAATAGCTGCAACCACGGCATCATGAGGGTCAGTCCGAGTATAGACAATTGAATTACAGACTTGCTTATTAGGAGCATTGTCGCATAGGCCAGCGCCATGAGCATGGCCAGCAAGGAGGATGACGACTCTCGCTAAAAAGACATAAGAGAAAAAGGTGTAGTCCTTGAATACCATGGTTTTTGTTAGATTTAATAACTACAAGACTTTCTCTGTTGTTAGGGTACAGTGAAAATGACTTATGATATGGTTAAAAAGTGATTTATACAAATTTTAGAAGGCTTTTTATAGAAGATAAATTCTATCTCAACAACATTTTCACAATACTTTCAAAACAAGTACTAAGTGGCAGGTTATTACGCTGTTATTGGTGGGGTAAAAAAGTAATTTTAGTGGTAGATTCAAATTAGAACCAATAAATACTAATCACTTATGAACTTTTGTGAAAATGTTGTGCGCATAGCACTTTTCATTATAGAATGGTCAATTTCTTTTTTTTTTTAGCTATGGGAAATTATTGATTTTTTTTTTTTTTTTTTTACAGCGATGTGTTTAACTAGAAACAACGTTAACTATTTTTATGAATGGAGAGGATAAGAGGGGTTGGTTTGTGAGGTTTACCATAATTAGAGAAACAATTTTGGGTGTATTCTTAGCTTTTTTTAAGGAACAAATTGAAGGAACAAGCTAGGCATATTTTGGGTCAAATAGTTACTCAACATCAACGTGGTTGATGAAGTGAAAATCGTCAGTCTCGTAGGTTCGTCCAGATAGAGCTGGGTCCTCGAAGCTATCTCTACAAACGTGGGACAATGGCTCCCTTAAGATGGTCACCGGTGTGGTGCCTGCCACCATGCCTCCGATGCCAAAGTCAGTATATAGAAGTTTTTAGAGAGTACTGAATCTCAGAGCATCAATGAATACTTTCGGGTGAGTCTATGTACCTGGTTTGTCTCTGATTAGAGTGTATATATATAGCTTCATGGTTCCTAGCCGTTGGGGGCTTTAATTGTGGCTTTAGTGCCCTTTTTGTAATGCCTCAGGACTCATGAATATAGGTTTTGATGAGGCTCCAACAGTCTACCAACTGTTTGGTAATTGTCAAAGGTATTGAACGCTCTTATTAATGGCTCTCCTGTGTTCGTCCGTGTCGTGCCGAGGTGGATGAATACATTTGATGAGATCATTCAAGGAAGTTGAGTTCGTCAGCCCCATCAGTGGTTATCAACATAAGTTAGCCATTTGTAGTGGACTTTAAAATAGGAAGGGATAAGGATTTTGATGAGTTTTTTTAAACAGGATGGGATACGGATTTTGATCACAAAAAATGTAACAAACAGATTAACCCAGTAACCCTAGCACAAATTGAAACATACATACATACATATATAAGGAAAAAATAAAACCCTAAGGCTTACATTAGTAATAAGTTGTCACCTTAACGAGTTAACCTAAATAGAAAACAAAAGAGAAGAGAAAAGAGTAGAGTAGACTACTAGAGAGTTGAAGGCAATTGCAAGAAACTAAGAAATCTGATAGTGAGGCCACAGTGAGAGAGATTGTCGACAATAATGTAGAATTTTTTTTTTTTGGTTATTCTGCTGTTAGTTGCTTACTAATGAGATATATTGGTAGTCAGTTGCTTACTTTTAATTGTGATCAATAAAATTTATAATTGATATAATTTGGTACTTTACTTTTTATTAGTAATTTCACTAATTTGTGTCAATTTTTTTTAATTTTTTATGTTTCTTTAATTAATATTATGATTTATAATTATGAGTATTTTTTTTTAATTTTTTATTAATCGAAAAGTAGGATCTTGTGATTCTAGTGCCGATCCTACGATCGATCTCCGAACCCTCTCACTGATCCCATGTAGAATCTCAATCCTGATAACCTTTCCTTTTTGAATTCAATTTTTCTGTCCCACTTTTCATATTCCTTTTTATACTCCATTAATCACTATTTGTTATGTACATTTGGCTTTTCTTATAATATAAAAAAAGTTAAAAATGAAAAAAATAGAATAATTAACCACATGGCAAATTATGATTAGTGGAACACAAAAATTGCCATAGAGAATTTGTGTTCCACTTATCTAATATGTACCCAACTATATTATATGAAGAAAATGACAAAAAATGATAAATTGAAAATTCATAATCCAATCTAGTACTATATTATTCTATATGGATAAATGTCAAGATATTTATTAAAAAATAAAAAGTTTAAGAATAAAAGATTATCTCTTATCACAATGGCACAAGAAAGAGCTCTACAAGATTCAAATAAAACAAACATGGCCTCCTCCAAAAACATTTGTAGTGGACTTTAGAATAGGAAGGGATAAGGATTTTTATGAGTTTTTTTGAACAGGATGGGATACGGATTTTGATAACAAAAAATGTAATAAACAGATTAACCCAGTAACCCTAGCACAAGTTGAAATGGAAGTTTGCATGCATTTTGTCTTGGATCTTTTTTGTTATTGTTATGTTGTTGTGTTTTGGCTCAATTGAGTTCTCTAGAGTGAAGAAACCTAGATTGTTTCCCTGAAGTAGTTAATTGGTTAGTAGAGATAACTATGGCAATGGTGCTAATGAATTTGCATTGTAATAGCACTAGCCTACTGATGTAATGTTTTGATGTGTAAATTAATGAAGAATTGGTCAATTATTGAGTATTTTGTGCATACCATAGCAACCATTCAATGAAAGAAGTATTGGTCAATTATTGGTCATGCCACTAGTCTGTGGGCATATAATGAAAGAAGTATTGGTCAATTATCAATGACTTGTGCATACCATAATAACAACAATCAGTAGTAGCAATAAATAACAATATGTAGTATTGGTTAATTATCAATGACCATTCCACAATAACAACTTCCATACAATCTATATTGGAAAAATCTACTTGAACACAATTTGTAGCAATAAATAACTTCCATATAATCTAGTTTGGACAAATATTGTTCCATACAAACTATAATACCACAACTTCCATATAACAACCTGGAGTGTATTGTACCTTAACTTCTAGTAAATTACAGAAAAGCACATTCCAAGGCCATCTACATATATATATATATATATACACACATATACACATACATATAATTGCTCAAAACAAGGTGATTGTTTTTTACACTACTTGATAATTACAAAAAGCCAACAGTGGTCTTCACAAAAAACAAAAAGGCCCACATGTTCCCACTAGCTTTACTCCCAATGCTGGCATGCGTACCCACTAGCTTCATTCATTTCTTGCCTTTACTCTTTCCTCTTTCCACCCACTGAATTCATTTTTGGTGCCTTTGTGTAGCAAGCTATCCTCTAGTCCTCACACCACCAGTGCTCTTATTTGCATGTGAAGGCTACAAAATAAAAAATAGATCCATTTGTTAAAAAATATCCCAGTCTACACAACCATCCAGGAAAGAGGTTATTCAACTAAGTTACCTGTGAAGAACTTGGTAGGGTATCCCAGGTCTCCCTAGGTGTGTGAAACTCTGGCTGTGAGGAAGAGAACCATCATGCTTTCCTATGAGATGGCCTAGCTTGATTTCCTTGCTGTGAGGATGAAGGCTGAGTGGCAGACATCATGTTGTAAGTCTGGGTAGGCTGCTGGGATGGTGGCTGGGGTGCTAGCTGAGGTGCAGATCTGGTACTAGGTGCAGGCACCCCTCCCCTTGCCTGTAACAAAAGCCAGTTTCAATACAAAAATACCTTTGTAAGTTTAAAAACTAGTTTTTTTTTTTTGCCATTTAAATCTCAATTACTTACAGCTTTTTCTCTTTCAAGCCTCTGTCTCCTCTGCCATGGTGTCTCCCTAGTAATGCTAGCCTTGCACCTTCTTGAGTTATGCCCTTCCTTTTTGCATTTCCCACACCTTACAAGTCTGTTTAGCCTACTTGCTTTGTAAGGGTTCCTAGGCTCATCAGAAGCCCTCTTTCTTTGCTTGGGTGGCCTGCCTGGTGGTTTGTATATGTGAGGTGCTAAGGGAGCAGGCTGTCCAATCTCAGCCCATTTTGACTGGCCAGGCATGGGAGGAAGTACTTCGTTATATATCTCCATGTAAATTTCTTTGAAGTAGCATGCATGGGTGTAGTCTTCTAGTGTCTCAATGTTTGTATAAATGGCTGTTATGGCATGTTTGTAGGGAATGCCATTTAAATCCCAAGACCTACAACTACATGTCTTCTTAATCGATCAACTACATGCCTCTCATATTGACTGGCTACCTCATAAAGGAAATTGCCAGCTGGGGTAGCACTAAATGGCTTACTTTCAACTTTCAATTTCTTTAACCTATCTTGTATGCTTAGACACAACTTTCCAACATACTTCTGTATCCCTTCCCTTTTTGTGTAAAGCCTAGTCATAAGTCTAACCCTAATCCACTCCAACATTGCCAAGATAGGCTTGTCCCTAGACTTCAATATCATTGCTTTAAAAGACTCACTCAAGTTATTTACCAAACAATCTGTTAAGGCCCTAGGAGTGAAGTGTGACCTTGTTCACTGTGCAGGTGCAATGTTTGCAAGATACTCATATGCCTTTTCATCCAAATCCCTTATGTATTGCATGCATCTCTCAAACTCCCTTACTGTTGTGGCAGCAACACACCTCCACAGTGCATCCTTCAGCTTTAATCCCTTGTGATCAACTTTGAAATTGTTGTAGATGTGTTTCACATAGTATCTATGCTCCACAGTAGGAAATAGTGTCTCTATTGCAAGAATAAGCCCCTGCAAATAATCAAACAAACAAACAAAACAGGTTAGTTTGCAAACAAAGTAAACTATTCAAGTGTAGTTGAACAAACCAAAACTTGCGTACCTTTTGCCTATAAAAAATGAAGACCAACTGAACCTCCTCTGGCCTCCCTATATCATCAGCAAAAATTTCCAAAAACTATATCCAAGACTCCCTGGTTTCTTGTTCCACAACAGCCATGGCTACTGGAAAAATGTTGTCATTTGCATCCTTGGCAGTGGCAAATAAGATTTACCCACCAAACCTGTGCTTTATGTGACAACCATCTAAACCGATAAATGGCCTGCATCCACCTAAAAAACCTACCTTCTGAGCCTTGAACCTAAGATACATCCTCTTAAATTTTGGCTGGGAAGTCTCATCAGCCATTTCTATCTGCAGTATAACCCTACTCCCCTTGTCTATAGTGTTTATCATTTGTGCATAGTCCCTAAGGACACCATATTGCAATTGCTCATCTCCATTGATAAAATCCTTTACCTTTCTCTTTGACCTATATACTTGGTTTACACTTAGGTCAGCAGATAAATTTTGTATCACATGGTTGTGTACACCACTCACCTCCCAATTCGGATTTTTGCTAAAATCCTCAATGAACCTCTTAGCAACATAAGCTGATGTTGCTTGGCTATTTTTAAAAGACTTGGGGCAAGTACAGTCATCAGTCAAGGTCTTAATCTGAAATGTTAGCTCTCCACTTATTTGAGATGCATAACATCTCCACCCATACCCATTCTTGCAGTAAACTGATATCTTGGTCCTCTCATTAAGCTTGAATTTAATGTCAATAGGTTTTTTGATTGCATACTCCCTCAAAGCAGCTCTGAACACCTTTGCATTAGGAAACTTCATCTACTTCTTTAGTACAACATTTCTCATGTCACTCTTAGCATTAAACTCTACCTGCTTAGGTACCTGCTCATCATCAGACCCATCCATGCTTACCAGGTCATCCTCAAGGGCTAGCTCAGCCCACTCAGGGTCTACATGGACTGCATTGTTTGATTCTGGGGCTGTGTGGGGTGCATTGCTTGATTCTAGGGCTATATTAGGAGCAGAACCTTATGGACCTGAGTTTTGAGCAGAACCTTGTGGCGCTAAGTTTTGAGTAGCAAATATGTCATCACCAAGTCATCCCCCTCTAGGCCTTCATTTAGCCAATCATCATCATCATCATCATCATCTCCTTCAACATTCTGTTCTTCAACCCTTGCACTAATCTCAACATCCTGTTCTTCATCTCTTGCACCAATCTCAACATCCTCAACATCTTCTTCTTCATCATTCTCATCAGCTTCATCATAATCACTCTCCAAATCTATTTCATCCCTTACTGCATCACCAGCTACATCACCACCTATATCACCACCTACACCATCATCTGTCACTCCCCTTCCATCAGGATACTCAACTGCCAGTGGCTCCATATCTATGTCAGTATAGATTATGATTTTGGTAGCTGGTCATGCACTATGAAGGGTAGTCATGTTCACCACATCTGCATCTGTTTCTACGGCCCTTAAATCATCCTGTAGACAACCTTCAGGAAGTAAATACCTATATCTACTTCCTTCTTTAGGAGCACCAACTAGATGGCATAAATCTCGAATTTCAAAGTAACTCAACTTGTCAGGGTCAATCTCTATCAGTGTATGTGTAGACCCACCCACATATTCAAGGGTTGGTTCCTCCACAAAACATCCCCCAACATGAATTTCAATGTCAAATGTGAAGTCAACCATCTACAAACAAAGTAAGTAGTTTGTTTACACACTGACATGCAGCAAACAACAAGAAGCCAAAAGAGACAACAAGACAACAACACACGGAAAAAGGGACCACATAAAGCACATGCAAAACCAGATTCCCAACAAATTCATAGGGACCACACTACCCATAGTTCACAAACAAGTGTAATCAGGTATACGCATTATATAAACACCCATAGCAATACATTAGCTACATCCTAAGCGATTCTACATATAAATAGCAAATTGCACATTTAACATACACCAATTTTGAGAAAATTTTACAAAACCTAACTACATAGGTGGATCATGATAAAAAAAAAATGACATCAAGAACTCAAATGCAGATGAACAACAGTCACACATACCTTGCCTAGCTTTGATGATGCAAAACAAATGTTTTCTCCCCTTCCAGACGCTCCAAACCATGAAGAACAAGCCGATCTCACCTCAGGTCTCTCTCTCGCAAAGTTTTTGAGTTTTTGGTGTTTTGATTCACGTTATGTTCTATTTTGGGGTTAAAAGGTGTTTTTGTAACGGCAGAGACCGAGGTGGGTTACGAGGATTGACGGAAACATACCTCAGGTGGGTTAAGTGACACTTTTCAAACCACGGGTAGGCAAAGTGATTTTCGCTCAAACCATAGGTGGGTTTACTGTAATTATCCCTAATCTTTATTATTCTTAAACTGCACTTTCATTTATCTAAAAAAACAAGTTTACATTTATGTAAATCTTTATTGTAGAAATATATTTAATTTTTAAATCTAATTTTATTTATACACATGCATTAGAGACTTTTATCCCTAATGCTCAATAAATATGTCCTTTTATTAGGGAAAAAGAGATACTTAATCAAAAGAAAATAGAAATACTAAATCAAAAGAAAACCCATTGAATAATATTTTAGAAATTGACTCAAATATTAAAATAGATGATGTTCAAATTATACACTCTTTAAACTATTACAAATAATATCAAACAACAACTATACCAATTTGCATTTAAGTATGTTTTAATTTTAAAGAATTTTTAACAGACATTTTTCTCTTAAAATAAACATGTACATAAATATAAACTTGTATTTTAATAAACATATGAACGAAATGAAATAAATTTTCATGTTTATCTCAAATGTGTGCATTTCTTTTTGTACCATATGAAAGATAAAATATGGATACCTTTTATGTTAAAAAAAAAGAATTGAGTGACTATATATATATATATATATAATTTCTAAGGAAAAGAGTTATAAGAAATTCAGCATAAACTCATATTTTAAACATATATACTAAATTGAATAATATTTTACAATAATTCCATTTGTGCAAAATTTTTCTACTATACTACACACATACATATATTATATATATATATATATATGACATATTTTATACTTAGACTAAAACTTGAGCCTATTTTTTTTTAAATCAAACATGTAAAGAAAAAAAATTTGTAGTTAAAAAACAAAACAATAAATTAAGATAAGTGCGTAAATATTTTTCTTATTTGTCACGTAAATAACAAGAAAACAATGAAGTAGATTATAATGTCACTGTTTAAATCATAAGTTATGATCTATGGGTATGACTAGTATTCCAGTTGAAAGCAACAACGTAGGCACCTAAAGCACCCATTAGGAAATTCTCAATTTCTCGGAAGATCATACCACGTATTTTAAACATATATACTAAATTGGATAATATTTTACAATAATTCCATTTGTGCAAATTTTTTCTAATATACTACACATTCACGCACACACATTTGAGATATTTTATATTTAGACTAAAACTTGAGCTTTTTAAAAAAAAAAAAATTTAAATCAAACATGTAAAGAAAAAAATTTGTAGTTAAAAAACAAAACAATAAATTAATATAAGAGCATAAATATTTTTCTTATTTGTCATGTAAACAACAAGAAAACAATGAAGTAGATTATAGTCACTGTTTAAATCATAAGTTATGATCTATGGGTATGACTTTGGTATTCCAGTTGAAAGCAACAACGTAGGCACCTAAAGCACCCATCAGGAAATTTTCAATTTCTCGAAAGATTATACCACGTATACCACAATAATGACACAAGGCATTACACCTATAAGCTAATAATAGCAGAGCACTTTTAAAATGTTATATTTACGAAATTAAGAATTAATCACATCAAAATATATTTAATTATATACTTCAAACATTATATACTCAACTACAGACATAAGTAAATTAATAATCACATTACTCGTAGTTGCACAAACAACAATGTTTTACACATGCATTAAAAACCTTAATCTTTTACGCTATTAAATGTCTTTTTATTAGGAAAAAAAACTTAATTATAAGGAAAACTTTGGCTACCAATTTTAGAAATTATCAATACTGCAAAAAATAGTGTTCCACTAATATACCAAAGAATTTAATCTTCTACTAAACAATCAAATTGTATTCAATAATTTGTTAATCTAAATAATATTTTAATATTTTTCAACATAAATAGGCACGTAAACATAAACCTGCAAGATCACAGTCCTAGAATCTATGCGCGCTCTAATATCTTGCCTACTAGGGACAACTTGTGCTGGAGGAAAGTGATTATAGGGTGTGCTGCTAAGAGCCAGAATCAGTGGACCATCTTCTGTGGAGTTGCCCGCTTGCTCGTAATGTCTGGGCTTTGTCTCGGGGTAGGCTGCAGAAATGCTCCAACGGACAATAGAATTTTTATTATTATTATTTCAGCAGCTGGAAGCTAAGTTGGAAACTCAAGAACTTGAGAGGTGAGCTGTTATAAGCTGGGCTATCGGGAACGCTAGGAACAAATTCTATTTTTAGAAAACCCGATCTCATCCACTACAGATTTTGGAGAGAGCAGTTTGTTTTCTTGAGAAGTACCAAAGGCACATGTGAACTCAAAACCAACCCTAGTCTGGGTATGCAATTTTGCTTTTGTTGTCCCTTACTGTATTTCTTCCTTTTCGCTCTGGTGGGGCTTTGCCCTGGCCTTTATAGTTGTCTTTGTTTACGTTTTTCTCTTGTTTTTTTGGTTCATCTCAATAAAGTTTCTATCTTTTATCTCAAAAAAAAAAAAGAAGAAGGAAAGAGTAAGGAGCAAAATAATAACTTAATTAATAAGGTAAAGAATCTATAATCAACCTTAAAAAGTTTGAAACTAACCCTTCAAAATTATATTTTATATAAGATAGTAAAGAATCTATAGTTAATCCTAAAAGATTGGAAACTAAGACTTGATTATTTTTATATAACTAGGCATAGAATCAAAATTTTATAATGATGAGACAATTACAATAAAATGGCGTAGCGTCATGATGATTGTCTAGAACAATTAACCTACGCGTACTACTCAATGTCAATCCATATATGCTCTATTCATTATTGAACCAAAAGTGTTCCTTGGCTTAAGGCAATTTACGTGAATGGTTAATTTTCCATTGCTAACGGAATAAAGTCAGTTTGCTTACTCCCCACTTCCAAATGATTTTAAAATAATGCTATCTTTGATTTGGGAAAAGGAAGAGGATGAAAAAAAAAGAAAAGAAAAAAAAAGAAAAAGAAAAAAGAGAGAGGATAGATGGACTTTTCAATCCCCTTTACAAATTGAGAAGAAAAGAGAAGCAAAATAGTATAAAATTACCCTACTTTTCTATTATTATAAATAATTAGGGTATAATAGAAATATACTCTTTATCCTTCCACTTTTTCATTCTTTCTATTCAACACTGTCGATGCCTTGCGGCGGTCGACAACCCATCACGGTGACGCGGGTGACTAGAATGAGTTGATTTTAATCTATTTTTACTAAAGGTAATGAAGTCGCCACCAATCATTGGGTTTTTTATAAGGTGTGATTGGTCACCTAACTCTATTAGATTTTATTACCAATCCTACGCTAAGAAAAATGTTATTTTTCCTAATCTAATACGGATGGTGAAAAATCTTAATTCTTAAGTTCAAAAGTTTGGTTACGTGTAGGGAAAGTGTTAGGCATCCCACAATGCCAGTCCAGAAACAATCCTTTGTTTTGATAAAATATTAATTTTCGGACATTAGTAATTGAAAACAAGCTATTGGCATTAGCTTTCGAGGATTTAAAAGAATTGGGCTTTGAGGTTTTATTTTGGAAATGGGTGTGGCCTTTATCAATGCTTTGCTAGCACATTTGAAATTGTTGACAAATTTGCACAACAAAATTCTGGCAGCATTTTGCCTCAAATATAGCTCACAAAACACTATTCTCATCAAGCTTTCACTGTGAGAATACAACAAAAAGATGACCATTTTCACGGTGAAAATCCAGCAGTGTTTCACGTTTGGTGTGGTATGGCGCATTGACAGGGTTTCATGCCTATGTATATGGCGTGTTGCATACATGGGCACTAGTTGACATGGATTGAGACAATCACACTATGATGATCATGCACAAAATGTAGCATGAATATGCACATACAGTAATTGCCTAAAGTGCATACTCACACTCTATGGTCAACAACATCCATGATCACAAAAGGGTTACTCTCCTAACCATGTGAGTCCATCATACAAAGCGCATGACCATCTTTAAACAAGCAGACATATATATCATTCACAATGCAAGCACACAAAGCAAGAAAATAAACCAGACATTACCAATGTTCCAAGGGTATGACCCAGCAAGATACAGGAAAGATAAATCAGACATTGTCATACCCAAGGAAAACAGCCCAAGCAAGGTATAGGAAAGATAAAACAGACATTGTCATACCCTAAGAATGCGGCCCAAAGCAAGATACAAGGAAAGGAAACCCTAATTACCTACATGGTTCTAACGAAAAAGCCAAGAAAGAGAAAGAAATAATCACACGGGAAGGCTAAATCTTATAATCTACTGAACATTTCCCTTTTTGAGTTTGCATCTTCTTACTTGCATTTGCCCTTTTTAGCTCGCATTTTGGAAGTTGCGCCCTCGCTCCAAGCGTGTACATGAAATAACAAAGCTAGCAAAGAAAAAAAAAAAGCACACAAAGGGGCAGACAAGGAAAGAAAGCGCACAAAGGGGCAGACAAGCCTATTATTAAACAAAAGAGGGTGTCCTAGAAGGAAAATTATAGGTTGCGATTTGGTATCCTTAGCTCCATTATATTGGAATACAAACGACGCATGTGCCATCAAGCAAAATTCCTAAAAAGGACTCAGGATCTCATGTACAAAGATAGGTGTGAACCCGCACGAGATTATAGGTAAGAACTAAGTTTAATGACACAAACAAGCATACAAAGACACATGCATGAGCAGATAAGCAAGGACGCAAACACTACAACAAAATGTATTTTTAATAACGAAAAAATTCGTCACTAAAAGTCCAGTTTTTCGTCACTAAGGACCTTTAGTGACGAAATTGGACTTTTAGCGACGAAATGAGAAACCCCGTCACTAAAAGTCCTGGCGACGAAAAATTTCGTCACTAAAAGTCCGATTTGATTTTTTTTTTTTTAACTTTTAGCGACGAAAATGTTTCGTCGCTAAATGTTTTCCTCGCTAAAAAAAAAAAATCCAGTGACGAAAATATTTCGTCACTAAAAACACTATAATTTATTAAATCATATTTAGTGACGAATAATTTCGTCACTAAAACTAATTTTAAGAAAATCCAGGCACATATAGTGGTGAAAATTTTTGTCACTAAAACCATTTCTTACATAATTTTGCTACATTTAACGACGAAATATTTCATCACTAAAACAATTTTTTGTTGCTATATTTTTGATGAAAAAATTTGTCTCTAAAACTTATTTTCTGCTTTTACTTTTTTCATAGCTTTGATATTAACCTGTAACCTATCATTACATTATTAAAACCTCACATTTAAATAACACATTTATTTCAACAACACATTTATAAAAAAATATCCATACATTCCACAAGTAAAAAATAAAACAAGTATCCAATTTAAACTCCTTTCATACAATAATTGTTTGCAATACATAAAATAACTCAAGATGTTTTATAACAATACAAAAAGTGTAGCATAATTTAATTAGAACTAATGGAAGATGTCCTCATATGTCTTCAACTAATGCCAAAAGTAAATCCCCTAAAAGTCCATTCACATTTGCAAGAAATTAAAAACACTCCAAATATGAATTTAAGCCACCTTATAACACCATGCAAGCCACCCGCTTGCTCCAACACAACAACCCATCACAAAACCAATCACAAACATCACAAGTACAATGCTTACAAGTATTGAAATCGAATAAAGTAATACTCGTCACATCTAATTAACAAGTTTCATTCACATTTGCAAGAAATTAAAAACACTCCCAATATGAATTTAAACCACCTTATAAGCTACCCGCTTACTCCAACACAACAACCCACCATAAAACCAATCACAAACATCAAAAGTATAGAGTTTTATAGGTATCTGAACAGATTTTACTTACTATGATCAAGCTAAACGCACAAGTCTGATTTGTTGGTTAAGCTTTGGTCTCTGACTTTCACAGATCTAAGCCTCTTTCTATTCCCCCACAGCAACCCAAACAATCACTAACCTTGTCATCACATTCAACCAAAAACCATTAAATTTATAATAATACAGTTCTCACTCCTTGCTACCAAAGCCACCAAATACTCCAACTACAACGTATAAAATGAATATCAATATGAGTATAGCATAAAAAGCATGGACACAACAATGTTTAAGACTAAACCAAAAAATCCCAGCTTCTAAAAATCCAATATAATGAAACAAAATTCTAAATATATTACACAAATTTTATTAAAGAAAGAAAAAGCTAGCAACATGAATTTATTTATTTTTAATTAAAATAAATAAAATAAAAAGCAAAAGAGAAGTCAGGGGGCTTACTCAAAGAGAATTCGGCTTTCCTTGTGCAAACTACACTACTTAGATTTTACGAGTATTCTCGCACTTGATACAAGGGGGCCAAGTCAAAGTGACTTGCTGACTGCATTGCACCATCACATAGACTCTCGGTGATCACATTAACCTTTGGTAGGACATCCCTACCACAAAAATAATTATGTGAACAAGAAGTTGACACCTACATGATCTTCCTTTTTTCTTATTAAATCTTCCTCCCAATGAAGTAAACTGATCTTTTTAAGACAACAATGTGAAAGTCAACTAATACTCTATTATGCTTTCATTTGTCTACAATCTTTTCTAAAGAAATAATAATCTGTTAGTAAAACATTGGCATTTCCAAGCAATGAAAACACACACACACACACACAGTGTGTGTGAAAATTTATATATAGTTTCTAAAGTGAAAATATGCAATGGATAGCCTTTGCCACAAATTTTATCATATCTCCTCTAACTCTTTTTTTTTTTTTTTTTTTTCCTTGAGTTAAAATGCAGTGGCATAAGTTCCATAAAATCAAATAAATAAATAAACCCATAAAATTTAGAAGTAAGCACTGCAATACCCATTTTATAAATTCAAAAGAAAATTACCATCCACATATTATCAAATTTAAAATAAAAAATAAAAAATAAAAAATAGAAAGAACAACATAAAATAAAACTAAAAAAAATCTTAAAATTTCTTTTTATTTTCAGTTCACCGACATTAAAAGAAGATGAATAGAAAGTACCTACAGTTGAAGATCGGGAGATTGAAAGCCAATCTTAGCTAAGAAATGCTCGGATCTAACCAAAGAGGCCGCCGGAATCATCAACCGTCGCGAGAATCGATGTGAGTTTCGAAGTCGACAGCGGTGACGACTTCGAAATCATCGTGAATGGGTTCGTATCGGCATTGGTTGCTAGAACCGTCACGAATGGGTTGGGTTTCTTCTTATCGATGACGCTTGGGCTTCTTCTCATCGGCGATGCTTGGCTTTCTTCTCATCAACGACAGTATTATTTCTTCTTATTGGCCTCAGTGGTCAGAACTGTCGCGAATGGGTTGGGTTTCTTCTTATCGGCGACGCTTGGGTTAGTTTCTTTTGGGGTGGGTTTCTTTTGGTTGTGATTTATTTAGGAGTCAAACAGAGTTCATCAAAGAGAAATAACACAGGTAATGGGTATTTATAGTGAAGCCTTTAGCGACGAATTGGTCCGTTGCTATTGCTTCATCTTCGTCGCAAAAGGTATTATGCTTTTATGTTTTTAGCGATGAAAGTCAATTTTGTCACTAAAGAACCCAGATTTTGTAAAGATTTTTAGAGACGAAATTCACATTTTGTTGCTATAGCATACTTTTAGTGGCGAATTGTGATTTCGTCGCTAAAAACATATAAGTGCAAAACTATTATTATTTTTAGTGACAACTATTTTCCGTCGCTAATTCTTCCTTATAGTGACGAAAGGATTCTCGTCACTAATACTATCCATAGCAATACCTACAGTGACGAAATATTTCGTCACTATAGATTAATTAAGCTCGCGCCAAAGTTTCTCTCCACTAGCACCCATTTTTCAGATCACAATAGCGATAAAATTTATTTTTCATCGCTAAATGTTATAATTTTTTTCATTATTAGTGATGAAATTCATATTTCGTCGCTAAAGCTGTATTTGTAGCAACGAAAAATATTTTCTCACTAATTTTCGTCGCTAAAAATACATTTTGTTGTAGTGAAAGATGCAAACAAACTAAGAAAGCCAAACAAGATGGCACATAGCAAGCATAAAGGAAGCCAAGCATATTATCACACAAAAAGGAGAGCTAGACATGTTATAAGGCACATAGAAAGGCTAACATGGGAAACCCTAACATGCAAAGCTAAGCAAAGGAGAGAAAGCTACTGTAAGCAAGCCAAACATCACGATGATGTACTCCCAAACATGGTTGCATCCAAACAAGCCACCAAAAGGGATGGGTGCAACCAAACAGGCAAGTGGCCCCAAAGACCAACAAGCAACAAACCCATTAAGGCAAAACAAACAAGAACATGGCAAAGGCTTAGATCTAGGCAAACAAGCATGGATCCAAACATAAACAAATGAAAAAAAGAAGCAAACAAATCATAAACATGCATAAGGGAACTTATCCAAACCCTTTGTTGAAAATTGGGCATATGGATGTAGGCCTAGACCATTAGATCTAGATCTACATCCTACCCAAAACCCAAAGCCTATGAAAGAGGCAAAAGCAAGAGATATAAAGCTATAAAAGCACTAGGCATAGCATCCAAACAAGCTTAAAGCACATAAACATGTAGATCTAAACATTGCAAGAAGTGCATAAGCATGGTAAAGAGCACAAACATGAAATTTAGACATATCCTAGCCCAAGAAGGCTAGGCCAACAACATCAAAGCAATAAAAAATGTTAGAAAGTAAATAGACATGCTAAGAAAACTATAAAACGTTCTAGGAAGCAAGATAAAGTAAGAGATATGCTTGGAAAAGCTATAAAACATATTAGAAAGCAAAATAAAGCTATAGACAAGGCTATGAAATTAAATGGGTACATCTACACCGCTAAATCTCAAATCCAAGGTACCAAGACCAAGGAGAGGAAGATAGGAGCAAGAACACTATCTCTTGATTGTCGGAAAAGTGAGAAATCAAAGGTTTTTGTGTGCGTTTTGGAGAGGGAGAGGCAGAGAGAAACTGCCCAGAAAATGCTCCAAAATGCCTAGGGGGTCTAGGGATGTTTATATTGGTTAACATTGTTCCTGAGGCTCAGAGGCCTTTTAAGGTGCGCCGTGTCAAGTACATTGACGTCAGCAATTTCATCGTTTTCCCACTTGACTTCGATCTAATATTTGGAGCCTTCTCAGACCCTAATTAAGTTGATCTTGGTGTCCTTGGAAAGGTATGGATGTCTAGTTTCCAGAACACTAACGAAAATGAAAATCTAGTAGTCAGATCAACAATTACGGCATCGGGAAGTGAGCTGATGCGCTTAGCACTATTTCGATGATATCTCAACCATTTTAACTTGGATTTCGACCCATGAGCAGTCATTGGAAAGAGAATTCCATGCTCTTCACAATGAAGTTGGTTTCCAACCCATTATGATCGTCATATCAAAATTAGATTTTCGGGTTGCTCTCGGGAGTCAACCTTAGGTCAAACTTGGTCAAAGTTGACAAAAATCTTAGATAACCTTGAGTTTGATGTAAAAACATGGAAAATGTTTTTTTGGTTTTGACCAATTTTGACCTTCGGCCAACACTTGGTTAACTAGGGACATTCGACCTAAAATTGCACTTTAAGTGCTACGATGCCCGAATGGCTTGTACCATGTCAATTTAGATGCTCTCACGGCCCCTTGGTGAAAAATTGATATTTTTGGAATTTTCGAGATCTGACACACAAATCAAAGACAGGCAAAATACGGTATCTACAAACCCACAAGGTGAAAAACATAAAATTTATGCATTTGGTCCCATGATTAGATCCAAAGATGATAAGCATCGCATAATAGACAACTGTGCATGGGTTCTTATCGGTGAATTCAAAGAAAATGAACTTGTCTAATAAATAAATTTTGAAGGAAAATTAACTTTTAACTCAGCAAAGAAAATTTTAAGTGCTCAACTTGATCATCCATAAAGCACCCAGTTGAATGCTACAACTATACTGTTTGAAAGGAAGTTTTCTCTCATTCAACAGGCAATTGTTTCTACATGTACTTGCTATGAAACTATTTCAATATAATCGGAGTCTTTGACTAACATGTAAAATTAATTTGATGAATTGGGTGTAGTACCCACAAGAATAAGAAAAATTGAAACCCAATAAAAATAAAAAATAAAAAACTCTCAACACTTCGTAATAATAATTATTCAGAACAAAAGACTTTGCAAAATAAAAGTACAAGCACATACCTTGTTTTGATCAGAGGCTCCGGTGGAGAGAGGTAGGCAGGTTTTGGTCTGAAAGTCAAATCGAAATTTGAGTGGGGCTGGGGGGTGAGACTAGTGGCGCTAAGCTTTCTGGTTAAAGTTAGACTTCTATGTTATGTACTAAACTCTCTAGTTAATTATGCCAATACTTGATAAAAGAAAGGGGTTAAGCATCGAAATTCGCTCAAATTATGGGTATTTGCACTTTTGACATAAACTATGAAAACTTAATTTGCATCAATGTAATATTACAAATTTTACCCTGTAAGCCTGATTGAGT
This sequence comes from Quercus glauca, assembly GCA_023736055.1. Lineage (NCBI taxonomy): Eukaryota > Viridiplantae > Streptophyta > Magnoliopsida > Fagales > Fagaceae > Quercus > Quercus glauca. The sequence goes on along the minus strand of CM043319.1, from coordinate 56,029,717 downwards.
GTTCCAATTAATACTACATGCAAATGACTTGACCATAAAAATTGAATTGAATCGCCATTTTACTTATGCAACAAATTAGTATATTAAATTTTTTATAGTCATGTGACTTGCATATATCCATTAATTTTAACTTTTAACAATTAATCAAACTATGGGCCTGTTACAAGGTTTGGTACAAATTGGGTAATAATTACAAATTTTATATTGTGGGGTGCAAAATGCATGTACCTCCATTATTTATGATGGTTTTCTACAATTAATCCTAAGAAAATGATTAACTTAATACAATCAAATATTAATTTATAAAATCTGTTTTAGTAATTGTCATTCATGTTATTCAGGTTAACTCTTAGGAATGGGGATTTATCTTTTTGCTAAATATAAAGTAGTTTTATTAATTAAAAGAGACTATTGGCGGCCAGGGTCATCTCTCACCTCATGAACAAAAACACGGTTAGGGAGGGAAGAGGTAGGGATTGGCTCATAGCAATTACAATGGAAGGTCCACTAGCAATATTTTGGGCTAATAAATTTGCAGAATTTGCAGAACTAGAAATTTACAGGACCAAGCAATAATGTTGGATAACAAAGACTTGATGTCAGCTACCAAACCAATAATAGCCCAAGTTACTGAACGTGCAGGCCTGTTGACGGCATTTATCACTTCCAAATAGTTTTTTTTGAGCGCCACAAAATCGAGGATTAGCTAGTCTACTCAAAGTTGTATATACAAATACAATATTCACCTTTACAGCATGGTGTATATTGTAAATGCCTTTAATTTTTGATGATTTAGGAGCAACTTATACACCATGTTCTTCGTTACCACAAATAGAGCCTCCTTTTCTTCTTCTTACAACAAGTGGAGAAAGGGAAGAAGAAAAGGAATTTAAACCCAAATCAATCAATATATATATATATATATATATATATAAGCAGAGATCTCATGTGAAAAAGCATGAGAGTTCTGCCAAGTGTCGCATTCTATGTAAAGATAATTAAAATATTCTCAAGTGCCACATCAGAAATAAAACAAATTAAATATTGACTTTTTATTTCATTTTGTTCAATGTTTCAAGATTTTTCTAATTAAAAAATAAATATTATTTGTATTTTTTGGTTCAATGTATCAAGACTTTTCATCCTTTACATATACACACACAAAACTCTCTGTATATTAATTCACGATTCACCTCTTGCACTTCTGCCCCTTTATATAATCTACCCATAGTCTTTTATGCCATCCCATGTCGAATAGACACAAACAAAAAACAAAAAATAATGTCATTTACCTTCAATCTTTCGACAACATCTACCTAACTCTAACATTGTTATTTTATCTAATCTTAACCTGTACGAGTTAGCTACAACCAAGGAAGGGAGGCTTGCATTTTATATTTGAACGACAATGGCAATTAGGATTTTGATGTTAATGTCAGATATTGTGAATTTGTGGGTTTTGAAAATGATGTGATTGATTGTGTGTGTTTGAGATGTGTATTTTGTTTTAAAATTAAAAAGAAAGAGAAAAATATATTCTATATCAACTTTAATTTAATCTATAAAATTCTTCCAAAGTTTAAGTTTTTTTTTTTTTTTTTTTTCCTCATTACTTCAATTGGATAATTATAATGGATATGTGAGTGAAATTTATAATTGTTGCATTTTATGATGAACTCATTACAAATTAAGTTCTATAACAATTATGTCATAATACATATACAACATTATCCGTGCATCGCACGGGTTACTTACTAGTTCTTTTTAATGGAAGAAATGGGCAATCCTATTGCATCATAGCTTGCCCAAGTACAGACCCCAAATCCTCATATATATATATATATATATATATGCATGGACCCTGTATGTTCTTAATGCACCCTGGTGATTTTGACCATTTGAAGGCCCTGACATGTAGATCTAAACTGTACTTTTGACCTGATCGAAGTGAACCCATTTACAGATATGTCAAACTAGTTGAAGTATTGCATGAAAGGAGAACCTTTTGAGGATTTATGCACCAAAAACAGATTAAATCATAGTGACTCATTACACTTAGCTAGATCAAATAAAACCAGAATTCCTCTTTACACTTGATCTCAAATTCAAGATATACAATATGCAAACAAAAGGAAAGCTTTAAAATAAAATGAAATAAGCTAAGGTATTAGACAAAATTTAGCAGCAAGATTAATACATATTCTAGATAGAAGAGACACATATAAGAGCAAGACTTATCTAAGAGAAATGACCAATAGGACGATTAAGCCTATTGTTATTGTTGTTGTTGTTATTGTTGTTGTTGTTGTTGTTGTTGTTGTTGTTCCTCACTTCCTTGCCAATTCCATACAATATCCTTGAGTGAGGGCTTCAAATCCTGTTTACAGAAATTTCTATACTCCAATGTGTCCCCTGCTGCTTTCATCACCTCCACAACACAAAAGGAAGGTGTAACTTCAAAAATTTCAGCATCTATTACAAGTTGTCCTTTCCTCCCTTCTTTTCTGCCCTGTAATTTCACCTTTCCATCTTTCTTCATGAACTTAAATCTCTCCATCTCTGCTATTTCTTTGAATTTCGACTCGATCATTGAGGCGGGTTTTGTACTAGTGAATCTTGCCTGTGGTCTCTGACTCATGTCCTTCTCAAACAAGCCGGATAGATCAAATCCTTGTGAAAGAGAGATAATATCAAAGGCATTGAAACATGGTGGTCTCTCGTGGCTTGTTTCTGCACCAACTTTGTTGTTCAAATCATCATCAGAACCTGATGAAGCAAAGGCAGCTTGAACATCACTAACGGAGATGTTGTCACCATCTGGAGGGGGTAGTGGGGTTTCAAACTGTTTGAATCCCTTCTTGAACCAAGTATTCTCCTTGATCTTGGCCACATTTATTCTTGTGCTTGGATTGGTGTCAAGAATTCTTGAAAGAAGCTTTCGAACCTCTGGTGGGAACCACTGGGGGCACTTAAATTCTCCTCTGCTAATCTTCTTATACATTTCCAAGAGATTCATATCTTGGAAAGGAAGATAACCTGCCAATAAAACAAAGAGAACCACACCACATGACCATATATCAGCCTTAGCTCCATCATAACCTTTCTTGTTAATTACTTCCGGAGCTACATAAGCTGGAGTACCACACGTTGTGTGAAGAAGGCCATCTTGTCTCCTGGAATCCCACAATGCACTCAAGCCAAAATCTGAAATTTTTAAGTTACCATTGTCATCAAGAAGGAGATTCTCTGGTTTAATGTCTCGGTGATACACCCCTCGGCTATGACAAAAATCCACAGCCCCAATCAATTGTTGAAAATATTTACGTGCCGCATCTTCCTTAAGCTTCCCTTTAGCAACCTTGTTGAAAAGCTCTCCACCTTTCACATACTCCATGGAGAAATAAATCTTGGTTTTGCTTGCCATGACTTCATAGAGCTGAATAACATTAGGATGTCTAACGAGGCGCATCACGGAGATTTCTCGTTTGATTTGATCTATCAATCCCACCTTTAAAACCTTCTCCTTGTCAATAATCTTAATGGCTACACTCTGACCGGACTTCAGGTTTCGCGCCAAGTAAACCTTTGCAAATGTCCCTTGTCCAAGCATGCGGCTAAGCTCATACTTTCGCATCAATATTGCACACGTCCCTTTCTCCATTTTGCCTTGTCTCCTTCCACCTACCAAAAAATATAAAGGATATGAAATTCAAACACAAAAACTACCAGGGCTCATTGCAATTTGCTCTACATGTTTCTTTTCAATTTTTTAACTGAGGTTCAAGGCCTGAAAAATCAGATTTTCTCCATGAAAATAGGAGGGAAAAGACAAAGGGACAAAGGGAAATCAGACCTTGCATAAAGGCAGGGTCAAGAGACATCCCTCCATGAATGAAAGAGCTGCAACATGTACAAGTTTATTGTAGCAAAACAGGCCGATTGAGGAATTGCAACTAACTCAAAACCGATCACTGTGTCAATGTACTAATATAGTAAAAGATGTGTTAACGGACTGGCTCTCTATAGAAAAAGTAGTGGTTGTAATTTAAGGCCCTATTTATGGCACTAATTAATTATATTTATGTATGCTGAATTTTTTGGACCTTGCTATATAAATCAGGCGTAAGGCTCTAGATGTTTTGACTAGCTAGTTGTCGAATTTACCTGTTAAACAAGCTCGGAACTTCAAAGAAAATAGTCACACAGTCACACTCACCCTGTACCTTCAGATAGATTTGAATGAGAAAGAAGTGGCGGAGAAACATTTAAGTCAAGGGGGCATGAAATTTTTTACTCTTTCTTGGTCATTGCTTAGATGGCATATTGTGTTAGTTTAAGCTAGACAAATCAAACTCAGAATATACTCTGACAAATTACCGATTGTTTCAAAAACCTAAGTTTTTAAGAAACGATAAATTTAATCTTTTAACAATAGTTATACCATTCCCAAGAATTATTCAAGAAATTTTAACTACGGATTTCCCTTCAATAACACCCAGCACTTAATTACCAAGGGTGAAAAATAAAAGGAAAGAAAAAAATTCCAGCTATCCCGCCATCTTATAGTTGCATCACACGTAAAGCCATAATAAATTAATAATAATGACTTTGGTACACAATTTAAATTTATAAATTATGAGACATTCATAATCTACTTTAGCTCCCTCAATGTGAAAGGAGAGGAGGAGGGAAGTGAGTATACGTGTTTGTGTTCGGATCTGCATTTAAGGGTGTTTGCAAAATCAAAGAATTGGTGTAATTGGGTTACACTTCATGAGATTAAAGTAAGGATATAGATAAATGATAATTGTTAGGCAGCACTACGAGCTTTAATGGAGGAAAAACATGCAAAAAATCTAGAATTGAGAAACTAGGTTTGATATGCATTTTCTTCTCAAAAAAAAAAAAAAAAAGTTTGATATGCATTTAATTTGGGATGGTCATTGTTATTGTTAGTGTACAGCTCAGACTATATTAGCCCATTGGGCTTAGCCTAGTATACTGTACTTGTAGTTTACTCATATTACCTGTACTGCACACATACCTAGCCTATATAAGACTTTCTATTGTACATTATTATTTACATATAATATACAGACTATTCAGTCTTTCTCTCCCACTTTATATTCTTAACATGGTATCAAAGCCAATTCTTTGACTTTCTGGCACCTGTCATCTTCTCCGGCGTCTTTCAGCTGTCCTTGCTTTTGTCCAGTGCCCACTATTAGAAGCAAGTTACCGCCGTCAGACCCACAACACCAAAAACTCTCGGATCCAATCTTTCTGTCCATCACCCTGCCAAACTGAGCACACAGATTGATAGATCACATAATTCCGAGAAAAACCCAACCTGAATCAACTCCATTCGACATTACACGTACTTCCACGAGCCACCAGAAGGTTCGGTCTTGCAGTAACACGCACCCACGTGCCTACACGTGCCAATGCCCAATCTCACGCGCCATTCACTGCCGCGTTGCCACATTAGCCCTAGTGATGTCAGCACATGTCATCCCTGTGACATCAGCCACAGTGATGTCAGCATGGCCGCCGTCATTGACTAAGGTCAAAATTTTTCAAAAGGGCTTGTCTTGCTCAGTTTTTTGTGTAGATTCTGATTTTGGGCTCTGTTTCTTCATTTGAGGTCTCTAAATCCCACTTTTTGGTCATTTTCTTCATTATGGCTCAACAAAACAAACGAGATATCATTCGTCCTATCACCATTATGTTGGATAGTCCTACTAGCTATCATGCATGGTCTCAGAATATGACTGTCTTTTTCCAGGGTTGTAAATTGTGGAGATATGTGACTGGTTCAATTCCTAAGCCAGTACCAAACCCTAAGTCCAAAGCCACACGCTGCTGAAGATGCCTCCAAGACTGCTGTTACAACGGATGATTATGAAGAACGTTTAGAGGAATGGGAGAGTATTTAGAGTAAGATCTTGTCTTGGTTTATCAATACCTCTATTCCCTTCATTCATAATCTTCTTCCTTGTTTTGAGACTGCTGAGGCTGCTTTGAAATTTTTGGCCGATCACTATAATTGTACTAATGATTCAAGCCTGGATTTCCACATTGAATCAAAACTTTATCAAATGCGCCAAGAGACAGGTCAGTCTATTTCTGATTTTTATTCTCAAACTTCTACTATGTGGGAACAACTTTTTGCTGCAGATCCTCCACTAATTTATTCTAAGGACATTGAGCTCTTTGTCAAATATCGGGATCGTTGTAAATTTATGCACTTCATGATGAGTTCACGTGAGGATTTTGAGCCTACTAGGGCTTCTTTGCTTAGCTGGTCTCCTACTCCTTCTCTTGATGCTGCAGTTAAGGAGCTCATTTCTGAGGAAAACCGTTGGCCTACTCATCACATGTCATCATTTGATCATGTATTGGCTACACCATCTCCACAGCCTCCCATTACTGCATTCACTACTTCTCCATGAATAAACTTTAGGCGTCCTACCTCTCAATCTTCCAAAGGTACTCGCTGTGAGTTTTGCCGTGCCAAAGGCCATGACATCTCAGTTTGTCATAAACTGTAGAAATTTAAGCAAGAGCAGAATAAAGCTTCTCTTCCTCGGGCAGCTACTGTATGTCCTTCAGATTCATCGATTCCTATAGGTCCATCTTTGGCTTCCTCACTTACTACAGTTGATATTGAGGCAGTAGTTCAACAGGTTTTATCCCGCACTTCTACTATCCTTTCTGTCACCTCAGGTAAACAACCTTGGTTTTTTTATACTGCATGTTGTAACCCTATGACTCCTAATGAATCCCAATTTTCTGATAAGACACCCTTAGAATATCCAATCACCATTTACACCGCTAATAGAACTCCTATGCTTGTTAGTCATAAAGGAACAATCTCTTCTCCTTGTTTATCCCTTAGTGACACTTTTCATATCCCAAAGTTGTCCCTCAATTTATTTTATGTCGGTCAACTTTGTGAATTAGGCATAGATCATCTATTTACTAATCATGGTGTGGATGTACAGGATTCCCGGACGGGTCAAATGCTTGGGACAGGCTGTAAGGTTGGTCGTATGTTTGAGGTTCATGACTTGAAGGTTCCTTCACAAGTTGTTTCTATTAGGACATATGTGAATCATGTTAGGAACATATGTCAATATTTTATGTAATTGGCTAATCTTTTGACAAACGCACTTTACTTGTAATTGGGTAGATCTATGATGTGTTTAATATTTCATGAAACAAGGTTTCAAGTTCAAGTGTTAAAGCCATGCAAGTCTATTCAAGAAACAAGTGAAGAAGTGCTGGATTTTAAAGCTCGATAGCTATCTCAACAGCTAGTATCTATCGAGGTTTAAAAGTTGCTAAAGCCCGATGCTCAACAGCTAGCTCGATAGATAAGCTATCTATCGAGGTTTATGACAAACATATTTTCAACTCTGATTTTCATCCAATCCGTGTGTATATGTTTGGGCTTTATTTTCTCACAACCTTAAACATATATAAGAATTATTTTAAGGGCCATCAAAGGTTGTGCAAGTGTGAAGCAAAGTTGTGTTCATGCAAATTGTGACCGAAGACAAAATTTTCCCTAGTTCATCTTTCTCTTGAAGAAGCTTCTGTGTTTGTACACCGTAGGATATTCTAACCAAGGAGCTTCGTGATCTTCATCTTATGATGAATTGAAGAACTTTGCAGGCAACATCTTTCTCAAGTTGATGAGTAAGCCGCATACTGGCATCTGCACATCGAATTGATTAGTCATGTACAGGGAGCCGTGCATTGAAAAGAGAGAGATTGTCACTACAGAACAAGTCCAATTAGGTATTGGGGTAAGGGTTCAACTGTAGGTTGGTATAAGGCACTGAGATTCCTCTACTTGTAACCACTTATTATGATAATAGTGAATTCTCAGAAGTGGTGACCTTAAAATCACTCGATGAGGTTTTTGCCGTGTTGGTTTTTTCTATTCGTAAACAAATCAATGTGTCAACTTTGTTTTCTGCTGCATATTTAGTTAGTTGGTAATTTGTTTATGCTACCACGCGTTTTGCATGTTAATTGAATTAATTAATTAACTTGGCTAAATCAATTGGTTAATTTATCACAAGAGGTCAATACATTCTTGGCATATAAGTTTTTGCAGCTGCTACCTTTGCCACCCCCTCACCTGATCTATGCCATGCTCGTCTTGTTCATCCATCTTTATCTCGTCTTCAGTTGTTAACTTCTCAAGGTCATTTAGGTTTAGTTCAGTTTCAAAATTTTGATTGTACTTCCTGTCATTTTGGCAAACAAACAAAATTTCCCTTTAATAACAGTGACTCCTTTTCTTCTGTACCTCTTAATCTTATACATTTTGATATTTGGGGTCCTAATCCTATTCCCATTGAGGGGGGTTCTAAATATTTTCTCATATTTGTGGATGATTTTTCTCGATATACTTGGATTTATCTACTTCACCATAGGTTTGAACTTGTGTCTATTTACCAAACATTTCATAAAATGATTGAAACACATTTCAATCGCACCGTCAAAGTATTTCGATCAAATAATGCTTAAGAATATAATGATAAATCTTTCCTATCCTTTTTAGATAGTCATGGTATCCTTCCTTAGCGATCTTGTCCTTACACCTCTCAACAAAATGGTCGTGCAGAACGAAAACATCGTTACGTTCTTGATGTTGTCCCCACCCTTCTCATTTTTGCCTCTCTTCCTGAGCGCTTTTGGGATGAGGCCGCACTCACTGTTGTGTACACCATTAATCATATTCCTTTACCAACTACACACAACAAATCTCCATTCGAGCTTCTCTAAAGTCAAACTCCTGACTACTCCTCTCTTCGGGTTTTTAGTTGTGCTTGCATTGTCTCTCTTCCCCTTCATGAATGAACAAAGCTCCAGCCTCGTGCTTGTCTTTGTTGTTTCCTTGGTTGTGGTGTATCTCAAAAGGAGTTTCACTGCTATAATCCTATTTCTCATCACCTTCGTGTCTCCCATCATGTTAAGTTTTGGGAATATTGTCTTTTCACGAGTCTTCAGCAGTTTCCTGCATCTTCTTCCTCAGAGTCTCTCATTTTTACTAATCTTCTCCTCCCTCTCTATCCTGAACTTGTGAAGGATTCTTCAACATCGGCGGCCTTTCTAGACAACTCATCTCCAGTTCTATCCCCGGCATATGATCTGCCTATCTTGGATCCTGTGACATTACCCTCTCTTGAGTCTCCCGTTAGTCCTGAACTTCGTTGTTCCATTTAGGTAAGCATTCATCCCCCTTATCTCACTAATTATCATTGCTCTTTTGCTCTTGCCACTCTCTATGAACCTCACACCTATTTTGAGGCCCATACTAACCCTCTTTGGCAGCAAGCTATGAATGAAGAACTAGATGCCCTTCATAAGAATCACAATTGGGATATGGTTGATTTGCCTCCTAGTCAGTCTATAGTAGGTTTTAGGTGGGTTTACAAGATCAAGACTAGGGATGATTGATCTGTTGAACGGTACAAGGCTTACCTAGTTACCAAGGGTTTTACTCAAGAGTATGGCATTGACTATGAGGAAACATTTGCTCATGTTACTCGCCTTACATCTGTCAGATGTCTCATTGCTGTGGCTGCTATTCGATGTTGGCCTTTTTATCAAATGGATGTGAAGAATGTTTTCCTCAATAGAGACCTCCAAGAAGAAGTGTACATGCAGCCACCCCCTAGCTATCCACACTTATGCAATCAAGTTTGTTGCCTTTGTTGTGCTCTTTATGGCCTTAAGCAGGCTCCTCGAGCTTGGTTTGAAAAGTTTAGCTCAGTTGTTGCTCAGCAGGGTTTCACTTCGAGTCCTCATGACACTACTCTCTTTGTCTAAAGATCCTCTACTGGTATCACTCTTATTCTTCTTTATGTTGATGATATGATTATTACTGGAAATGATTGTGCAGGTATCCGCTCTCTTCAGCACTTCCTTAGTCAACATTTTGAGATGAAAGATCTGAGCACTCTCAGCTATTTTCTTGGGCTTGACGTTACCTCATCCTCTAATGGCTACTATGTTTCCCAAGCTAAATATGCTTCTGATCTTCTCTCTAAAGCCGGTATCATTGACAACATGACTGTTTCCACTCCCTTGGAATACAATGCAAAACTCATACCCTTGGATGGTGAACCTATATCCGATGCTACTTGCTATCGTCAGTTGGTTGGTAATCTGATCTATCCCACTATTACTCGTCTAGATATTTCGTATGCCATGGGTATGGTCAGTAAGTTCATGAATGCCCCTCGTTCTGTCCACTATGCTGCCATTCTTTAGATTCTCTGATATGTCAAGGGCACACTTTATCACGGACTCCACTACTCCTCTCGGTTTTCTCTCAAGTTTCATGCTTATTTAGATGCAGACTGGGTAGGTGATCCGACTGATCGATGTTCTATCACAGGTTTTTGTTTCCTATTAGGTACTTCTCTTGTCTCGTGGTGTATCAAGAAGTAGGATGTGGTTTCCCATTCCAATACTAAGGCTGAGTATCGTGCCCTTGCTGACGCCACTGGCGAGCTTGTCTAGCTTCGCTGGCTCTTGGCTGACATGGATGCTTCACAGCCCATTGCCACTCCTCTTTATTGTGACAATCCTAGTGCTATCTACATTGCGCATAATGATGTCCTCCATGAACACACCAAGCACATTGAGATTGACTGCCACATCACTTGCCAGTATCACTGGTAAGTAAGTTCATGGATGCCCCGCGTTCTGTCCACTATGCTGCCGTTTTTCGGATTCTCTGATATGTCAAGAGCACACTTTATCATGGACTCCACTACTCCTCTCGGTCTTCTCTCGAGCTTCATGCTTATTTAGATGCGGACTAGGCAGGTAATCCGATTGATCGATGCTTTATCATAGGTTTCTGTTTCCTATTGGGTACTTCTCTTGTCTCATGGTGTAGCAAGAAGTAAGATATGGTTTCCCGTTCCAATACTGAGGGTGAGTATCGTGCCCTTACCGACACCACCTACGAGCTTGTCTGGCTTCGCTGGCTTTTGGTTGACATGGATGCTCCACAACCCATTGCCACTCCTCTTTATTGTGACAATCGTAGTGCTATCTACATTGCGTATAATGATGTCCTCCATGAACGCACCAAGCACATTGAGATTGACTACCACATCACTTGCTAGCATCACTGGTCAATAAGTTCATGGATGCCCCTCGTTCTGTCCACTATGCTGCCGTTCTTTGAATTCTTTGATATGTCAAGGGCACACTTTATCATAGACTCCACTACTCCTCTCGGTCTTCTCTCGAGCTTCATGCTTATTTAGATGCGGACTAGGCAGGTGATCCGACTGATCGTTGCTTTATCACAGATTTCTGTTTCCTATTGGGTACTTCTCTTGTCTCGTGGTGTAGCAAGAAGTAGGATATGGTTTCCCATTCCAGTACTGAGGCTGAGTATCGTGTCCTTGCCAACACCACCTACGAGCTTGTCTGGCTTCACTGGCTTTTGGCTGACATGGATGCTCCACAGCCCATTGCCATTCCTCTTTATTGTGACAATAGTAGTGCTATCTACATTACGCATAATGATGTCCTCCATGAATGCACCAAGCACATTGAGATTGACTACCACATCACTTGCTAGCATCACTGGTCAGTAAGTTCATGGATGCCCCTCGTTCTGTCCACTATGCTGCCGTTCTTCGGATTCTTTGATATGTCAAGGGCACACTTTATCATGGACTCCACTACTCCTTTCGGTCCTCTCTTGAGCTTCATGCTTATTTAGATGCGGACTTGGCAGGTGATCCAACTGATTGATGCTCTATCACAGGTTTCTGTTTCCTATTGGGTACTTCTCTTGTCTCGTGGTGTAGCAAGAAGTAGGATGTGGTTTCTCGTTCCAGTACTGAGGCTGAGTATCATGCCCTTGCCGACACCACCTGCGAGCTTGTTTGGCTTCGCTAGCTCTTGGCTAACATGAATGCTCCACAGCCCATTGTCACTCCTCTTTATTGTGACAATCGTAGTGCTATCTACATTGCTCATAATGATGTCCTCCATGAATGCACCAAGCACATTGAGATTGACTGCCACATCACTTGCCAACATCTTAAGAAAGGCAATCTCAAGTTATTCTCCATCTCCTCTACTAACCAACTTGCTGATATCTTCACCAAGACTCACCCATCTGGTTACCTTCAAGATCTTATATCCAAACTCCAGTTGGCTTCCTCCTTGCCACCTCGAGTTTGAAGGGGGATGTTAGTGTATAGTTTAGACTAGATTAGCCCATTGGACTTAACCTAGTATACTGTACTTATAGTTTACTCATATTACTTATACTACACACATACCTAGTCTATATAAGGCTCTCTATTGTACATTATTATTTACACAGAATATACAAACTATTCAGTCTTTCTCTCTCACTTTATATTCTTAACATTATTTATGTTTTTCCTGAAAATTAAAATAAATTAATATATAAACCTCATTTGAGAATGCCAAAATCAATCCACCCCCTCCTCACCCCCAAAAGTAAAGAAAGAAAAATAGAAAAGGTTATACATAGTAACGGTACCCATCTTTCTTCAAATTGAAACTGACTTCGAGGTACATAATTTATCTTGGAGGCTGCGGCATATCTTGTAGAAATTGTTTCAGCCACAAACTGATGAAAGAGAAACTTGTTGGTAGAAGAAAAGTAATTAGCAAAATCTTCCATAATAATGATATTTTTTTCATATATTTTTTTCTGCAAAAACATTGCTCTTTTATTAATTTTTTCCCCCTCGAGCTGCATAAACATTGTTTCACCTGTTCACCACAACATGAATTGCGACTATAACGTAGCTGTTACTAAAAAATTTTGATCCTTTGGTTTGACTAACCAAGACATACATCCTTTCTAGGAATAAAATATCCATCAAACTCTAATTGTTTAAGCCTATCATTGACGGAAAATTATTAGATACTCCCAGAGTATCATAAATGTATACTCCCCCCTCTCACATAAATGGTAGGTCCTATCATGAATTTAATTATTGGGACCCACCATTTATGTGAAAGGAGGGCATACGTATTTATGGTACTTCGGGAGTACACAATAATTTTCCGTTGATGATTACCATATGGGTTTTTCCTCTTTCAAGTTCTCTATGGTTTTTTACTATAAAGCAGGACTACAAGGAGTACTGTTTGTCTCTTTTATTAACTTTTTAGCAAGAATCTCTTGTAATTAACATTTGTAACTTTGAAAGTGGCAGAACATGAACTGTTTATAGATGGTAAAATTTATAGATGACCATTTTATAAAAAATGATATGTATAGTTCTTTCATAATTTTCTTCTTATCTTTTAGCTTGTCATGTTATAAGACAAATTTTACTATATATTGTTATACAAATTTTTGCAAGAGTAGAGGCGGCTCCACATCGAAGCCAAGGTAGTCACAAGACCACCCTGATGATCTGGAGAAAAAATTATTGTACATAAAATTTAAAAATTTTATGATTTTTCTCCCATAAAAAAAAATTTGTGACCACCCTAAATGTTTTTAGTCCCAACATAATTAAATTTTGGAAAAAAAATTGAAACAAACTTGTTTGTAATCTAAGTGTGCATTTGGCTCCAAATTAAAAAGCTAGTTTATTTCACTATTCAACTTATTTTTGCTATAATTCATGGGCCCACTTCATTTTTTGATACTATTCATAGGTCCCATGAAATTTGCAAGCTTATTTTACTATTCAGCTTATTTTTGCTACTATTCATGGGTCCCACTGTACTATTTCAGCTAACTTTTACCTTTATCTACAGTACTTTTGGGAAAAAGTTTTCGGTTTCAGCAAAATAAGTGGATCTCAAACAAACCTAAGACTACAAATCCACTTAATATATATATATATATATATATATATATTTTTTTTTTTTTGAGAAAGAACATCATAAACCTTTATTAAGAAAATCTAGCTAAATCAGCTTGGATGACTGGAAAACATTGTGGTGGAACATTCTCCATCCACACAATTAAGGCTGAGATATGTGCAGCATATCTGGCCAGACTGTTAGCAACCCTATTATCTTCTCTCTTAACATAAGAGTAACGTAATTGATTAAAAAACCAAGAGCATCGATGTACATCATCTAGCAATGAACCACAGTAGGACAACATGGTTTCAATCTCATCCGGTGTATAAGCTTGCGAAATTAGTTGCGACAAAGAAGTGATAACCAATCCATCACTGTCGTAAACAACCACAATAACTCTCGAATAGTTCACCCCTAAAAAAATTCTTCCATCGAAGTTTACCTTCACCAAAGTCGTCGGCAAAGGATGCCAAAGAGCTCGAGGTTGTGGACAATTAAGCTGAGGATGCTAGTTGATATTGAGGAACTCTGCCAGCCATTTTTCACACTCTTGAATTAGCTGTTGCAGGTTGCAACACAGCAAATGCAAATGGGTTTGACTCCTATTGGTCCATATCACCCATGTCATGAATGCAAACAAAATTGGCTATTGGTGATTCTGCATAATCCAAGACAACAATTCCCTGAAGTCCAGAAACTATCTGGATATTTGGCAAGCCCAAAAATCAGTGTTTAACCAAGTGTCAAGCAAAGGGCACAACCAAATTTTATGTAGGGAATGCTCTTTCATTTCACAGCATCTATTGCAATGAGGATGGTCAATGATGGTCCATTGCACCAAATTCTGCTTTGTCAGTAGGGATTTTCGGCAAGTAAGCCAAATAAAACATTTTATCTTATTTAGAGCGTAGAGTGACCAAATCCCTATCCAAATGCTTTTGTCTTGTACCTCAATTTCCTGCACTACTCGATCTGGCCTTGCTTCATCTGCAAGTGTTTTGGCTATGAACACTACAGAGGGGTCTTTTGCTCGAATAATATCTCCAAGCTCCTTTCCTGTACATAGGATCCCAAGCCCACGACAGTTCCAAACTCTGAGATTCATGATTCTTGGCAGGACTGATTACTAGCCTCTGCCAATATAGAATGTAAGACTCCATCCTCCCTTAAAACCTGCTTTTTCCTATGAGGTAATTCAGAAGGACCTTCAACCTATGAAAATTTTCTCTTTTCTCCACCAACGTATTCACCTTTGTCTCTCCCTATGTTTCCTGTGTTTTCCTGAGAACTGCCTTCAGTGTTTTTCCTTGCCAATCGAATCCACATACACTGAGTATTTAGTGACTATGCTACCCCTTGCTCCTTATGTGACTGACTAGAAGTATTTTTGGCAATAGTAGCTCATTGGGTCGTGAGTTTAATGTGATCAAATTTGGTCAGCTCTGAATCAATCTCATTAATTTGGACTTCAAACAAATTGGGGAAGGTAGCTATCCCATGAATATTGGAGTTATGACTTTCCAAAAATTGTGAGCTTTCAATGGTATTATTGATTACAAAATCTTTTGGTTCCCATACGTTTTGCTTTACAATTAGAGAGTCCAAAGTAATGGTTTCATCTCTTGAATGCTTTTGCAAGACGTCCCTTGGAATTTCTGACTTGCTCACTGCCGCTGGACAATGAACAGGCATCGGATTCACATCATTCATCACCACCGGTTCAGCCTCAACACCAGTATCATGATCAGTAGGTTTTGAATGCAAGCATTGTTTCAATTTGAAAAAACTTGGAACAAAGATGGCATCCTTCCGTGAAGAAACAAAAGGCGAGGCTCAAAGAATGGGTCTGAATTGCTTTTGATTGGCAGTTAAGCAACCTTCACTTTCTAGCCTAGATCGCAATCTCTGTTATCATGTTCAAGACAGCCACGCCAATAGCAAATATTTGGGTGGCGCTCATATTTGAATGTTATCCACATGGTTTTACCATTCTCCATAGAAATTATCCGACCACTGCAAGGAGGCAGGGAAACATACATCAACACCCTAATCCTTATAAAATTACCCCTTTCTAATTCTGTTGGATCCGTAGAATGAAATACCTGGCCAAGAACATTGCAAATTTTTTCAGCGGCTTTTACATTCATGTAACGGTATGGCAGCCCGTGGACTTGCACCCAAAACAAAGTCTTGTCAAAACTTAATTCCTCCACCACCTTACTTTTGTCATATCACTGCATGATCACAAGGTGTTTATCGAAACTCCAAGGCTCGGCATTAAGGGCCTTATCTCTATTAGCTACCTATTCGAAGATGAACAACATTTTATGTTCTCCAACTTTGCGAGCCTGAAAGCCATTTTGCAATTGCTAATGAGGAGTAAAAGTTCTTGCTATTGCATCGATATTGAGGGCTTGCTTCATTAGAAACTTGGCTGCAATGATATGGTCTTGAGAGCTAAGATCACTCTCTAAGCAACACCCAGGCCCCTCCCTCTCTGGAAGTGTGAATTTGGTCCAATCGTTTGTTAATTCATCCATTGCAGACATGGTAAACTTATGAATGCAGTTTAGAAGTGTAAGAAAGAAAAAGATAAATTGTTTCCTAATAACCCTTAAAAAAACCCAACTAGTCCATGAATTAACATGGAAGAACAACAAGCCTTCAAAGTGAAGGGACAACAATTCTACTGCCTAAGAGAAGTCAGAGGACTTTCTTAGCAATAGAGAAACAATCCACATTTGACCATTTGATAATAAAAAATAAAAAAAAAAAATTTATTAGATATGAATTTTAATAAATCCACCATTAAATTACATTTTCTCTTTATATCCTCTATGTTTATAAATTTTTTTATAAAAACAATCAAAGAGTAGTACCTATATTATCAATCAAATGTTTAAATTTTGAGTTTTTGTAGTATAAAATTATACATAAAAAATAAGTTTATAGATCGAATAATAAATAACATCTGATAGTCATGAAATTTGACATACGTTTATAAAAAAAAAAAAAAATGCAATTTAACGATTATGAAAACTCACTTAGTGTGTAAAACACTTGTGAATGTTTATACCCCTAATTACATAATTTCCAAAGCAAGTCTATATTCAAACAATATATATGCGGAATATGAACTATAAGCAATACCCAAATTGGCAAAATACTCTAAACCATAATTAATCACAAACACAACAGCAATTAAAAGGAATAGAGTAGAGAAGAGAGAAGCAAACACAAAGATAACACTGAGACGTGTTATCGAAGAGGAAACCGAAGAACTCAGCGAAAAACCTCTCTGCCACCCTCCAAGCGGTAAAATGATCCACTAAAATATCAGTTGGGATACATGAATAGCAATAGACCTTCCAAGTGTAATCTACCCGATGCACCTAAGCCCTCCAAGCTTCTTGCTCCAACAAGGTTACACCGAACCGTGTCTTCTCTAGATTTCCGGATCCCGTAATAAGCTCCATATTGCATCCGCCATCCTTGGCATCTTCCAATGCTTCCCAAGCTCCAAAAACACTCTCAACACTTTGAATGTGTGTGGGTAGTGTTTTGGTACAAATCTCCTCTCAATGGGTATAACAATGGGAGAAGGAAGGAGAAAAGACTACAAAGATTCTCTCTAAGAATAAGTTGCTCTCTCTCTAATAAGATGGGTGTATTGTAGAAACCTCTCTTAAGGTTTTTCTCTCAATAGTCTCCTCACAATTTATGTGGGTAATGAGGGTATATATAGTATGAGTGATAGGAATACGAAAAGTCACAATTTTCAGTAAAATATGGGAACTTTGTGGGTCACTCGCAACTGGTGCAAGTCACGAATTAACTTCCTGGACAGGCTGTACTAAGCTGGACTCCTGGCTTGACTGTTCACCTTTCTACATGTGACCTTTAGCTATCTTGATCAAATATTCACCACTTAATACTAAACCCATTACAAATAAATCCCTCAAAAATACAAGGAAATAAATTAATGCAATTACAACACTTTTTGTCATAGAATAAGCAAAACACTAATGCTATGAGAAAAATCATAAGTTAACAGATTAGATCTTCAAAATATATAGTCATATCAATTTGTTTAGTAAGAGTTGCAGCCTTAGATTAGTAGACAAACTTTGTCCTTAAACTTTGATTCCCTTAACAATATATTAGGCCCTTAAAAACAAAAATGAAAAGCCCAAGAAAGTTTTTATTGTACTAAAATTTTAAAAGAAATCTAGGTTGCATCATTGATAATGAGACTATTATGCAACAATTTCAAAAAAAAAAAACTTGTAAAATGAAATTGTAAGACTTAATTTATTTCTTTGGGGGGGGGGGGGGGGGGGGGTTGGGGGGGCGCATTGTTGCAGATCAAGAAATTTTCACATTTTTCTTCATTAGAAAAAATTATACATTTTCCCAATATTATCCACATTATTTGTCTGGTTTTCGTTTCCATTTCATCCGACCATGATATTCGCTCAACTATGCAGATTGGCTCCTCTTTTTTCTTTTTTCTTTTTTCTTTTTTCTTTTTTGCTGAATAAGATTTGAGTTTTTTTACATATTGATGGGTGACCCATAGTTATTTCTTTGATTTCTATTATATTTGTTGATTTCGATTAAACTGCTTTATAGAGAATGAAATCTTTAATTTCTAGGATTTTGAGTTGCTTTTCGTATTGGTGGGTGGATTACTGACGTTATTTTTATTTATCTTTTAAAAAAAAATACAGTAATACTTATTAAAACACAAGAATACAAAACTAGTATTTAGAGTTTTTTTAAATAGACTTATAATATATTACATAACTAAAGTACCATTATAAAATGACCTAACATTTATAGTAGTAGCCTGGGGTAATATTGATTTGTTTTCTTTCGATTTTTAATATTTTTTGTCTAATTACTTTAATTAGGTCATTGTACAATTTCATTAGTGATAGTTGTTAGTTATTATCTGGGAAAAAATTGTATGATTAGTGGTTGACTACCGTATGAGCACTAGTATCAAATGTGCTAAATACTAAAATTTTAGCACTTAATACATGGAGAAAATGGGCAAATGTCCTTTTCGCGCAAATTATGTAGCGTTTTGCCCCCTTTCCCAAACTAATTAGGAAAATTCCCATCTTTTGAAACTCGATTTGAGATAAATAGAGTTAGGCCCTATAGTGGCGTTTTTAAGGAGCCTATAGTGACGTTTTAAGGACCTATAGTGGTGTTTTGTAACTCGACCTCCATGAACTCGAGTTATAGGTAAAAAGGGTCCACTCGTTTGGCAAAGAATGACCACTATATATTGTTACTATACAATGATCATTTTTGAACATATAATGGCCACGTTTTGGGAATGAATGACCTCTCTTTTGCATATGATGACCACGAGGGATGGTGGCACTCCAATTCTTTTAAACAAAATATTAGAATATATATAGGTACTAATTTTAGTAATTTTGTTCTATAAAATTACACTTTTCCTTTCTTAACAATATTATTGATTCTTTTAAGAGTAATTTATATATAGTTACAAACTTTTCTACAACATTTTTATTTAGAAATTGTTAAGGTAGCAAATTCTTATTAGTTCACATATAAGCTCACCACTTACATCATTTTTATACTAATAACCACTCACCAGATCAGCAATTTGTAAAAAAAATTTGTAACTCTAGCATTTCCCTCCTTTTAAAAGCCAAAAAATAATTTATAGATTTAAAACCTAAAACAAAATATACAAGCTGCAAAAATTAGCCTAACAACAAAAAAATACCATTAAAAAAAAAAAAAGCTAAATCAATCAATTTTCCTCAAAACAAAAAACTTGATCTTTAAATAAAATTTAAACAAAATAATTTTATCCGTACCTAGCAATAGATGATTCAAAAAAAAAAAAAAAAAAAAAAAAAAACCACAGCTTCTAAGCAACAGCAGAGTCGGAGGCTAGAGCCGCCATACGTTGCCAACAATAGAGCTGCCCCCTAACTCCAAGTCCCAGCTCTGTTTATGATGACCACTGACCACTTATGAATTGTTACTATACAATGAGCATTTTTTAGTATATGATAATCACATTTTAGGAATGAATGACCACTCTTTTCTGCATATGATGATTGCTAGTCACATAGATTGTATTTAAAACCAAAGTCATGTGTCATGTTTAAGGACTCATGGCTTTTCTCTTCGATTGAATTTAGGACCAAAGCCATATATGCTTTTGTAGAAACCCATTTTGTAACTCTCGCTTAACCTCTCTTACATTGCATTTGCATCACATTTCATATTACCATCACATCAGATCACAGGGATAAACTATAACTTTGATCGTTTGATTTTCAAATGCATTGCATGATATAAATCTTAAAGTCATAATGATTAAAACGATGGCTCATGAGCCTTAATCGGACCACATGATTAAAAGATATCAAATAAAAAAGTTTTTATGGTAATGCGTGTGCACTTAGTTTAACCGTGCACCTTCATGTTTACTAGGAAATCCGAATTTCCTTGAGTTCTATAATGCATAAAGACTTATCCATGTCCCCATAATTCAATATAAATAACCCCACCCCCCCCCCCCCCCCCCCCTTCCTTTGGCATCAATTGAAAGAACCCTAACATTTCAGGAAAACAAAAAAGGGAAGGAAAAAAAAAAAAAAAAAAAAAAAAAAAAAAAAAAAAAAAAAAAAACACTAACTCCAAGTCCTAGCTCTATCTGTGATGGCCACTAACCACTTATGAATTGTTACTATAAAATGAGCATTTTTTAGTATATGATAATCAAGTTTTAGGAATGAATGATCACTTCTTCTTTTTATGCATATGATGATAAGTAGTGTTAGCATTGTATTTAAAACTAAAGTCATGTGTAATGTTAAAGGACTCAAGGCTTTTCTCTTTGATTGAATTTAGTGTTAGCATTAGTGCCCTAAAATCCTATTGTATGCCATGTATGACTTTGTGTATGACATTATGTATGACAAAGTCATACACAAAGTCATACATGGCATAGTATGTGATTATCATACACAAAGTCATATTATTATCTAAAATAATGGTGGCATGAATGTTTGGACATTATCATATTGTTCTTGAGATGCATAGTATGTGATTTATGTGATTTAGTCATAAAAGATATAAATCACAAGTTCTTTGTAAACTCAAAATCTTAGTTTGTAGTCGGTAATGAAATTGGGCATTTCATCTGCGAAGACTATAATATGTCAATTAAGATGATTTTTCTTGATCATTGAAGTGGAGACTTCTACTTGATATGTTAATATGTTTTAAGTTTATAAAACATATTGAACTGGACCACTATGAGATTTATTATTCTATTAACAACTGTCAAATGAATAATAAATCTCACGACTTCTCATTTACATAAACTCTTAATCCTGAGAGAACAGTGAACCCGATCATGAAATATAAGTTGCTTTAATATATCAGGAGTGAGACCTAGACAAACGGTCAAAACCTTAGTATGTTGGGCAACCACACGTAATGTTGAAAAAGCACATATTCTCAAGATGGAATTCATAGTCTCTTTATAGAGATATAAAATATTCCATTGAGATAAGTTTAATAGGTTTGGTTATTCAGAGTGTTAGGCCTAACCACTTTAGTAAAGAGTTACTAAAGTTTATATTTTATGAGATTAGATTTCATAAAATATATATAAATAACTTAAAGGATTAAACGAGGTACTCAAGGACCAAGAGGTAGTAATTTACAAAGTAACAGTTACACATTATAACTTTGTATTACTATGAATATTTTCATGAAAGGGTTAAATGTTTTATAAAGTCTTGGGATATAATTTATTAATAAGGCTTAGAGTGCAATTATATTTATATAGTGGTATTAAATATAATTAATGGTAACTTTAGGCTCGTCAGGAGTTGACTGATAAGTCCAAAGCCCATTGGAGCTAGAGTTTTATTTGTCCCTTTTGATCCCACTCCAAGCCACACACTAAAACCCAATTGGGCTGGCCCAAAAGGCTAACTCAATTAGATAATCGGTTATTTATTTAATAAGAGTTATTAAATAAAGTAACCGCTAAGTGCAAAAATGTATGTATGATTGAAAAGGAGAAAGATTAAGAGTTCTTCTTAAGGGAGACACTTGGTTATTCTCTTGAAAGATTACATATAGAATTGATTGAGAGACCACACATCTTGAGCACATTTTGAAATTAGAGTGAAGATTAAAAGACATTTCAAGTCCAATTTTCATTTGTTTTGAATTAACCTGCATCAAGGTACACTTTCTTGTCCTTTGTTTCTAAAACTCATATGTTAGATGCTATCTTACATGAATGAAGTAGATCCGTTTATATTCCACTGTGTGTTTTTGTATGAGATACAAAACTATATTTTCCATGTGTTTTTCCAACAAATGGTATCAGAGCGGTCTTCAATCTCATGTTTGCATAACGTTTTGAGTTAGTTTTATAATCAAAGAAAATTGTTTTCATGATTTTGAAAATGCTGCAATAGTTTTTCTGCATATTTTAGTTTTAGAACTATTGTTTAATAAAACTGATATTGATGTTATGATGTTGTTTAAGTTTGATTTTAACCATGCCATATTGAACTTAAAGACTATAGCATCAATGAAATTCAGTTTTGATCTCAATCTCATTCTGATATGATCAAGGAACTACATTTTGTTCAAGTGAAACGTCAAAAACAGTTACTAGAAAAATCTGAACAAACTCAGTTTCACAAGTCTCGACCGTTCAAGAATTCCTTTCAATCAATTGGATGTTCCTCTCAATCAATCAAACAGGAATCGAGAATCGATCAAGTCGAGTCATCCAGAAACTTTGTGGTGAATTTTTTCAATTCAATCGAGAATTCCTTTCGATCGATCGAATGATCCTTTCAATCATTCGAATAGGAATCGGGAATTGATCGAGTCATCTAGAGACTTCAAAATGGATTTATTAAATATTTCGATCGATCGAGAAATACCTTCGACCAATCGAATGAATTGTTTTTGAAATTTCACTAAGTGTTAAAACATAGATATATTGCAAAGCCATGTGTGATGAGATTACACATATTTTCCAAATAAAAACCTTTCTTTTAAAATTTCTAGTGGGAGAGATATTCAAAGGTTGACTTTCACGACCTCCATTACCAATTCATAGTAGTGTGAAGTAGTCACCTTGTCTTGGCCTTGTGCCTTGCATTCCATGCGGAGGGTGTTTATTTCATAGTACTACAAGATTGAACTTCCAAGCTTATAGTGGTGTGAGCAAACACCTCGTCTTGGCCTTGAGCCTTGCATTCCATGCGGAGGGTGTTTTGTATCATGGTACTACTAGATTAAACTTTTGTTGGTGGATGAAATGTGGCTACACATGACTCTAGGTAATGATGTACACTAGACTAAATATTATAGTATCCTCTATGTTGAGTTCTTACTATTATTATTTAGAGGCCAAATGGATAACGGCATATTATTAGTGTTTGGTAAGAGTTATCAAGATAGCACTAATAATAAAAGATATTTTCAATCAATCATAGAGTTTAATGTTCACTCTATGCTGAGGGATATTGAATATGGGATTGGGTTGTCGTTGCATATTTTATATTATGGTTTTATTAAGGTTCCATACTATATGTTTATATGCTAAATTAATAATGTCCAGTTTGCTTATTATATTCATGTTTATTGTTTTCAAATATAATCATGGCATCCTTTAGCCCACTTGTTACTATTCGTAATCAAAACAAATTGATTGAATCCAACAATGTTGACTGTAAAAGAAGCTTGGACATTGTTCTTACTGTTGAAGAGCACAAATTTGTGCTTAATCAACCATGTCCAAACTTTTCATCATTAGATGTTCATTTCGAGAAAAAACAACGATATGATCATTGGCAGAAATCTAATGAGATGGCCAAATGCTATATCCTAGCATCTATTTCAAATGTTCTACAGCATCAAATGCAGGATGTAGAACTAGCTTCAAACATAATGTTAAGTTTGAAGGAGATGTTTGGTGAGCAAGGCTGTTCAGCTAGGCAAGATACCATAAGGCTTATCCTAAATACCAAAATGGCTCAAGGAACATTAGTAAGAGAGTATTATCTTAACATGATCTCTTATCTGAATAAACTGGAGGTTTTAGGTGCCGACATTGATGGAGAATCCCAAGCGGATATGATACTCCAATCCTTGCCAAAATCATTCAAAGAATTTAGACTTAATTATAATATGAACAAAAAGATTTATACCTTGTCTAAATTAATGAATGAATTGGTGGCAGCGAAAGGCATCCTTGGTATAGCCAGTGTTGATACTAATATTGCTAAAGCTTCCTCTTCTAAGCCTAAGTCGAAAGGCAAGGGTGGTAAGAAGAAGAAGGGCTTCACCAAACAAGATGGTAAACAGCTTGCCTTAGGTGTTGACAATAAGGGAAAGAAAAAGAAAAGGACTATACCAAAGGAAAATGTTTCCATTGTGGTAAGAAAGGTCAGTGGAAGAGAACTGTCCAAAATTCATAGCTGGCAAGAATAAAGGTGTGATGAGATCATTCCTTCTTGAGATTTGTTTAGTACATAATCCCACGGATTCCTAGTGTGTGGATTCAAGTTGTACGAATCATATCTGCAATAATTTGCAAAGGTTCCAAGAGACCAGAAGGCTGAATGAGGGGGAACTGTTTCTTACTTTGGCTGATGGTAGCAAAATTCTGATTGTAGTTGTTGGAGTATTTAATTTATACTTTGATTCTAGGGTTTTAATATTGGAAGACTACTTATATGTACCTAACGTTTGTAGGAATTTAATTACTACAACTTATTTAGGTAAACATGGATATTGTGTTATCTTGAAAGACAATGTTGCAATAAAGAAGGATAAAGTGTTTATTTGTTCTAGCAATATTGTTGATAGTCTTTATATTATAACTCCTGATAAGCATAAATTGTACAATTCTGAATTAGATAATAATTCACATGTAAAATCATTAAAGAGAAAGTTTCCTTTTACTAGTGATGCATATTTTTGCCATTTGCGTTTAGGTCATATTAATTCAAACAGGATCCAAAGACTAGGGAAAGATGGGCAGCCCACGAATCTTGCTTGGAAGGTAAAATGATGAAAAGACCTTTTAATGCAAAAGGATATAGAGCCAAAGATTTGCTAGAACTAGTACATTCAAATGTATGTGGTACAATGTCTATCCAAGCAAGAGGTAGCTATATGTATAAACATATAGCTTGAAAATGATATAATTTCTCTTTATTGTAAAGCACATGATGAATTCCACAAATCTGAGACATTAACTGATTTAATACTGCTTGCTCACTCCCAAGTGCAGGAGATCGTAGCAATATAATTCTCGGAGTACCGAGGTCGAACCACAAGGAGCAGGGTAAATTCAAAGACAATATAATTAAATAACAATTTGGGTGAAGAAGAAAAGTAATTTTTCTTGGTGATTGTTAATAAGAATAATAATAAAAACTTATTTAAATCAATAATGTAAATACCAAGGCATCGGGGTGTTTCCCTATATCGATATGAGATTCTTTGTGATCTAAGAAAATATATATTTCATAATTTATTGTTCTTATACAATTAAAAACTTATGATTCGGTTGAACTAAGACAATTCAAGAATGCATGATAACCTCGATTAATAATGTGATTAGAAAAATTTTCAGAAAAACCCATTCATTTTAAAACCTTATTTCTATTTGAAACTATTAGAAATTCATCTAAACAATAAGAAAAACATGATTGAACTTATTGAAAGCATGGAAGAACTAATACATCAAAAGAAATCTAATTGAACAATCAAATATGTTGTTGATAAAATCTTAGAAAGAATCACATTGAATACCGTATAGAAGAAACATAACCCCTAGCCCTAGCAAAGAGTTTAGGCTGCCATTAGAGAAAGGAAAATACAAGTTTTTCTCTGCCCTAATTCGTTCTACAGCCTCCCTTCAAAACCCTAATGTCTAAGTGTCCAAAGAAAAAATAACTTTTACTATTTTAATTTCTGTCCAGGTTTACAGCAGTAACTTGTGAGTTAATTTTTGCCTTCAAAATTTGAGAATTTCGAAAAAAACTCAAAACTGGAAAGTTATAGATATTTAAGTCACGGTTTCAACCCATCTAGCCTTGTGTCAATTGGATTTTTGAGGAGAGAGATACGCCCAAAATACTGATCAATGCTCAAATCAAATTTTTCCTTTTCAGATTCTGCCTCTTTGATTTCTTTCCTTATTTGAAGCTTCCAATCATGGTAGAAGATCCAAGCACTCCAACTGCACCTCCTTAGACATTTAAGCATGGTCCTTTAACTCCACTTTAATTCCAGTTTGGCCTCCATTCTCTCACAAATTCCTGTAAACTCATCTTTCTCACATGATTTCCTGAAAGTAGAAAATTACATATAATGAATAGCATCTTATTTAAGAAATTATGTAAAGATAAATAATAGGGACTAATGCAAATCATGGCTTAATTATACAAATTAAGCATAGTAATAATGAGATAATACCCACATAAATATATAACAAGTATACATTTTAAGGCATTATCACACCCCCTAACTTAAATCTTGCTAGTCCCTAGCAATCCACAAAGCACTCATGTCTACTAAAAGTGAAAAATTAAAACTAAAATACAAGCCACTTTTGTAGGCTGCACGACTGCACTTCCTATATGCAGCAAGTCTTTGAACCCCTAGGTCACCCTAGTGGACGAGTTTACTCTTGTGAGGGTTTGCAGTGACTCTACCCACAAAAGTCAAAGGTTTCCTGAAAATTCTTGCAGCAAATGTTAGTATGCTTTATCATTACATCATACAAAAGAACTTTCAATTTTGAGTTGGGATACTATTCATCATATTTAAAAGCTTTCACTAGCTTCACTTTTGGAGTGTGTGTGTGCATAGCTCATCCAATCAAACTGGCTTTTCCAAACATGCATAGACCAAGAATAATCTAGATTAGAGCCTCTACTCCAAAACCTCTCTTAAGTCATCAACAC
The DNA here is from genome assembly GCA_023736055.1 of Quercus glauca. Classification (NCBI taxonomy): domain Eukaryota; kingdom Viridiplantae; phylum Streptophyta; class Magnoliopsida; order Fagales; family Fagaceae; genus Quercus; species Quercus glauca. The sequence goes on along the minus strand of CM043319.1, from coordinate 56,002,856 downwards.
TTTGAAAGAACACACATAGAAGTAATGGTTTCTCTCTTCAAATCACATGTGAACAAAAAGGAAAGAAGAAGTTTTAAGAATATCATATGGGTATACAAAAACAGCCGCTAAAACAACAGAAAAAGATCTCTTGGAAAGGATGTTGAATTCCTGGAAACATGAGGTTAATACCATTCTCATCCCTAGTTTTTATCCCAAACACATACCAACCATGCACCTTTAGGATCAAGTAGGACTTTAAGCTCAGTGGTAGTATAATCTTATGGCTAGGTAAAGGAAAACTGCTCTCTTTAAAATATGAGGTATATGAATCAAATGCAGAAAATTCAAGCCAAACCCAACTCATAGCAGTAACAACCAACTTGAATCAAAACAACCTTTACTCAACCATATAACACTTCTGAAATACATGAAAGATGTGTAAGACACCAATGTTTATTGATTGATTATGTATGTCTCCTCTTTCTTTTTCTTTTTCCTTTTTTTTTTTTTTTTTTTTTTTTTTGAAGAAAAGAGAGACAATGGTGGTATCTAAACACATCAATTGCTCAAAACTTAAACCCCCATGAGAATACTTATAAATGAAAATGTTTTGTGGTATTGTAAAAGTATTTCTCATGGCTCAAATGATGGTGACAATGGTTAATGTAAAGGTAGGCTGAATATTTGTTTAGCTGGTGACAAAAAAATTGGTAGTCTTAGGCTCTCATCTCCTAAAATTTCACATAAACTAGCATGCTTAAGGACAAAAATAAGTAGGATCATGGTATTTTTCCCCATAATGTTTCCAATAGTCAACCAAAAATATAGAGATCTTTTGCAAAAACTGAAGCATATGAGAGAAATTTAAGAGTTCAAACAAAGATATACTCTCACAAAGAAAAGTAAGGCTCAAGAACTCTCCTACGGATTGAGTTTCAGCTTATATCTAGCTTGTTCATGATCCATGCATATCCAACATCCAACCGTCCGCTAACCTGGCTATTGTGCTCAAAAGTTTCCAATTGTGCTCTTCATGAAAGAGTCTTAATATAGCAAATAGTATAACCAACTCAGCATTATTCATTCAATCACATGATATAAAAATAAAGCTTATAACTCTTCTGCATTCAAATTCAAGGTTTTTTTTTTTTAGATATGAAAAGTTGCAACCAAAAAGAAAGAAAAAAAAATCATGCAAGGTGCAGCAAAATGTGTAGACCTCTCCCCCCAACTAAAATATTGCATTGTCCTCAATGTATCAAAGCCAAAATAAATTCAAGTATAAAGGGAAGAAGTTACCTTAAGCATTTAAATTTTTTTTTTTTTTTTGAAATTTCTTTCACACTTGCAAATGTTAGCTCACAAAAGAAAAACAATAACAAAACAAAAAACAAAAAGGAAAAAAAAAACAGAAAGAAAAGAAAATTAAAACAAATATGGTACAACTTCATAAGGCTCTTTCAGAGTTCACATAGCATCCCAATAGGCAAGGATCTCCAGTGACATAGTCTCCTCCTCAGGTATAACTCCCCCTAAAAATGGTTTTAACCTTTGCCCATTTATTTTCAAAATCCTACCATCTCTAGGGTCCTCAACTACTACAGCTCCATGGTTAAACACTTCCCTTACAATGAAAGGGCCATCCCACTTAGGTTTTAACTTACCTGGGCCTAAATATGCATATTTAAGACCACCGGACAACGGCTTAAGCTCCAACTATGGTGCATCTTCACTTGAATGCACGAGCTTTTTTTCATTTTCTAGTAGCTCCTCAAAACAAGGCTTCTATCCTTTATTAATTGCCATCATCTGTTGTTCTTCCAAAACCTGTGAAGAATCCAGCAAAGAAAAATTTTCAGATACATGAATATCACATTCTAAATCACAAGAACCAACAGAATTATTAATAAGAGTTTCAAGAGGATCAGAAAAACAATTCTTATTAAACTCTTCTTGAACCACCACCTCAATGAGGTTCACATAAGCACAATCATCATCCTCATGTGGTTGTTTAGCCACATGAAATATGGTTAGCTCCAAAGTCATAGAACCAAAAGTGAGTTGCATTCTTCCATTCCTGCAATTAATTAAAGCATTAGCTGTGGCAAGAAAAGGTCTACCCAAAATAATAGGGGTATGAACACTAGGATGTAAAACAGGTTGGTAATCTAGAACAATAAAATCAAAAGGATAATAAAATTGTTCAATTTTCACCAACACGTCCTCAACAATCCCTCTCAGTTTCCTTACAGAGTGATCAGCCAACTGTAAAGTTATTGAAGTAGGTTTCAACTCACCGAGTCCAAGTTTTTGATATACATTGAAAGGGATCAAATTAACACTTGCCCCAAGATCTAGCAATGCATGCCCCATGATGTAATCTCCAATAGTATAAGAGATTGTTGGACAACCTGGATCCTTATACTTTGGTGGGGTCTTATGTTGGATAACTGCACTTACCTGTTCTGTTAGGAATGCGGTCTTCTTCACATGATGCTTTCTCTTGATGGTGCATAGGTCCTTAATTACCTTGGCATATGCAGGCACTTGCTTGATAACATGCAATAATGGCAAATTTATCTTGACTTGATGCAAATGCTCTAATATCTCAGATGCGGTGTCCAATTTCCTAGGTAATTTTAAGGCTTGTGGAAATGGTGAAAGGATTGGACATTGTTCAATTTCACCAAATCTAAGTGACTCAGTTTCATCCTTCTCTTTTTCAACTGGGGTCTCCTTAGATTTCTTAGTTACTAAAGGAGAACTTTTATTAATCTCTTTACCACTCCTCAAAATGGTCACAGCTTTTACTTCCTCATGTTTATCCTTGGAGCCAATTTTTAGATTTTGATTGATGGGATTGGGTTGAGTTTGGGAAGGAAGCTTCCCTCTCTCTATCCCACTCAATGAATTTGTAAGCCTAGTTATATGACTCTTGGTCTCTCTTACCTCTTCATCGAGCCTAGTGAGCATGGATTCAAACTTTTGATTTTGCTCACTTTGCCTTTGAATGAAAGTACTAAGTGCATCCTCCAAGGAAGTTCTAGATGATGATGATGATGATGATGCATGTGGTGAATTAAAATTCCTTGGAGCAGGAGGATTCAACACATTGTCACTCTTATAACTCAAATACGGATGGTTTCGCATATTTGGGTTATAATTGTTAGAATATGAAGAATTATTTGGCCAATATGAGTTAAATGCATGTACTTGTTCTTCTGGCACATTTAAGAATGATGAAAGTGATGCACATTCATTTGTAGCATGGTTTATCTCATGACAAATTTTGCACACCTCCATTGGGTCCTCTCTAAAGGTAGCACTAACACTCTTACTTCCTTTCATTTTGAGTGCCTCAATTTCTTTAGTTAACATGCTGATTTTTGCACTCATATTATCATCTTCCCTCAACTTGAAAACACTTCCACTAGAAGTGGTAGTGTTGGTTCTAGTCTTATCAGTGGAGTCCATAGGGCTAGGTCCAGTCCATGTGTTAGAGTTTTCAGCTATCTCATCAACATAATCCATTGCATCTTCGAGTTCTTTCTGTAAAAAGTTCCCTCCGCATGAGAGTTGAACAAGCTGTCGATCCCTAGGTGTAAGTCCTTCATAAAAATAGCTAACCAACCTCCAATCTTCATACCCATGAGTTGAGCAGAAATTGAAAAGATCTTTGTACCTTTCCCAAGCTTGGTATAAGGTCTCATTTTCTCCTTGACAAAACTAGCTATCCTTCTTTTTACTTGCTGGACTTTGTGGGGAGGAAAGTATTTCTTAAAAAACTCTTTCGCCATCTCCCCCCAACTACCTATAGACCTAGGTTTTAAGGTGTAAAGCCAACTTCTTGCCTTATCCTTAAGTGAAAAAGGAAAGAAACGTAACTTAGCAGTCTCAATAACATTTTGTGCATAGAAACTACTAATTACCTCTTCAAAAGCTCTAACATGGACATAAGGATTTTCATTTTCTTGTCCCCTAAAGTCAGGAAGTATTGCTAATAAACCTTGTTTCAGTTCTACATGTGGTGCATTAGGTGGAAACATGATGCATGAAGGAATAGAATTTTGTGTAGGATGCAACAATTCATACATAGTTCTTCTATTCTCCTCATGATTATTATGTGTTTCATCACCCATGATTGATGAAGAAGGTAAAGGTGATGGTGTGTCAAAAAGATTACCGAATTAAGTTTCAAAAATTTCTAATCTGCCTCTCTTGTTTCTAACCCAAATGCTCATGCAACAATGAATGCCAATCAAATAAAATAAATTAAAAACAAAAAAAATAAAATAAAATAAGGGGAAAAAAATGGAACGAAGTTACCAACAGAAAAATTTCCACTGGTTGTTCTTTGGTCCCAAAAATTGCCTCTGAACATGCAGCAGCTCCCCGGCAACGACGCCAAAATTGCTTGCTCACTCCCAAGTGCAGGAGATCGTAGCGATATAATTCTCAGAGTATCGAGGTCGAACCATAAGGGGCAGGGTAAATTCAAAGACAATATAATTAAATAACAATTTGGATGAAGAAGAAAAGTAATCTTGCTTGGTGATTGTTAACAAGAATAATAATAAAAACTGATTTAAATCAATAATGTAAATACCAGGGCATCGGAGTGTTTTCCTATATTTATATGAGATTCTTTGTGATCTAATAAAATATATATTTCATAATTGATTGTTCTTATACAATTAAAAACTTATGATTCGATTAAACTGAGACAATTCAAGAATGCATGATAACCTCGATTAATAATGCGATTAGAAAAGTTTTCAGAAAAACCCATTCACTTTAAAACCTTATTTCTATTTGAAACTATTAAAAATTCATCTAAACAATAAGAAAAACATGATTGAACTTATTGAAAGCATGGAAGAACTAATACATCAAAAGAAATCTAATTGAACAATCAAATATGTTGTTGATAAAATCTTAGAAAGAATCACATTGAATATTCATACCATATAGAAGAAACATAACCCCTAGCCCTAGCAAAGAGTTTAGGCTGCCATTAGAGAAAGGAAAATACAAGTTTTTCTCTGCCCTAATTCATTCAACAGCCTCCCTTCAAAACCCTAATGTCTAAGTGTCCAAAGAAAAAATAACTTTTACTATTTTAATTTTCGTCCAGGTTTACAGCAGTAACTTGTGAGTTAATTTCTGCCTTCAAAATTTGAGAATTTAAATAAACTCAAAACTGGAAAGTTGTAAATATTTAAGTCACGGTTCCAACCCATCTGGCCTTGTGGCCATTGGATTTTTGAGGAGAGAGATACGCCCAAAATACTGATCAGTGCTCAAATCAAATTTTTCCTTTTCAGATTCTGCCTCTTTGATTTCTTTCCTTATTTGAAGCTTCCAATCATGGTAGACGATCCAAGCACTCCAGATGCACCTCCTTAGTCATTTAAGCATGGTCCTTTAACTCCACTTTAATTCCAGTTTGGCCTCCATTCTCTCACAAATTCCTGTAAACTCACATTTCTCACATGATTTCCTGAAAGTAGAAAATTACATACAATGAATAGCATTTTATTCAAGAAATTATGTAAAGATAAATAATAGGGACTAATGCAAATCATGGCTTAATTATACAAATTAAGCATAGTAATAAGGAAATAACGCCCACATAAATATATAACAAGTATACATTTTAAGGCATTATCAAATACTCATTTACTTTTGATTATCCATGTGTAATGTGTTTATTGATTAATTATATATTATTGATTTACTAGCCTCTAACTAGAATAGATTTTATATAAAAACTAAATCATGGATTTTATATTATAGTTAGTAATTACGTGTACAATACACGTATTATACTCATACATATACATAATATTTTTTTAAAAATATTATGTTTTGTGTTTATGTGTTTTAATAAGTATTACTGTTTTCTTTAAATATATATATAAAATCGGTTTCTATGGCTTCCAAATGTACGGCACTATATGTGAACTGTTGGAACTAAAGTACTGTATACATTCTTTATTTAAAATGTTAGAATTGGCAGATTGAGATCTGGTGCAATAGATAAGGCTATTGCACCATTCAATACCTTCTCAACAATTTAGATCTAAAGTTAAAAAGTTAACTTTTAATAACAACCATTGGATCAAGAAATTTAAAAAAAGTAAAAAAGTTAAGAGCTGAAAAAACTTAATAATTTTGAAAAAGTGAAATACATGTAAGAGGAATTGCATAGTGCAATAGGCCTAGCTACTGCACCAGATCCCAATCCTAGAGTCGACTACTTAGTTTATGTAGTCTGGTGATATAAGCTCAAAAAGCTGCTAAGCATATAGTTTATGCAGTCTACTATTACAATTTTCGAAGCCAAATCTTTGCTATCTTGCAATAAAATTTACTCATTTTTTACTCTTTTCTTTTTCTTTTTCTTTTAAGAAATATTTCTTATCTAATACTATTATAGTAGCTTACTAACTTTCCTCCTCATGATTTATATTTTTATTATAATTTGTTAGCATTTTTTTGTTGAATATAATTAATTTGTTATTAGTATCTATCTTATAAATTTTGTTAGGTTCTAAAGAACTTAGGATTTAATGTATTTAGAACTCTAATGTGTAATGTTAGCAAACCATGATCAAAACAATATGTTTAGTCTTGTTTAGGCTTACTCAAAGTTGATTAATTATTGTAAAGTTGGAATCAAGTGGCTGCAGAAGTCTTTGTGACTTTCGGCCTGGCTCGATCGATCAAAGAATAGACTCGATCGATCGAAAGTCGGCCAGATTGTTTTTTCTGCAGAATTTCCAACTCAGCCCAATCTCATTAAACGTTTAGGGTTTTATGTTTTTGCCCTAGGTATTTAAACAAAATCCTAGCCATGTTTTTTAGAGTTGTTCCTGTTGTATTGTTACTCATACTTTTTTGTTTTGTGTGAATCTCTTCTGAGATCTTTGAGGAGCTTTCATTTACACAAAACTTAGGGTTTTCAAGGTGGAGATTACTTCAACATCTTAATAATCAACTCGGTTGCTACCATTAGAGCTTAAAGATAAACAAGCGGGGAGCTTGTAGCTGATTGAAGAATCCAAGAAAGAAGGAGTCCGTGGATTCGGAGTTTGCACGTGGTCGTGTTAGTAAGTTCTACTGGTGGGTAGCATTAGGAAGTCAAGCGGGGAGCTTGTAAGTCCTTTTGTATGAACTTCGATTCTTTCATAGTGAATTCAGGTTTACCTTGAAGATAGCTAGGTCAAATCCTCCCCAAGCTTTTACCGTGTGGTTTCCTGGGTCATCATATCTTGTGTTATTTATTTTCTGCTGCTTTATATATTCTTGATATGATAGCATGATTGTGATAACCTAGATTTGCATAAATTGACTAAGTTAATCACTTGGCTAATTAACTAGGTTAATCTGGTTGGTTTAAAGGGTCTAAATTTTCCATCAAGTGGTATTAGAGCGAGTAGCTCTTTTGTTGTAGATCTTTTGATTTCTGAGCTGATCCTTGACCCCTGTTGTCATGGAACACGAACACTCTCTTGTTGTTCCTGTTAAGATTAGTGCCCTTAAATCCTATTGAGTGATGCTATGTATGATATTAAGTTTGACATTGTGTATGACATTATGTATGACTTAATATTGTGTTTAATAAATTTGTTTTATTATTATCTGAAATAGTGGTAACTTGAATATTCGGACATTATCATATAGTCCATGAGATGCATAGTATGCGATTTATGTGAAGAGTCACAGAAGATATAAATCACAAGTTCTTTGTAAACTCAGAATTATAGTTCGTAGTCGGTGATAAAATTGGGCATTTCATCTGCGAAGACTATAACATATCAACTACGATGATTTGTCTTGATCATGGAAGTGGAGACTTCTAGTTGATGTATTAATATGTTTTAAAAGTTAAGACATATTGAACTGGACCACTGTGAGATTTATTATTTGCCTAATGACTGTCAAATGAATAATAAATCTCACAACTTACATTTGCATGAACTCTTAGGCCCCGTTCGTTTGGAGTGAAAATAGGGAGGATGGAAAATAAAGAGAGGAAAATAGTTGTTTTCCACTGTTCGTTTGAGGAAGGAAAATAGGAATGATGGAAAATTGGAGAAAAAGTTTTCTCTCCGGGCCCACATTTTTTTTCCTCCCAAATTGGAAGGAAAACTTGGGGGAGAAAAGTGCTAGTGTAGCACTTTTCCACAAATGCCCTTCTTAAGTTTTCTTCTCTCTCTCTCTCTCTCTCTCTCTCTCTCTCTCTCTCTTTTTTCACCGTGATGTTCTATGTGTTTTTTTTTTTTTCCTTTTTTTTTTCCAACCTGAGTGCTCTTTTTTTTTTCCTTTTTTTATTTCAAGGTGACCTGCTCTTTTTTTCTCAACGTGACATGCTTTTCTTTTCTTTTTTTCTTTTTTTTTTCAACATGATGTTCTCTTCTTCTTCTTTTTTTGGTTTTTTTTTCTTATGACATTAATTTTTACATTATAATAATAAAAATATAAATATAAATTTATATATATGATGTTGTAAATTTTATATTATTTAATGGGTACAAATAAATCTATTTCTTACATAATATATAACAATGGTATAATAGTCAATTTATATAAATTACATTTTCCATCCTTCCCTTTTTCTCTCCAACCAAACAAAAGAGTTTTCCACCCTCCCACTTTTCCACCCCTTCAACCGAACACACAAGAGGGAAAACTAAATATTTTCCATCCTCCCATTTTTCCATCCTCTTACAATTTTCCATCTTCCCACTTTTCCACTCCTCCAACCGAACGAACCCTTAATCCTGAGAGAATAATGGACCTGATCATAAGGTGTAGGTTGTTTTGATATATTAGGAGTGAGATCTAAAGTAATGGTCAAAACCTCAGTATGTTGGGCAGCCACATTAAGTGTTGATGGAACATGTATTCTCAAGATAGAATTCATAGTCTCTTAACGGAGATATAAAATATTCCCTTGAGATAAGTTTAATGGGTTTGTTATTCAGAGAGTTAGGCCTAACCACTTTAGTAAGACTAAAGTATATATTTATGGAATAGGATTTCATAAATATATAATGAATAACATTAAAGGATTAAACCGGGTACTCAAGGATTAAGATGTAGTAATTTACAAAGTGACAGTCTACATTATTGACTTTGTATTACTATGAATATTTTATGAAGGGGTTGCATGTATAATAAAGTCTTGGGATATAATATATAGATAAGACCTAGAGTGCAACTATATTTATATAGTGGTATTAAATATAGTTAATGGTAACTTTGGGCTTGTCAAGAGTTGACAAAAAAGCTCAAGGCCCATTGGAGCTAGTGTCTTATTGGTCCCTTTTGGTCCCACTCCAAGCCACACACTTAAGCCCAATTGGTAAGGCCCAAAAGGCCAGCCCAATTAGATATATTGGTTAGATACAAAGGGAAAAACGTACAGAATTTTATTGGTAAGAAAAACATCATTGTAATGGTGTGTAAGAGAGTGAAAGTCACTTTCTAATAATCCCTTTGTTACCAATTGAGAGACCACACATCTTGGGCGTTAGTGGAATTGGAGTGAAGATTAAAAGTATTCCAAGTGCTTCAATCTTTGGTTTTGAAATTTACCGCTTCAAGGTACAATCTCTTATTCTCAAATTCTAAAATTTACTTTATGCATGTTATCAATATTGAATGAAGTAGATCCGTTTCAAAACTTACTTTTCCGCTGCATTCACTTTTAAATCCATCAGTTCCTCCTCACTTTGACAGGAATAACTATGTCTATTGGAAAGTAAGGATGAAAGCATTCCTGAAATCTATTGATGAGAGAGTTTGGAATTCCGTTGAGTACGGATGGGAGAAGCCCACTACTCCTGTGAGTGAGTAGCAAACTTCTCAAAAAGAAGCAGCTGCATTTAATAGCAAAGCTATGAATGTCATCTTTAATGCTGTTTCTATGGAGGAATTTAAGAGAATCTCAAATGTTGAGGTTGCTCATACTGTTTGGAAAATTCTCCAAACTGTGCATGAAGGCACAAAGGTTGTCAAAATAAATAAGCTGCAGCAATTAACTTCTAGGTTTCAAGGCATTAGGATGTTTGATGATGAATCCTTTGATGAATTTTATGCCAAACTGAATGATATTGTTAATTCTGCTTTTAATTTGGGTGAAGTCTATGATCAACCTAAAATTGTTAGGAAGATTCTTAGATCTTTAACTGAAGACTTTAGACCCAAAATGATTACCATTACTGAGAGCAAGGATGTGGGCTCCATCCCTGTAGATGAACTTGTAGGATCTCTTCAGTCCTATGAGTTAGACTTACCCAAAATTAACAAAGCCAAATCAATGGCTCTTAAGTCTGTTGATGATGTTGATGCTGGTGGATTCGATGATGAGCTATCTGCTACAGAGATAGCTTACCTTGCCAAAAACTTTAGAAACTTTCTTAGGAATACTAATAGGAGGGCAAGGAATACAAACACTGCTGAACCTAGAAATTTTAGGAAGAATGATCCCATTAAGGTTAGCAACACTGAAAAACCTAGAGAAAGAGTAGGTCAATCTTCTAACAATTCTTTGGGTTCTTAATGTTTTAGTTGTCAAGGGTATGGTCATGTTAAATCTGAATGTCCAACATTCTTGAGGTCTAAGGGCAAAGCTATGGCTGTAACCCTTAGTGATAATGAGGTTTCTGATGATGAGTCTGGATGTGACGAGGATGGAAACTTCATTGTTTTCACTGCTACTGCTGTAGTCAATGAAAGCATATCTGCTGAGGAGAACCCTTCTGATGAGGAACTCTCTGAGGACGCAGATCTTCAAGAGGCCTATAATAAACTTTGCAAAGTTGCTGTAAAGGATGCTATGAATGTTGAACTTGGCCTGAAGAAAATTAAATCTCTTGAGCTTGATAAGAAAATTTGCTTGTTAAGTTGTTTGATGCTAATGATCTTTTGAACAATGTGAAAACTGAGAATATGATGTTGATTGATAAAGTAAAGAAATTAGAACTTGATTTATCTGTTGCTAGATCTGCTAGTTCTAAACTTGATCAAATATTGAGTGTTCAAAAGTATCCTTCTGACAAATCTGGTTTAAGTTTTGTTGAGAGCATCTCTGTGTCTGCACCCCATTCCACGATCTTTGTTCCTTCATCTTTTTCTGAACAATCTGTGAGTGAGATTGTGAGTGAAACTGTTAAACCCCTTGTGAGTGAGGTTGTCAAACTTGTAAAAGTTTCACCACCTAAGAAGATTAGGGTTGATTTGAGAGAGTCTAAACCTAAGGAGTCTACCAAATCTAAGGACAAGGTGCATGGTAAACCTGTTTGGGTTTGTCATTATTGTGGAAAGTCTTGACACATTCGTCCTAACTGTTACAAGCTTCAAGCTGCTAAAAGAGCAAACAAACCAAAAGTGCCTATACCTCAAGCACAAGATCCTATGGCACTAATTGGTGAATTGGTAAAGGCGTTAAACTTTTATTCCAATCCTGGAGTTAGGAATCACTCGAATGTGAATAAGAACTCCAATGCTCGTGGTGCATCTAAAAAGTTTTGAATGCAAAAGACTCGATCTAAGTGAGTCTTTCTGACGTGGTCCTTGTGCTTCATTGCTCTATACATCTGTGACCATTGTTCTTTGGTTTTTATGTTTTTTTGTTCTAGGACTTGCATTGCATTACATTCATGCATTTCATTCTAGGATTTATTTGTTTTCTCTTTAAAAAAAAAAATTAAAAAAAAAGGAAGCAAAAACTATGTTTGACACTATTTTTCTTGATTTTTGAAAACAAGGTTGGTCAATCTATCTATACATATCATGTCTTGTGTAACTTGTTTAGCTTTGATGAGCTTATTCATTGCACTTTACTAGTTAAACCTTTGTAGTGTATGTTGTGTGGGAAAGAGGTTTATGGTGTTTATCACTTTGTCTTAATCTTGAAGTCACATGTTATTTGACTGTCAGACTTGATCCTTTTGAGAAAGGCATAAATAACCATCTCACCACTGTTCACTAGCCAATCATGAACACCTTAGTGCATATCATAAGATTTTGTGTTCGAGAAAGTGTAGCACATGCACAAAAAGAACATAAGGTGTAGCCTCGGTTAAATCTCATAATTAAAATTGGAGTGTACTATTAGGCTTGATGCCAATTCACTTAATTAAAACTGTGTGTACTATTAGGCTTGATGCCAATTCACATAATTAAGAGGCAAAAATTCAAGAAACATAAATGATTGCAAGCTTTTGTTCTAGGAGATGTGGGAGTTATATGATGTAACTCTTTAGGTGATAGTCTCTTTTAAATTCTATGTGATGAATTATGTAGACTTTGTATTTAATTGCTATTCACATATCACCTCATATGTATCTTAAGATTTTGCTAGTAGCACATACTACACAAGTTATTCTTTGTTAAACACTATACATGTTAGTGTGTGTGTTTTTGGTCTGACCCACCAATTTTGAAAATATCTTGAGAATTGTGCAGAACATATTTTGTTGTTTGAAGAATTCAAAGGGAGAATGATTGAAAATTTGCTGTAAGAGAATTTGGTTTAAAATTTTGGGTTTTTGAAAGCGCATTTCATCTCATACTCATGCATTTTGTTCATTAATTTTAATGCTTTGAGGAGTTTTGTGGCCAAAATGTGTTTGTTTTTTAAAACTGTGATTTTTTTCTCAAAATTTTGTGAGCTTTTACCTGTTTCAATCGATCCATTCTATTTTTTGATCGATCGAAAATGTAATTAAAAGATTTTATGAGTCTCGGATTGATTTGATCGATCGAATGTAATTTTCGATCAATCGAAGATCGCGAAAAAGTTTTTTTAAAACTCAGTTTTGACTTGTTCAAAACACTTTTCGAAAGTTCAAAAACTTTTTCTCTCTCTCTCTCCGACTCGGCAAAGCACAATCATCCAATTTTTGTCGTTTTCCTCCAAAATTTCTGCAAGGTTTTTGTCATCTAGGGCCGGTATGTCTCTTTTGCCCTTCCTTTTTGAGTTTATTTTCTTTTTTATGCATTTTTCATGCATTTTTCACTCAAATTTTCGAACCTTTTCTTTTTGGGATTTTTGTTGATTCAATTCCTATTCTATGTAATTGATCAATGGGTTTTTGTGGGGACATGAAATAAACAGTATATTGATGGTTTAATTTGATCAATTTTGGGTTTTGTGAAAAATTGGAAATTCTAGGGCTTGTATTGAATCCGAATTAGGGATTTTGTTCAATTAGGTTAAAATTGATGAAATTGGCTTGTTGTTTTGATGTTATTGAGCATTATAATCTGTGTATTATGTTTTGTGATACTCAATTCATCAATTTGTTTTAAAAATTTCATCAAGTGGTTCTTCAATTTTGGGGTTTTTGTTAGAAACCCTATGTTCAAGCCAATTTTGTTAATCTAACCATTAATTGAACTTAATTTTTACTGCATTAGAACATGCATCATGACATTTTAATTGTTCATGCATCATATAGATTTTTTATTATTATGCTAATTTGCAGTTTGCCCTTGGATTTTTTTGTTTTATTCTTTTGGTTCTACCTTGTGTCTCTGTCCTTTCCTTAGCATCATGCCTAGGAAGACTAGAGCCCGAAGGTCTGTTCCCTCTCCTTCACCTCCCCCACCTTCCTTTGACCGTGAGAGGTTTCCGAGTGAGAAAAACCAAGAGATTTTTTAGAAGCTGAACCTTCAGAGAAAAATTTGGGCTAAGCGTTCTGTTATCTTAGATGAGGTTGATTCTGCTATTGGGACAAATTTTGAGTGTCGGGGCTGGTTACCTTTATTGGATGTTTCTGATCCTCCTCCTCCCACTACCTTGATTAGAGAGTTCTTTTCAAACATCTCTATCCGCGTCTATAATTCCAACACTCTAGTTAAGAGTTGGATACGAGGCGTAGAGTATGTCATTACTCCTACGGTAGTGGCTGATGTTCTAGGGGTACCTTTGGTCCAGCACCCTGTTTACCCTTATGATGAGTCTCCTTTGTTAAGTGATGTCATGTCTTACATCACTAGGTCTTCTATCCAGTGGGGTTCTAATCCTCGGATCACCACTGCTGAGCTTCCTGAGACTATCTATCTTTTCTTTAGGATAGCGTGTCATTCTTTTTGGCCTATTTCTCATCTTCACACCATTCCTCTAGAGCGGTGTGTATTTTTGTATGCTCTTGTCACTAATGCTCCTATCAGTTTTCCTCACTTGTTTTTTCGTTCTTTGAACGAAGTTTATAGAAGTTCATCTACCGTTCATGCTCTTGTTCATCCTATCTTTATTCATAGGTTTTTGCTTTATCTTGGTTTAGATGATTTCCCTTCTTCTGAGCCCGTCCATGTGATTACTCCTATAGGTGCGACTTTTCTTAGACAGAGGGCTGCTTATCTTCAAGCTAGCTCTAAACACTCTAGGTCTGAGCCTTCTAGTACCGCACCCCCTCCTTCTTCTTCTACAAGTCCTGCTCGTGAGGTTGTTCCTAATCTTGCTGGTGCTGTTGCTGCTGCTGTTCCTCCACCTCCTTCGGATGACTTCGATGTACGTCGTACCTTGGAGACTGTCATGACCGTTCAGGTGGCTCATGGTCAGATTTTGGTAGACTTGCTTGATGAGATTCGTGCTCTAAGAGCTGACTTGGCTCATCTTCGTTCACCCTCACCCCCTCCTTTTGATGATGGCCTGTGATTGTCTTTTGACATTTCGTCACAAAAATGGGAGTAGAGTTTGGAGACTTGTAGAGGAGTTTTTGTAGTTAAGGGGAGTTTTTCTTTCTTTTTGCGGAGCTAGTGGAGATTTTTGATATTAGATTGTATTTAGGTGCTTCACCGTGTATACTTTCTTTTTTATTTTTATTTTTTTGGGCTATTCTTGTTGGGAAATACATTTTTGATATATGATTCTTGATTATGTGTTCACTGCTTATTGATTTATATTTATGAGTTATTCATTGATATATGTCTTTATTATGTGTTGTGTGAACTTTCAAGAATGTTTTTTTTTTTTGTGTATCTAACTTAGGGGGAGAGTTAGTTTACATATCTGCTGTTTTTACTATTTTTCTGTCACACATGCGTTTATGTGTTTGTTAAGTATTTCAGGAATATACAGGTTGATTCGATTTGGCTGCTGTCTACACTTGCAACTGATGGATAGTAGTTAGGATTGAATTGTGTTTTATGAGCATTACTTTTTGTAAAGGGCTTTTTATTTGTACACTTTGAGCTTATAGTTTGTGTTTTGTCACGGATTTCCAAATGGGGAGTTTGTTAGGTTCTAAAGAACTTAGGATTTAATGTATTTAGAACTCTAATGTGTAATATTGGCAAACCATAATCAAAACCATATGTTTAGTATTGTTTAGGCTTGCTCAAAGTTGATTAATTATTGTAAAGTTGGAATCAAGTGGCTGCAGAAGTCTTTGTGACTTTCGGCCTGGCTCGATCGATCGAAGAATAGACTCGATCGATCGAAAGTTGCCCAGATTGTTTTTTCTGCAAAATTTCCAACTCAGCCCTACCTCATTAATCGTTTATGGTTTTATGTTTTTGCCCTAGGTATTTAAACAAAACCCTAGCCACATTTTTTAGTGTTGTTCCTGTTGTATTGTTGCTCATACTTTTCTGTTTTGTGTGAATCTCTTGTGAGATCTTTGAGGAGCTTTCCTTTACACAAAACTTAGGGTTTTCAAGGTGGAGATTACTTCAACATCTTACTGATCAACTCGGTTGCTACCATTGGAGCTTAAAGATAAACAAGCGGGGAGCTTGTAGCTGATTGAAGAATCCAAGAAAGAAGGAGTCCGTGGATTCGAAGCTTGCACGTGGTCGTGTTAGTAAGTTCTACTGGTGGGTAGCATTAGGAAGTCAAGCGGGGAGCTTGTAAGTTCTTTTGTATGAACTTCGATTCTTTCATAGTGGATTCAAGTTTACCTTGAGGATAGCTAGGTCAAATCCTCCCCAGGTTTTTACCGTGTGGTTTCCTGGGTCATCATATCTTGTGTTATTTATTTTCTGCTTCTTTATATATTCTTGATATGATAGTGTGATTGTGATAACCTAGATTTGCATAAATTGACTAAGTTAATCACTAGGCTAATTAAGTAGGTTAATCTGGTTGGTTTAAGCGGTCTAAATTTTCCATCAAATTTAATAATTGATATTCGATATATTTAAGAGAAATAATATGTATAAACAATATTTTTATAACGAACTTTAAAATTGTTGATGTTGCAATGAGTAAGTGGTAAAAAAAAAAATGGTAAGTCCAAGTATCAATTTTGTTTATGATTCACATTCAACTAGTTCAACAATTGTGAATTTGTTGTTAAAAAAGTAACAAACAAGTTTATTATATTATTTTATCTAATGACTCTCTCTCTCTCTCTCTCTCTCTCTAAAAGTAACAAACAAGTTTATTATATTATATTATCTAATGACTCTCTCTCTCTCTGTGGAAAGTAAGATTGCTTTTGGGAGTATGTTGTATTATTGTATTTACCTTCATTAAAATATATGGCAAATATTTCTGTGTTTTAATTGCGAAATTTTAAATTATAAATGTTTTATAGACGTACTATATATATACCGTTATTTCTGCGTTTCCGTATTTTTCTGCCAAATATTTGAAACGTATTTTTCTTAAAGATGCTGAATTATATCCGTCTGTATACTGACCTTATTGTACTCATACCGTATTTTACTAACTATACAGTTTAATACAATAATATATATATATATATATATATATATATCCATTTCTTTTAATTTATAATATGATTTTTTTAAAAATAAAATTGCTAAAGGTATAACAAATTTTACTACAAAAAAACTTACAAGCGATGCAACAACAAATGTGATCAATAATACATTAAAAAGATAATAAATAAGTATTTGAATGAATGATACTAGAAATATTATAAATTTTACAACATGAAACTTACAAAGATGTATCACCAATCACAAAATGTAATAACAAAATGCATTTAGTAGGTTGTTAAAGTCCACAAATCATATTATTATCACATCAATTTGTAAATGCTATGAAGTAAATTTATAATATTTTTAGAATTGTCTTATTTGAATTACTTCTTATGATTAGTAACGTATATTTTTATAAGACATCTGAAGTTGTCTTATCTCTAAGATTATCCTATTCTTTGGAACTTCTTAAAAGTAAAAGAAAAAATATAAAACTTGGAATTTTTTTTTTAAATCAATCAATTTTTGCGCCACAATTTGTGGGATTTATTCTAGTAGGGGGCACTAGGTGATGACCTAAGTGGCGTAGGCCTAAGGCCAGTCTTGGGTTAGGTCTTTGGCTGATATCAACCATACAAAAAAAAAAAAAAAAAAAAAAAAAAAAAAAGACTTTGCCACAACTCACCATGTAATAAGTTTTGAGTGATAAAGGTGTAATGATGGATCCATGTAGAGACCTCTGCCACTCACAACTCACCAAATGGTGAAATTGTAGTAAAAAATTTACAAATTTATGTGGTTTTGCCGACTACTCTAGTCTTTAGAGAATGTGGTATAGATGCTTCATCTCTTATGGGCTCACAGACGTCATTCACGTGTCAATGGGATACGCATTCTTTCTCTGCTTTGGGCTTGGCCATCGTTTACCAGCATCTGCCACGTCTGACGTAATCCAATAACAGAAAAGAAATGTCAAACACAAAAAATTTGGCAAATGGTTAATCTGCCACAGTGCCACCCCAAAACAAAAAGAAAAAGGAGAAGAAGAAGAGGAAGAAAGGACAAAGACAAACAAATTGCCTAGGCAATTAAAAAAGTCTAATTCTGTCAGTGCGGAAAACCTCTCTATTTGGCTTGCTGTTTTGTCAAAGATAACAGAGACGATAAATAAGATGCATGTCCCACATGTTGCAACCTAGTAACTCTCCAATTCTATTGTGCCACGTTGCATTGTAATGTGATTGCCATGTGGGTGAACTGTGACAGACATGGCCTATTTGGCCACAAAAGTTGGATATGGTGGGAGAATGAACAAACGATGCATGTGGTGGGTTTGGCCGGTGACCTGAAGTATACATGTTCACTTCAGCCTAATTATTCTGTTCTTCATCTTTACAGGTGTTGGATGGCATCATGTTCTCACTGTGATTTCTCTCTCTCTCTCTCTCTCTCTCTCTCTCGGCATGGTTGAGCCACAAATTCATTTTCTAAAGATTCCTTCACAATTTTTTCCCACCATGTATTTTGTAGACGAAAAATTCATGTATTCTTCCCCATACTTTGTGGCTGTCCCTCTCCTCTAATATTTTTATTTTTTAAAAAAAAATTAGATATAAAATATAACTACTGACCCTTTTTTTTTTAGGACTAACCTCTTAGATATATTAAAAAAATGTTCTACATATATTTAAATAATACATTACTTTTCACTTTTATTATTCTTATACAATAGCTAGCATAGTAAATCAAAGAGTATTCAAGGTATATATATATATATATATATATATATGTTCCTAAGAATAAATAAGTTTATGTAAATAATTAATGCATTATTTTTTATTACTCTTATAACCATAAGTAGAATGTTAAATCAGAGCGTATTCTACATATATGTTTACAAAAAAAAAATATATATATTAAAGCCAGTTACTTCAATTGAAGCCTGCTCTATTTTCTAAAAACAAAACCAATATTTTATTTTATTTATTATTATTATTATTATTATTTTTTTTTTTTTTGCATTTGAGAATTAAAGATTAGTAATACAATGTTTTTATTCTTAGAAGAAAGGGTAATTGTGGTTGTTGTGGTTAGGAGTTTAATGTTTTTACAAAATAAGGTTTTTACTTTGAATTATATATGTTTAGCTATGTGAAAGTACATTTATTATTTGAATCATTTAAAATTGATCAAATTATATTCTATATAATAAATGTAGGGATGAAAGGTTCGAATAAGGATATTGGGCCGTGAGCCGCATCCGATGACATCAAAGAGCCCTAAGACAGACAAGTATTAGTAAAGGCAAGTAGATTATTGGGCCGAGGAAGAGGTCTGGTCATAATAAACATGTGACGTTGTCCAAGGAGCCACCCTTCCTAGGCCAACAAAGTGGAAGCCTAAAGTCCAACCACCCATCAAGTACTGGACAGTGGACAACCGTGCTTGGGAGGATAAGATTTAGAGAGAGGTGATGAGTCAACAGAGAATTGAGAAATATCTGGGAAAAAAAGCTGCTACCACCGCATTAAATACTCTACACCTAACCAACTGATCGCATTAATGTGAAAGTGATACCTGAACAATGACTTCTAGCCTTACAGCTACTCACAAAGATTTCAGGAAGGTGCTGATAGGACAAGTAACAAGGAGATTAACAATCTAATCTACACGTGGAAGGTTAAGATGAAAGAAGGGAAGGGAGTATAAAAGGGGAAGGATTCCATTACAAAAAGGAGAATGAAAAACGAGAAAGAAAACTATTCTATAACCAAGAATTTGAATATTTGTATAAGTCTAAGAGAGATATATATATATATATATATATATATAGAAGAACATACTATTTTTGGACTTGACTAAGGAGTGTTTTTCTTTTCCACTTGTTTGTCGTTTTAGTCATTCCAACACCAACTAGCCTATTGTGATCTACGCTTTAACTCATTGAACGATCAGTAACAAACTCACTCTCTAACAAATCTATTATTTTGGGAATATTGAGCCATTTTCTAAATCTCTTGGGTTGTGGACCAAAATGTGTCCTTGCCATAAATATTGGGCCTAGAACCCATAGTTGTGCAAAATATGTATCCTATTTAATTGTCAATTTGTTGCACAAAATTGCTGCAATTGTTTAGATAGAAACAACAATTTAATTATTTTTATCAACTAAATTAAAATTAATTATTGTTATATATCTACTTTTACATTAATAAAATAGTATTAACTTTTTTCAAAAGGTTTTTAATTTACAGGTCTTTTGTTCTTAACAACCTCTTTCTTTCTTTTTTTCTTTTTTATTTTATTTTATTTTATTTTTTCGTTTTCATTCTGCTACCTTTTAATATCAAATTCAAAGTAATTAGCTGTCTGAGCAACCAATTTTGTAGCTCACGCTTCAGAAATTCATCCAGATGCTCCAAAGAAGTGGTATATCATACGGGAAAATCCTAGTTAGCCGTATAGAAAGTCTTAGATCGGAATAACATTCTATAACCTAATATTGTGGAACACAACCGTAGTTTTAGGAATAAAATCCCTCCATCGATTGGAGTTTCAGGATAGCTTTAAATTTTCTACAAGATTATTTATTGCTAACATATAGTAAACCTACTATGACAATATCATATATAAGCATTATATAGAAAGGAGCTGCTCATATTTTTGTGAAGGCCTATTCGTTAGTTTCAAACCAAGATACCAGTGAATTCTTCATCTCAAGAGATATACATTTGGTTAGGGTTTTTTTTTTTTTTTTTTTTTTTTTTTTTTTTTTTTTTTCCTGAGAATATTTCACGACAAGAGTCATTTGTACAAGTTTTCTACTTTCCATGATTTAGGCTTTGAAATTTAGAATTATATTTCATATATCATTGGAAGACTTATGACAAAATTAACAATCTTGGATTGATCTTTCTGGTAAGGTTTATAAATTAGTATATATATAATGCTTATTAATTTGGTTAGTTTATAATGATGTGGTGATAGCTTGATACTTATAGCACAAAACCTTAAGCTTTGGTTACTTATTGGTTAACTAAATTTATATTAGATAAGATAGATTTTTTTACACTTAGTGTTACTTGTTGATCCTATACTTAAACATTAATTTGATAGTTAGCAAGAGTTAAAAGAAAGTGGAATGTACTTAATATTTAGTTATTATATCTCAATAAATTTATATTTTTCTATAAGCTCATTACTATAACTATGCAACATGGTTTTCAGACCTGGACCGGACTGGAAGATCAGACCGTGAAAATTGCGAACCGGAATGAAAACCGATTTTTTAAGCATAAAGAACCGAATTTTTTGTTAATTCCGTAAACTCCTAAAACCGGGGTTGGACCGTACGAACCGGTGGCAAGAACCGTGCGGTCCAACTCCTTAGCAATTTTTTTTTTTTTTTTAAACAACTTATTATAATTTTGCTAAAAATATCCGGCTTTCATCTCGTTTGTCAACTACATCACTAGATTTCACCGTTTAATGAGAGACCAAGAGTGGGGAGGGAGAGAGAAAAAGGTAAGAGTAATAGAGATTAGAAAGAATGAAGAAATAAAGTAATGGAAAATGGAGAGCAAACTTACGTTGGCATTAGATTTTCTTGAATAGAAGTTGAATCATGCATTTTCGAAGAGATGTTTTGTAGGCATTCTTGGAGCAACTAAAAGGAAGAAAGAAAAGAAAAAGGAACACAGTATCAGACTATTAGGAAGGGCAGCTAGAACTAGAAGAAAGAAGATAGAAAGCTAAAGAAGTAAAGATATCATTTTGAATTGACGGTGAGGATGAAGTTTTGAATGTGAGAATATTCGGATTTGTTAATTGGTAAGACTAGAAAGTACAATTTATATAAAAAATAATAATAATAATAAAAACTAGAGAGAATAAGGCAAGAAGGGGAACACGTGAATGAGATAAGAATGAGAAGAAAAAGTATTGGGGAGTGGGGCCGGGTAGATAAAATGAAAGAAAGTTGAGGTATTTTAAATAATATAAGGCATATTTTATCATTTTAGTAATAAATGGCAAAAAATGTCATCTTTTCTTTAATTAAAATATTTTTTAACCTCTCTATATATATTATTTTAATTAAAATTGTTAAATTTTGTATATGTATTTTATTATTTTTATATTAATAAATTATTAAAATAATTATGACGTCATCACAGTTCGACTTAAGTTCGATTTCGGTCCGACCTTAAAAACTTTGAACCTCTCCTTTTTACGGTTCATTGAACGGTCCGGGTTTGAAAACCTTGCTATACAATGCACAAGATTTTAATTTTTTTCTTTTTTTTTTTCATAAACATATGGGGCAACCTTCAATGGAGCCACCACCTAGGCTACGAACATCCCAAATAACCTGCCTTTTGAAAATGACATGCACCACACATTCTTGCCATTGGGATTTTAGTGCATGTTAGAAGATTAGTTTGTGGACACGTAACGTAAGTGCCCTTAACTCAGATAAGAAGAAGGTATATCTCATCTATACATCAGGGCTTTATAGTTGGTGTTAGGGACTTCATGCCTGTGGGTTCCACATGCAATAAGACCAAATGTATGAGATCGAAACTTCTTCCAAGTCAGAGACCCATAATCCGGCCACTGCTCAATAGTCTGATGCACAAACTAAGTTGCGTAGCTGAAAGCAGCCTGGGACTTTGCGGGGCTCGTCGGCTCCCACTACTTTCCAAAACTGATCGCAATACTATATCTAGCATCAACTTATTCATTTATATTTTAAACTTCTTCTCTTTTATTATAGATAGGATAATATTAGCGTCCAATCTTTATTGTTAGGTCAAATTACTAACTAAATTTTGGTATAAAAAAGGTTCACATTATAAATTTTTTATTCAACAACAAATGACTTTAATAACTGAGTTAATTGAAATATATTTTAAACTCATTTTTCAAGGCTATATCTCCACTGAAGATATTATTTTATAAGTGGATTCAATCCAAATATCTTAACTTGTTGACCATGTTCATTTCAGGAATTTGTGATTCAAATAAGTAATAGAGCAAGCAAAATAGAAGACATACAATATCATATTTGTATATATATATATATATATATATATATTTTGCTAAGTAATAACAGATGTGAGAAGTAGATGCAGGTTTATGCTCCCCAACCTACCCAAAAAAGAAGTACCTTAACTCCTAAATTGCTTAGGCACTTATAAAGTAAATATCACATTTAAATGTTTCCGTTAAAACAGAAATAGAGATAATATGATTAGTATTTCACATTTGTTTTATTTACCATTCATTTGAGAAAGGAAAATGAATGGAATGAATTGAAAGAAACTTTTAGAATATTCAATTTCATTCTTCAATTTAAAAGTTTAATGGGAAGAAATGTAATGACTACGAGAGAATACCTATTTCATTCCATTCCCTATTATGTTTTCTTCTCAAAAGTGACATGAACACTAATTCCTTTATAAAATTGAAGTGAAATACCAAATTTGTTCCAAATTTGAGAAAGAACAAATAAAAGCTTAGTGGTATATAGTAAGCAATTTATCCATTTCCTTTCCAATCCTCCTTTATAAACTCTCAAACATACTTGAAAAAGTACATCAAATTCCATTCCATTCCATTCATTGTTTTATGAATCATATATTTCATTCTATTCCATTCTTTTAAAAACTTCTAAATTGAGTGTAAGAAATAAATAAGTGTTCTTTTCACTTTTAGGAGGAATTTTTTAGGAGGGATGAAATGGAATAAGTATTCCCTCATAGCAATTTCTTAATTAATCATTCTTATTAAAAATTTTAAAAATAAATGAATTAATGTAATATTTTTTTCATAAAATAAAAAATTCATTTAAATCTAATTCATTTCATTCCATTCATTTCCCTTTCTCCTAAACAAACAACTATAATTCTTAGGTAACTCTACAATAGATTTCCTAAAATCCTATTCATCCATTTTAAAAATGAGTAAATTATATTTTCTTATATCAATAACTTAAATAAATCTCAAAATGAAACTTGAGACATAATTGAATAATAATAAACTTATAATTTGCTTTTGAGAAAGCATGGTATGGATATTCTTATCACATATTATCCATAATTCAAAGTTTGGATGTATGTATAACTATTTGCTATTCAACAAATGTATCTTTAAAAATCCACTTGAGATAGCTTGAATCCTAAAGAAATGCACCCTCGCTTTTTTCTTTTTCTTTTTTTTTTCTTTTTTTTTTTTTCTTCTCTCTTTTTAGTTTCAGTTTTATTTCTTTACGGTTTTGAAATACACAAAATAAAATTACCTCCAAGCTAAATCCAAATTCAAATAAGTATATTATTATACCCAAAGAATAGTTAGCTACATATATTGGCAAAGAAATATGTTGAATAAAAATCCCATTAATAACAAATCCTCTTAAATCTAATATATATATATATATATATATATGGTTTTCTTCTTCATAGAACATGTTTCTTTACATGTTAGATTTTTTAATTTCAATTTGATAATGATTGAATGGCATTGCTTGGGTTCTACTATGTTCCAAGGGTTGCATTGTTCACCCATGAAAGTGGTATATGATCTATATAACCTGGGTTCAGAATGTCATGAGATAGTTCGGTCCATATTTGGTAGGTGAGTTAAGAGTATTGAGATGACCTTTCCTTAGTACGAGAGGACTAGGAAGGATGCATCATATTATATTTTTTTTAGAAGAAATTTTTATTCCAGCACAGAAGAACTTATTATTCTTTATTATATCTATGCTTATGGCGCAAAAATACAAACACATTTTTATGTTTAAGTACATGTTTATGTTAATAATGTTTGTTAAAATCATTAACAAATAGTTAAGTGCAAGTTGATTTTTATATTTTGATTTACATGTTACTATTAAAAGATTAAATCTTTTGTATATTAGTTGAACATCATTTGTTGTAATATTTGTTTGAATTTCTAAAATCGGTAGCCAATAATTTCTTCTTCTTTTTTAGGTTCTTTTTTTTTTTTTTTTTTTTTTTTTACATTTTTCGAATAAATATTAAGGTCTCTAATGCATGTGTAGAGCATTCGGTAAAAAAAATAAATTTAAAAATAAAAAATTATAATTTTTTCTCCAAATCGATCAATTATACATGTGTTGTTGCCTACGACAAAGATAGTCACAACCGGAGGTACTCTACATTTCACCCTTTGGAAACATCATTTTAAACTTTAACCATTAGCATCATTTTAGGAAAGATAAATCTATCTAATAAATAATTAATCGCATCAAACTATATTAATTTATATATTTCAATCGTAATATATTCAACCACATTCATGAGTATAGAAAATTAGATACAATATCACATAGCTGCACATGTAACAGTTGAGATTTCATTGATTACAAAATTTGTGGCACAATAGTTTTGATAAGGTTGTTGATGAGCTTATTAAAAGTTACATCGTTGGAAAATCAGAGGGAAAGCTAAATAAGATAGTTGCTGGTATATGATTAAGTGATTTTTGATGTGTCATTTGTGATAGGTTATATGAACCTACACTTACAATTTATTACTTCTTCTTTTTCCCTCAAAGCATATGATATCTTAAACTCAAATGGGAGTGTATTTAATGTCACAGTGTGGTATTCATCCAATATGAATTTTTGGCAGATTTTATGCCTTGTTAATCTGGTATAGACTATATATAAGTTTTTCTTTTTATATCTTGCTTGTGATCAATTTATATTAGTCTTCTTAAACGACAATTAATTAAACTTTAACATTTATAGGTAACGAATGCCTACCTTAATTATGTTCAAGAACATGGAACAATATAGTTAATGTTTGATGTTATGAAGGCTGAAACTCCAAGCCGTCGTAATACCTGCTCCTTGCTGTTCCTCTAATTTTCACTTGGGTTATCTTGCTCCAATTTTACGTAACTCTGTAATTTCTTGTTTTAAGAATTTTTTGAATTGTTGCTTATTAGCAGTTTGTGCAATCTCTCTCATTCTTTTCTTGTAGTATACTCATATTACTTGTACTTCACACATATTTAGCCTACATAAGGCTCTATTGTATAGTGTTACACACACAAAATATACATTAATATACAGACTATTCAATTTTTCTCTCTTTCACTTTATATTCTTAACATGGTATTAGAGCTAACCTCGTCATAAAAGATCTCAAATATTTTCTCTTTTGTGTGTAATAGCATAGGACAAAATAGTGCTAATATGAAATAAATGTAAAAAAAAAAAAAAAAAATCAAGTTATTTCATACATTTTAATAAAAATTTATGTTTAATTTCATCTTACTTTTTTTATTTACAAGTTAATTAAAATTAAAAAATATTTTGTATCTCAATTGTGGGTTTTATCATAAAAGGTGTTAATATTTTCTCTTTTATGTATATAGAAAAATAATTTGCATATACGAGATGACCATTAAAAAAAACCATTTAATTTCTTTTATATGTTTAAAACACAAGTTTATGTTTAAGTACATGTTTATGTTAAAAGAAAAAGTTTGTTAAATTCACTTAAATTAAATAACATTTAAGTAGAAGTTGATACTTTTGTAGTTTGATTTTTTTTTTTTTTTTGGTTGTAATATTTTAAATTCTATAAAGTATAAATTGAACATCATCTGTTATAATATTTGACAAAATTTCTAAAAATGATAGCCAATTATTTTTAAATTTATTGAATAGCTTTTATAATAGAGAGACATATACATTGAGCATTAGATATAAAAATCTCTAATGCATGTGTAGGATATAATATTGTATATAAAGAAAATGAGATTTGAAAATATTTTTCTTAAGTAAATAAACATGTACGTAAACATACACTTTTTTTTCAAACACATGAAAGAAATGAAAAGTAAATTCTTTATGTTCATCACATCTATAAATATTTTTGGTACCATGAAACTGAAAGCTGATACTTATATATATTCTTGGTTCTATCGTACGTATCCTTTTCATTATAGCACCAATAGTTTTTTGGAAGATAAATGCTATGTTCATAAAAAGTTCACAACAAATAATAAGTGTCAGGTTGTTATTAGCTAGTATTGGCCGGTAAGGGAAAAAATATATTCAGTAGTAAATTCAAATTGAAGTCAATAAAAACTTGTCACCTAGAATTTGTTGTGAAAGTATTATGAAAATATTGTGGACGTGACACTTCTCTTTTTGGAATAATTCCAATTCTATTCATTGATTCACTAATTCATTCCATTCATTGATTGTTATCTTCTCCATCCTTTTTGGTACAATACTTCAAGTGAAATATATTAAAATTTTCAATTAAATTGAAATACTTGGTTATATTGACAATTTTTATTATTTTCAAAATTGTTTTTGCATGAAAATGAAAATTGAATTTAATACAACTATATGTTTTAATTTTATGGACAATTCATGACTCATTTGATTATGAATTGTAGACTTTTTTTTTTTTTTCTTTTTGGGTGAATAAATTAAAATCATTGTTTTGGACAATGCCTTTGATACATACAAAGCCTATTTTCAAGTATTTATTCGCGCATTTTCTCTATTAAGAAATCTAATATATTGCACTTAAGGTATTATATCTAATACATAAGCATATTAGATTTCTTAAACCAAGCCAAACGCTTTGCAAGAGATGTCGAAATTCAAGACTTTATCATTGAAGGGGATTCCTTGGTAGTGTACAATGCTCTCTCTGTGGTCACACCTCACCTCCTTTAGTGGTAGCAGTTGTATTGAGTATCAATTTCTTGTGTGGGTTTGTGTACTGTGTTGAATTTTCACATATTCATAGACAAGGTAATAAGTCAGCCTATCTGTTAGCAAAACATGCTATAAGTATTGTTGATTTTATTGCCTGGATGAAAGAGAATCCTTACTTTATTGAGCTAACTCTTCACCACAATGTATCGTTCTCTTATAATTGATCAATAAAGCTTTCAGTCTTCCTATCCAAACAAAAAAAAAAAAGTTGGCATATATTTCCTATTGAAAAAACAAAAAAGTTGGCATTATTTAATGATATTAATTCTCATGCATTCTTTATTGTACAACTTTCATACGCATTTTCCCTTCATATCAATTAAAAAAAAAAAAAAAAAAACTGTTAAAGTTATGATTTATGCCTAAATAAAGGTGTGTACAAAGTTTATTAGAAAAATAACCGCATATATGTAAGGGCAGTATTTGTTTTCAACAGTACACATTGTGTTTTTATAACTTGAAATTAAATCATGGTTTCAGTTATAAATTTTTAAAAAAAAAATTATTTAAAAAAAATTAACAAATTTTTTCTATATGTAAAGCTTTTGTTGGTCCCTCTCTTCAAAAAAAAAAAAAGCCCGAAAAGAAAAATATCGCACATGAATTAATGCTAGCAGATTGATCGAAGATTTTATCTGTTTCTACATCTAATGTATCAGGACAAAAGTCCAAAAATTTTCTGCAACCGACTGCTGAAATTGATGATCTACTTCTTTTGCAAGGACGGAGCCAGGACTTGGAGTTAAGGGGGGCAGTTTTATTGTTAGCTATATGCTGTGGTTTCGGCTTTCAGCTCTATTACTTAGCCGACAAAGGTTTTCTTTTATTATTATTATTTTTATGTGTGTGTAGAGTGTGTCTTTTGTTGGTAAGGACAAAATTATTTTGTTTAAAGTTTTTTAAAGGGCTAAGTTGTTTGTTTTTGGTAAAATTAGTTGATTAGTCTCAATTTTTTTTAAGCTTTGCTATTGCCTATTGGTAATTTTTGTTGTTGGGATAATATTTTGGGCTTGTATATTGTTTTTTAGATTTTAGATCTATAAATTTTTTTATGGAATTTAAAAAAGGAGGAAAATACTAGATCTACAAATTTTTTTACAAATTTTTGTTGTGATTAGTGGTTATTAGTAAGTAAAAAAGTGATGTAAGTGATGGACCTAGATGCAAACTAGTAAGAATTTGCTATTTCAATAATCTGTAAAAATGTTGTAAGAAAGTTTGTAGCTGTAGCATTTCTCTTATAATGATCAATGAGGGAGACAAAATGTAATTTTATTGAACAAAATTGCTAAAATTAATACATAAATATATAGTTATATAATTATATTATTTTAAAAAAAAAAAATTAGGGGGGCCATTGCCCCCCCTAGTCCATGAATGGCTCCGTCCATGTATGTAATAGAGGGCTTGCCTGTTACATGCATATTTGTAGTAGAATAGAACTAAAACGGAGCCGCACCGATTCCCTCTAGAAGAAAACCGAAGCAAACCAAGCAATGTCTCGCATAAATTGATTAATTGGTTAAGCGGTGTTCGAAGAAAACGCAAAAGATTAGAAACATGAAGAACCACGTTCATAAACTTAATGGCCAACGTAACGTGATCAAATGCTACACCAAAAACTATGTTTATGAAAAAAGGATGAAAATGCACGTGGAGTAGTATCAAAATGGACCATAGAATTAGATCTCCTTAGTCTTTACCCATCACAAAAATACTTGGACTCTATTAATTATCTAAAATCATAATCAAAATGCAACTTGGTGAGGCATATATATATATATATATATATATCAATCCACTTCAATTTATCTCCGGAATAACTGTGCAAACCAGAAATGCCCATTGGACCACTAAGCACATAAATGTCAATATGAAGCTTAGAACCAAATTCTCAGGTGTTTATGCAGAACACCAAAATTATGTGTTTTTTTTAACAATAATTTCAATGAACTGTAATGCTTATCTCTTATATCTCTTACCAGTATGTCGCAACTAGAGGGGGTGTAGGGCCAGATGATTTACAATTCAACTACTTCTTGGTCTCTAATCCTCGGTACACTTTAAAGCTTCACTACTCACGCATTCTCAAATTGGATTATGCACCATATGTATTAAGACAGTCCCATGATCCTATACCAATTGGGTGCAAGATCATCAAAATGCGTAACATATTGCATAATCTACCCTAATGTCCAAGCCTATACGTAAGCGCAAGGGCTATATGGTCTCTTACACAGGCTAGGTAATTCAAAGAAAATAATCATTTTGTGGACAATCTACAAGTTCCTTTCAGGCAATAAAGGTGCAATAAAACATCGCATTTCTTTGGCTTCCTATAAACTATGCTCACTAATATTTGTTTGTTAAACTGGATATAGGGCAGCAAGCTTACAGTACTATCAAATATGTGCCTATAATGCATGCCTTTCTCTCAAAGTTGAACTAGCATGCACGCTGTAAGTGGCATAGAAATACAAAACAATCGTAAGGGGCTCCCAACGGGCCCCAAGTTAATTAAGACTGATATAAACTAGACAACATTAGGTGACTGCTATAAATTATACTAGAATATATATATATATATATATATATATATATATAGAACTTCTAGACAAGCATAATGAGATGTTCGTTCTTGTTCGAATGGCCTTAGTTTTTAGGCCCAAAAACAGTAATTTTTCTGTTTTTAAGTAATTTTTATATCTTTAATAACTTTTTTTCTCAAAAATTCAAATACGTTTCTGCTTGTTTTGGAATGACTCTTAATGTTGGTAGTTTATGATTTTGCAATTAACTCAATTTTGTAATTTTTTTAGTAAAATTCGTTATTTTGCCACCTAATCTCATGATTAGTGCGAATTAAGGTTTGAAATATTTTCCTATTTGTCCTAGAGTTTTGTATTTTTAGTATTAATATTTCATATTTTGTCTTCTTTTTTTTTTCTCTCTAGGGGATTCCAGATTTATTACCTTATGGACTCAAGAAAATTCTCGTGAGTTCGAGATTTACTACAAGAAACTAACAGTTTAGTTTTTATTCCATCAAAGAGAATATTGTATGTGCTTTCTTCAAGCTTTTGCGCTTCTCTTTTTTTCTTTTTTGGTAAAAAATTTTAAAATAAAAATAAGATAAGGAAATGCCTTATGTGCGTGGTGCCCCGCACCATTTACAGCCTTAACCTAAGATAAGTAAACATAAGATAATGCAAGTTTAAGAAGAAATTAGGGTTGGGTTTATTTTGGTAGAGGCCTCAATATAGATAGTTCTTTTTTACTATGCTGTAATATAGATACAATAACAAGGTTAACGTGTAAATATACATTACAAAATTCAGTACTAAAGTAAATTCATGTTTCCCTAATGATCAATAAGAGGTAGACACTTGGGCAAACCTTGGGTGGACACAGGGGCGAAGCCAGGGGGGTCGATGGGGGGCAATCACCCCCCTGGCCTGCCCAAAAAATACCTTAAATTATTAAATACCCCTGCCTATTTTTTGTTTTTGGGTTTTTTAAATGCCACTTTATTTCTTTAACCTTGAAATAGAGCATAATTTCTAAATGACCTATTGAGGAATCTTAAGTCCTCCACTAGCATGCCTTGCACTGAAATTTTTTTAGTTTATCCCTACCATATTATAATTTGAACATTTTATGAGAACACATTAACCAAAATAATAGAAATTCACATATATTGCACTCAGTATCTATCTAACTACTAATAGTTGCATTCATAACTTGAGTTTTGGCTCTAAAAAAATTATAAAAAAAAAGGTCACTCATGTTAGAAATATCTCAATAGATAAATACAATATTATGAATAATATTTTTTTGTTTGTAGA
Source organism: Quercus glauca (assembly GCA_023736055.1). Classification (NCBI taxonomy): domain Eukaryota; kingdom Viridiplantae; phylum Streptophyta; class Magnoliopsida; order Fagales; family Fagaceae; genus Quercus; species Quercus glauca. Next base: position 55,971,575 of record CM043319.1, on the reverse strand, counting down.
GTTTTTTTTTTTTTTTTTTTGTATAATTACATTAAATATCACTTAGTACTTAAATGAATAGCTTTTAATTTTTCAAATTGGTCTCAAATATTATATATTCACATAAAAATTTGTGTAAGTGCGTATATCATATATAAATTTTGCCCTCCCTCCAATCAAATCCTGGCTCCGCCACTGGGTAGACACTTGTCCACTTGCCCATGCACGTGGGACGTATGGCAAGCCCACTAACAACCACTTAATTAATACCCCCACACCCCCTGCCCCATGCAAAGGCCAAGAATCATCTCATTTGGCCTTACTTTCTCTAGGAAAAGCCTAGAATACTCTCGAGCTCTCTCCAAATCTCCTCTCTGGTCCAGCAGCAAAGAATGGAATTTCCTTCAAATCTTCTCAAGTTCTTATTCCCAACTTAAAGTTAGAGTGATTCTAGCTCCATCCCTCCAAGAACCTGAGTCTAGGATAAGGGAAAATCTAATTCTTTTATTCAATAGTTCATTTAAACTTAAGTGGTTGTCATATGAATTTTCATATGGGTGTGTTGGATTCTAGAGACTATTGATTGTCCATATGTGAATTGAATTATTATATATGGTTGCATCTTATGCGTAATTGTTAAAATGAGTAAAATGGCTAAATGAACTTATGGAATTTCTACTTGAGGTGCTGAGTGTGTAGTTGATTCAATGATTTGTGCTTGTTGAGAGTTAGTTAATAGGTATTTCATGAACTTGTTAAAAGTTGCACTCAATGGTTAACCTATTTGGTTATTCTAAATCCTTATTTTTCTAGGAAAGTTATGGTTACAATGTTTGTTGGAGATTATCATATAGTGTCTAGCATGTGAGAATTACAATTCATGTGAAAATACCTTTTTGCACTATTTTTAAGCCCAACACTCAATAAAATAAAACTCATCAACTAATCAAAAGCCCTAAAAAAATAAATCCAACCCACCAACCACTAAACTCCCTCAAATAACAAAAATTACCCTTTGGCCCAAACTTCCACAAAAGTACAACTTTGGCCCCAAACTTTCATAAACTACACAAAAGCCTCAAAAGTAACTGATGATACACGGAATCGTCAGTATTAGTCTTTGATGTAGTTAGGACGATCAAGCGCAACCTGCACAATGGAAAAAGACTTCTTTGGTGATGACACTGTGGTGGTGCAGGCCAAGGGCCCTTCGATGCCTAAATTAGATATCTAAGATTATCTTATAAAGATTGTAGGTAGGAATGCTAATAGTATAATAGTCCATATGAATTTGTATCTTTCTTTCCTCTTGAAGTGGCTTTATAAACCTTTGGGTAATTCTGGTGCCACACCCTATCCCACAACTTTGTGCAAAACTTTCACATGTGGCAAGCCACCTCATCACCTTGGGCCCACCAACATACCACAACACTTAAAGCTTTAGTCATTTCAAATTTTCAATTATAAATACCACCGTAACTTTACTCCTTTTCTTCTTCTTCCTCCCAAAACCCATATTTGAAAAAGCTTGAGCCCCAAAACAAATTGTAAAGGCTGGAGCACTAATACTACGGTGGTGCAAAAATGGAAAACTCACTCCGGAAAACACCATCCCACGTCAAAAAATAAAAACCCAACCTTGAGAAACATTACCTCTCCGCCAAAAAACCAAAACCCACTGCTCCTTGAATCAGCATAAAGCATCGTTCGTCTCAGATTTGCTGTTGCTGGAGTACTGGCACGGTGGCTCGTAAATGGAAATCCCACGCCAAAAAACACCATCACAAATCGAAAAATGAAAACCCATCCTTGTAAAACATTAATCCATTGCCAAAAACAAAAACCCATTGCTTAATGAACTTACAAATTTTGTTTGAGTTTTAAACTCCATCCAATGGACTTAAAAATCTTGTTTGTGTTTTAAATTCTATCCAAGGAATAACTTCAATTGAGCTAATGTTTCAGCAACTTCTGGGCAGATTGGTGCTGCTCTATGATCTGGACTAGGCATTAACAAGCTTAAAGGAAGAATATGGATGCATATCAACTATAAGGTTGTTTTGGTATAGAAGGAAGTCAAATAAAAAATTAAAACTTGTTCTTTGCAATCTATGGAACATTCCTTTTGTTTGTTCTTTGTGTAAGGAGTTTATGGCGCAGTTGCTTGTTGTTAAGTTGATTTTCTCAAAGTATAATGTCAAGTATGTTGTAGTATTGTGTATTGTACAAATGCATGGATTGTTGTTGTTAACTGTCAAGTGCTACAAAAGTCTTCAAAATCTGTAGTCCCTCTCTTCAACCTCAATTTTTTTTAAATAAATATAAAAATAAAAACTCTCAAAAATTTAATATAACACACCAAGGGCTCAAAACATCAAAAAAAAAAAAAAAATGGTGAGATACTTGTTTGGGAAATGAAAACTTTGGTTTGGATTTATGAATTGCTTTCATTGAAACAAAAACAAGCAAATTACAATTGGGAACCAAAACCTACTTCTCTTGAGTAATACAAAAAATAAATAAATAAAAAATAAAAATAGGGGAGATGGTAAAGGTTCCCACCTAATTACAAAAAGATATCCAGCAAATTACATAAGCTGTCATGTTTTTATATCTAAAATACTTGTACATCAATATGGTCCTATCCATTTAAAGCAAACTAATTACTTCCACCTTTCCATGAGATCACCAAAACTTATTCTTTAGTACCATGCCAACTTGTATCGCATGAACCATCTTTGTGCAAGCTTCGTTTTTTTCTCTTTCCATGAAATTCATACCAACCTCTTGATAATGAGAACCTTAAAAAAAATGAATGATAATATATATTACAATATATACATTCAAATTTGCTATAAATTTATAAAATTTGTAAAATAGCTAAGGGGGAAAAATTGTACCTGAGATTCGTTATCAACTTTTTTCATTTGATTCATACCCACCTTTTGATAGTAATGACAAAATAAAATGAATGATAATATATATTATAATAAATACACTAAAATTTGCAACATAAATTTCACTAAAAATTTAAAAGTAGCTAACTGAAAAAAATAAATAAATAAAAATAATAATAAAAAGCATACTTGAGATACATTATCATGGTAAAGAAAAGGGTGCATGCCAAACTTTTGACTTATCATACTTGTTTGAAATGGAAAAGTTCCTCCTTATACATATTTTGTTGGCCAAAATATGGATGTATCCTAGTGATATTACGAATTCCACTTATGTTTGGCCACACGAGCGACTGCGGAAAAAATTGACAACACTTATCACCATTATGTTGTGATTGTGACTCTTGCATTTCAAAATCCTACATTTTATATACAATATAATTGCATTTCAGTATACTTAATTTAAACCTATTGGCAACATCCTGATAATAGAAAATAAAGAGTCGTACATTAAAGTTAAAACTCTCATGCATTTCAAGCATACCAAATCCCATAGTAGAATTTGTACTATACACATTTCCAACCTTGGCAAAATCCTACAAAAGCACAAAGTACAAATGCTAATAATAGTAATAACAATGATTAATTATCCAAAAAATAAGTAAATAATATAATTATAGCCTAACCTTCTCACAAATTTCCTCAAGAATTGAAGTCTCAACTTGGTAAACTACATTCCCTTCGTTAATTATAGTCTTCATTTTCTTTTTCTTTTCATTTTCATTTTTTTTCTTAACATCTTGTTCAACCTTTGACATCTTCCTTTTAAATGATGGTCACCCCTTTTGAAAAACAACCACTAGATCAAGAATTTTTCTAGCTTTTTTTGATATTACAAGACCATTGCCACATGAGGTGGAATCATTCTGAATATCTATAAAAATAGGCTTATTGCTACCACAAGCATTTCCCTCTTCCTTGAGCTCCCCGTTCATTTCACATATTTGTGTTATCACATTCTTATATGCATTTTCAAAATCTGTTGCCAAATTAGCAACCTCGTAAAAGGCATTACACATCTTTTCATAGTGACATGCTTCAAGTTTCAAAGGCCAATTGTCATAACTTATTCAAACTTTAGTGTACCTCCTTTTGACATTTTTATTCCATCTGTTTAAGATGTACTTGTCTGGTATTCGATAAATCTTCTTATGAATAAACACCAATATTTGATGCCTGCATACTATCCCTTTGAACTCAAACAACCTGCATTTGCAGTTAACTTTACTGTTATCCTCATTAAAATACACATGAAAAATTACACTTCGCTGACCTTCTCCACATGATACATCTTCACATACTTCATACTCTAAAAAGTTGTCATGTTCCCTGCATGAAGACACTGTAACAAATATTTCCAACTATCTCATTTTGGAAATCTATTAATTTTCTCAAAGTGTAAGCACTCTGAAATTGTTTCTCCATATCATAAATAGTTATATAGGAAATGCGTGAATTGAAAGAATTAAGACCCTCAATAGTTTCATTATGCACCTTTGCTACCAAAGTATTCTCATATTGTTCAACAAATTGTTTTAAAGTAGTTTTCTTATTAATGTATTTACCAAAGAAAGCATTCATGCTTTCACTTCGCTGCGTTGTTGACATTCCTACCCAAAACATATCTTTCACAAAGGTAGGCACACAACGATGCCGCTCATCATACAACCCAAGTAACCATTCATTGCTTTCAAGTTGATATTTCTTAATGAATCTGCCCCAACTTTCTTCAAATTCTTCTTTTGTCAATGAATTAATCATGAACAACACAATTCATACAAAATTTTATTGATTCAGTCTTTGAACCCTTTAAATTTGTCTGGCAACTTATTCATGATATGCCACAAGCACTATCGATGTCGTGCATTAGGGAAAACAATCTCTATTGCTTCATGATATGCCACAAGCACTATCAATGTCATGCATTAGGGAAAACAATCTCTATTGCTTTTTTTTATGGCTTTGTCCTGATCCGTAATAATTGCATTGGGAGGACATTCAGACATGCATGCAAGCCAAGATTTAAATAGCCATATAAATGAATTTGTATCTTCTCTTAAGATCAATCCACATCCTAGCAATGTTGATTGCCCATGATGGTTCACCCCAACAAATGGAGCAAATGGCATTTCGTATTTGTTAACCATATATGTAGTGTCAAATGTAACTACATCACTAAACTCTTTGAATGCTGCCCTACTCCTTGCATCAACCCAAAATACATTCTTTAACCGACCATCATCATCAAAATCCATTGTGTAAAAGAATTCAGAATTTTCAGCTTGCATTTTTAAAAAGCAATGGTGCATTGCACTAGCATCTCTTTCCCTAAGATGTGAACATCTGACTTTTTCCATGTGATTTCTACAATCCTTTTCTAGAAAAGAAAAATTCTCATATCCCTCTACTGCAACCACAAATGAATTAAAACTCTTATTCATTCTACTACCAGCTTTGTCGTTTAATTCAAGCTTCTTTTTCACATGTGGTTCTATTATTCTATTGCATTTGTAAAATCTGGTCTTACTAGGACTCAATCCATGATAATGGTCAAGTACCATGGATCTAAGTATCCACTTTCCAATTGGGCACAGAACCAACCTAAGTTGAGCTTTGCAATATGTTTTTGTTTGAGGTTTCAATTTAACTGGATTGGTAGATCTAGTCCTTTTAATTCCAAGACAATTTAATCTAATCCTTGGCTTTCCAACATAACTACCAGCAATGGTCACATATCTCACCACCACATCATCCCCCTTTTTAGAAGTTCTTTTAGCCACCGCAAAACTTTTTTCTTTAGCATATCTTCTACAATATATCACAGCATCAACAATGGAATCAAACATCATTCCCAACTTAGGGTCTTCTGCTTTGTTTTCCACACCTTTTGTTTCTACCATTTCATTCAACTCCACTAATTCATTCTCAATATTATCTTCATTTGACTCCACCTCCACCATATCATTCTTGATATCTTCATTTGAATCCCCCTCCACCATATCATTCTCAACATTATCTTTGTTTAATTTCACATGTCAGAAAACCATGCCTATACAATATAATTCATAACACATTATCAAAATATAAAGTCACTTAATCATAAGAAAATCAATAATTCTATATATTATAATTTATCCTTTCAAATATTTTGTGCTTCATATAAATGTGTTATTCATATTTATTTTTGCAAAGCAAGTGATGGATTAGTTTTATTGTCTATAACCTCTGGCCATTATTACAAAAGAAAAAAAAAATCTCATTTCCAAATGCAATAGAAAAATGGGAAACCCAATTATTACAGGCAACAAATTCACAACTTCAAGATTGCATTTTTTGTTGATATTTCAATTTAGACTTCATTGAAACAAAATAGAGTACAAGGGGAGTATATAAAGCAGTGGAGGACCCTAAAACAAGGAACCTCCCAACAACAATTTAGTTGAGAACACAACAAACAATTGACAAAGTAAACTAATAGCACAATAGTACATAGTAAACTAACAGAACTGCACAATAATTTTTACTGAATGCGAGCAATAATACAGGGGAAAACAAAGAATCAAAGACTAAAAAAGAAATCTAGAGAAAATACTATGAAAAGCAGAATGAAAAATCACCTCCTTGGATGGCAGATGGTGATCAACTCTAAGATTTGGAAGAGAACTTTTTTTTTTCCCCCCACAATAAATGGAGCTAATACCAACGATGGTTTTCACGGGTTTGGGGAGCAGTGGGTTTCGATGGAGAGGTAATGTTTTTCAAGTTTGGGTTTTTATTTTCTAGTGTAGGATGGTGTTTTCCGAAGTGAGTTTTTCATTTTCGCACTATAGTTCTAGCACTCCAACAGCAGTAATTTGTTTTGGCGCTCAAGCTTTTTCACATATGGGTTTTCAGAGGGAGGGAGAAGAAGACTAAAGGAGTAATGTTTACTGTGGGATTTGTTTTGGCGCTCAAGCTTTAAGTGTTGTGGTATGTTGGTGAGCCCAAGTTGATGAGGTGGCTTGCCACATATGAAAGTTGTGTACAAAGTTGTGGGATAGGGTGTGGCACCAGAATTGCCCTAAACCTTTTGTTTTTAGCTATTTGAAGCCTCTTTATTGCACTCCTTTATGGTGTTTGTAACGTTTCCCGATGAGGAATGAGCCTTTATGGGTCTTCCAATGATCATTCTTCAATTTGTTTTCGTTGATATCAGTCGAGTAGTTAATGGTCATTTAATGAGCGTTGTTCGTCCATTTTATATTTGGACAGAGTAGAGACTTGTTTGGTACATGTGTTTAAACACATATTTTTAATTATTAAATAAAATTACACGTATTTTTACACATTTTTCTAATCACACATATTTTCAAAAAATGTAAATAATATTACTAGAATAACATTACTAAACAGACCCTAGATTTCTTGACTCATAAGTAACCAAAACCCCTTTTCAATCTCAGATTCCCTTTAAACAAATGGAGTGTCTTTTAGATCAATAAATGTGTCAATTCATGCATTGATGTATTAGATTTGCGTGATGTCCTTTTTTGGAATTCATATATTTTTTTTTTCATATGCTTATCTCATCATTTTCAATGGCAATTTATTTGATATATTGTGTTTATGTCAATTTTCCTTGGATACCTGTGGGTTTTCATGTAATCTTCACAAATGGTATTTTGTAAACTCATAACCCTACAATAAAAGGCTTGACGTTTTCACCCTTTAAAAAAACACAAAAAAGTTCTCTAAGTAATATTGCACTGTCTCACGCACTTAAAATTTACACAATAAACACCAGCACAATTACATGCTCAAAAATTGCAAAAATTGAACATTTACACCAAATTTTGTGGAAGTTTGGGTGAAAGGATAATTTTTGTTATTAGAGAGACTTTAGGGTTGGTGGGCTGGTTTTATTGTTTTTGGTCGTTTGAGTTGATGGGTTTTATTTTAGCAAGTCTTGGGCTAAAAACTCGTTTAAAATTTTTTATCTATACTAAATTTTAGTATAAGAATTTATTTTTACTATGATATTGACCACTTTTCTAAATACACACAAAAAATTACCTATTCTAAATTCAGTTTCATTCAAATATAAATTTTACTTAACTTTTTTAATTATTTCTTTCTTTTCGCACACTATAACTATTCACTTTCTTTTTTCATCTTAAAAAAAAAAAACAAAAAAAAAAACTGAAATACACGTGGTATTACCGTAAGAAGCCCACTGCCCACATGACTAATCCCACTCATATACGCATTGGTTCTAACTTCTACATCAACATGTTGTATAACAACCAACTTATCATGCAAAGGAAATACACGTGTATGTAATGTGACTCTCTCCTGGAATATTCTTGTGCATGTAAGGGAATAAGGGATTTTCTAGTGAATCACTATTTTTTTTAACAAAACCTGACATGACAAATTTATGTGAACCCCATTGATGATATCATTTTTTACCTATTATTAATAATCTTTCAAATTAGGTAGGTGTGAAATTCTTTGTATCTATAACTTTCCCAACGGAAACATTTTGACATTTACACTAATTATTGTTACACACAGTTACAATTATATAACTATCACATTTTTTAAAATCATGTTTTGAAATTAAAATTATGTGTTTTGAAAGACACACTGTGTCTGCAAAATTGTGTTTCATATACACCTATCAGCCTATCACTTATCAGGGTTTAAATTTGTTGTCCTACTTTTTTTGCTTCACTTTATACTCTACCAATAAAAACTTGTCATATGTTCACTTGATAAATTAAATACTATAATTAATTAATAATAATAATATTAATAAATCAATAATGATAATATTTAATTAATTAAGTAAACATGTAATAAGTTTTTATTAATAGAATATAAAATAGAGAGAAAAAAAAAAAAGAAATATAAGATTTGGACTCCACTCCTTGTAAGTTTATCTCGGACAGGTAGTCGAGTCATAAGCAGGTAAAAATACATGGCTGGGCCCCGTGGACGCCACAAACAATGAACAGCAGGCCATGCACATTCCACGTTGAAACCAGATGCATCCCCACAATGACACGTTTTAAACAAAGAGAATTCAGACACCAGGTGGTGGATTTGGACAACCCGATCAATAGAGTCAAAGTTGGAAATGAAGAAAGGAAGAGCTAGCAGAGACTCACGTCCCTCTCCTCCTCTTGCAAAGCGTCACGCAGCCCCTTCAAAAGCACTATTAGCTAATTGCTGCGCGTAAGCCATGCACCAGTCATCCACTTGCACCGTGGCCTTCCCATACGTGCCTCTCTTTCCTCCCTCCATCTGGTAACACACTCACACGTACACATACACTCATACACAAGCATACTATATATATATATATATATATATAAAAGGAATTGGTTTGTACCGTGTCATTGACAAAATTGAATACGTGTCATAATCTTAATACGTCTAATACATAGGGCACTGACCTAATCTTTACCGGTTTATAAATACCATGCATAGCACAACCTCATTGATAACCTTGAGCTAGCCTTTGTTTTTTCTCTATAAACGAAATGAAAACACAAGTTGAAGAAAGGTTCTCTGCGTTCTATGAGAAGTGGATATACCAACTTGAGGAACATGTCCAACAACTCATAAGGGTGCCAAAAGCGAAGCTCAGTGAACCAGAGGATTCAGAGCTACAAGCTTTGGTGTCAAGGGTTACAAGCCATTATAAGGAGTACTATACTGTGAAATGGGCTGGTGCTCATGAAGATGTCCTTGCTTTCTTCTGTCCAGTATGGTTGAGTCCTTTAGAGAACGCTTATTTATGGGTGTCGGGTTGGAAGCCATCTATGGCTTTTCAAGTCATTAACACTTTGAAAAAGTCTGTGGTGCCTTGTGCTAGTATGGTGGACATGTCTGAGACACAGGTGAAGAAGATTGAGGAGCTGAGGTTGAAAATAAGGTTGGAGGAAGAGAAAGTGGAGAGGGAAATGGAGAGGTTGCAGGTGGCTTTGGCGGACCGGAAAATGGTTGAGTTGGCCCGGCTGGCCAGACGGGTCGAGAACGGTGATGTGGTGGGTCAGGTGGATAGGTTGGTGGAGGCGGCATTGAAGGGATTGCTGGGTGGATTGGAGAAGGTGATGAAAGCTGCAGATTGTGTGAGGCTGAAGACTTTGAAGGGTGTGTTGGAAGTGCTGGGGCCATTGCAGTGTGTGGACTTCTTGGCTGCAATTTGTATGCTTCAGATTCGGCGCAGGCAGTGGGGGAAGATAAGTGAGAGCCAGAAATGGGGGAAGATAAGAGATAGCCAGAAAGAGAATACAAGTGCTGAGATCGTGTAAGTTCGTTTGCGATATATATGTGTATGTGTATATGTATGTTGGGGAAGGTTTTGTAATGTTATGTCGGTTTTGTAACTACCATAGTGTTTTTCAATGTTGAAAAAATAAATAAATAAAAAAATAAAGCAACACAAGTTTCATCGGAATTTGTTTGAAATTAGCACAATAATTCCGTTTCTTTTTTTCCCCCTTCCCCTTAAATGATTAAATTTTGTTTTCTCTTATAGTGAGAACCTAAGTTCTTTTGTACTTGTTTCTCAAAAAAAAAAAAAAAAGTTCTTTTTTAATGACTGTTTTCAAATCTCTCCGTGCTCTCTGTGGCACCCCTAACCCAGAGCTAGTCTCTGCCGTCCACCTGGCCTCTCCTCCGACCCCCATTTGCCCCACAAACCACTCCCCCATCACACCTATCCCCTACTCGTTACCTACAGCTACTAACCTACCCTAGTAACCCGTCTTCTGCTAACTGTCCCCTTCAGCACCCAGCAACTTTGCACAGGTCACCACATCTGCTGCCCGCCTTTTCTCCTCATCTCCAACCCAAATCCCACTCAGCCATCCACGTCACAACTAACCAAAGAAGTCAATTCTATACCATACCGGCCAGTATATACCATACCGGCAAGCATACCGGTACACAAACCCTCCTGTTTCGTACCGAAAAAAATACCGAGCGTACCGGCCAATTTCGGACAATACCGACCGGTACCAGGCGTACCGGCCCGTACCGGAAAAAAGTTTTTTTTTTTTTTTTAAGTTTTGTAATTTTTGAATTTTTGTTAGGACAGAATGGTAACTTATTTGCATTAACTTATTAGTATTATTTGTTTTCTTAGTATGCAATAGTAACTTTTAAGCTTTCTATATTTTATATTGTGTTATTTTTTTTTTTTTATTGATACTAAAGTCTAAAACCATGAATAATTAGTTCTGAATTGAAGAAATGTTTTATGGTAAACTTTTATATTTATTATAATACACATACATACATACATACATACAGACATACATACATATAAATATATATATATATATATATATATATATATAAAATAGCGGTAAACCCGAAAGGGTACACTGGTATTGACCGATATCCGAAATATATCGTACCGCTGGCCAAACCGATACAGCCTCCGGTATGGTATTGACTCCCTTGCAACTAACTCCTATCTCCTTATGGATGTCTCTGATCTCGCCAATCACACAAAACTTTGTTCCTTTCAAGACATTAGACTTGAGCTCCCTCCAAACCAAACCAGTGACATCCAAGCCGTTTCAACCCTCTTGGGAAAGATCATCTCATCAAAAAACCTTAGCTTAAGTATCATCAAAGATATTGTCACCAAAGCCTGGAAATCGGTCTACCCGTTGGAAGTTAAAAAGCTTCATTGCGACATCTTCCTATTTCGTTTCCAGCACGAGTCAGACGCTCGTAAAGCCTACAACAGACGCCCCTGGTCCATTAGAGGAGGGCATCTTATTCTTAAAAAATGGAGCCCCAGTCTGTCGTGGCAAGAAGTTGATTTCTCCAAATCCTCTTTTTGGCTTCAAGTACATGGTCTTCCTGTGCTTTGGCTTTCTAAAGCTAACCTGAGAAACATTGGAGCGTTGGCCGGCGATGTTCTTGAGGTAGATTTCACTAGAGATGGAGGCCCTAAATGGAAACACTTCTTCAGATTGAGGATCGACATTGACACCGCCCAACCCCTCCTACCCGGGGTCTTCCTCCCTCGCCCAAATCTGAATGACTTGTGGATTAGCCTAAAGTAGGAGAAACTACCAGAGATTTGTTACAATTGTGGGATTATCGAGCATGAGGAAAAGGATTGTAGGAGAAAGACCTTCTTCCTGCCAAATCCCTTTGGCTCTAACTTTAAGGCCTCCAAATCTTGGCTTAGACCAGAGTTTGACCATATCTCGATCGAAGTCTATGAGAAACCAGTTCGCCCCTCATCGGAATCAGTGGCAGATTTTGGGAGTTCGATGTCCAACCTGGCATCTGACAACCCAAGACAAACCTCTAGTCCACCATGTCTGACACACGCTCAACCTCATCCCCCCTCACACCCCACTATCCATGGAAAAGGAGTAGTGAAACCTCTCTATCCTGATCAGAATGTAGTGGAGCCATGCGCCCTTGCCATCAGTTCTCTCTGTCAAGATCAAAGTGTAGTGGAGAAGTGCGCCCCTGCTATCAGTACTATTGGCATATCGCAATATATGCATGACCAACCAACATTATCTGATCACTCTTCTAAGGCCAAGCAGGCCCAACGGGCTCAAGTTCCATCCCCATCAGGTAGGACAACTCACTTTGAACCAAACTCTTTAATAGGCCCAACTTCAAAATCAAACCTTTCAACTAGCCCAACCTCAAACACTGGCCCAACTACTTTTCCAAGCCTAGTCCATACCCATAATTTTATCTCAACTCCACAGCAACACACCTCCACATCAACGCCTTCCCTTTCAAATATTAAAAATCTGAAAAATCAGGGAGAGTTATTTGATAGCCAGATTTTAAGTAAACCACGTGCCCCTCACGTTAAGACTAAAGATGAATTGTTATCTGACTTCCTCGTTAAAAAATCTGGCAAAAAAGGCAAGGGGGGCACTTCATCAAAAACTTGGAAGTGGACTGACAGAATTGTTAACAAGAAATCAGGGGGTTCTTCGGATGGGGTCTGTTATTCCTCTAAACGATCTCACATGGACGTGGACTGCTATGAATTACCAACTAAAAGAAGATAGGCTTTTCATGACAGGAAGGAAGAGGGTCGAGTGGTCGAGGCTGGTTCCCAGCCTGAACCAGCCTCGCCATAATCAATGAATGTCCTATGTTAGAACTGTTGGGGGCTTGGGAACCTTCCGACAGAACAGGAGCTAAGGGATTTAATCCGGGATCCCTCAATTGTGTTCTTAGCCGAAACATGGCTGGATAAGGCAAGGCTAGTTGATATTCGGATTAGATTGAATTTTGGTGGCTTGATAGAGGTTGGTCAAGAAACAAGAGGGGGAGGTACAGCTATTTTTTGGAAAAAGGATGTCAATTTCTCCTTAGGCACCTTTTCTCCAAATCACATAGATGGTATTTTGAACAAAGGAAAGGAAGATGAATGAAGGTTTACGGGGTTTTATGGGGAGCCGAATACAATCAATCATCATCTTTCGTGGTCGTGTCTACGCAGGTTAAAAACTCGAAATTCCATACCTTGGCTTTGTGCCGGGGATTTTAATGAGATTGTTAGAAGCCACGAGAAACTCAGGGGACGATTAAGACCGAGTGGACAGATGCAAGACTTTAGAGACGTGTTGGATGAGTGCGGCTTTCGAGACCTTGGTTTTAAGGGAGGAAAGTTCACTTGGTGTAATGGACATCCCGACGGTTTTACCATATGGGAAAGATTGGATAGAGCAGTTGCCACTATGGATTGGCTTGACAAGTTTCTTGCAACCAAGGTAGTTCACTTAGAGTGTGGTTCTTCGAATCACAAGCCGATTGTCATCTGCCTCAATGGAATACCTTCGCGTCAACAAAAACCGTGGCGGTTTGAATACATGTGGTTGGAAAAGGATAGGTGTATGGACACTGTAGAGTCAGCTTGGCGTCACAATGCAACTAGTCATGCAATGGCTCAGGTTGAAGGGAAGATTACTAATTGCCAGACTAAGCTCAAGTGGTGGAGCCGTGTAGGTATTGGGAATATTACACAGCTACTGAAGGAGTAGAAACTTCTTTTGCGAAAGGCTGAAAATGCTGCCATGACAGGAGGGTCTATGAACCGGGTTTTGAGGTTGAAAAGGGAGATCAATGACTTATTATCTAAGGAGGAAAAAATGTGGAAGCAACGGTCCCGGGCACTGTGCCTGCATGAAGGTGACAGCAACACCCGCTACTTCCATAGCAGAGCTACACACAGGTTCGACGAAACAAAATAGATACATTGGAAAACTCTATGGGCGAAAAGTGTGTGGACGAGGTTGAGATTGCCAACATATTGGTGGAGCACTACCAATCCTTGTTCACCTCTTCTTCGCCAAACTCAATTGAGGCAGCACTAGAAGCCACCAACTTGGCTGTCACACATGAGATGAATCAGGAGCTGATTGCACCTTTTAGAAAGGATGAAGTTGATATGGCTTTACATCAAATGGACCCCTTGCAAGCGCCAGGGCCTGACGAAATACCCCCTCTGTTTTTTCAGAAATTTTGGCCGACTATTGGGGATGAAGTGGCAGAGGCAGTGTTGTTCTGTCTCAACACAGGTTCAATCCCACCCTTCATTAACCGGACTTTTATCACTCTCATTCCTAAGGTAAAAAGCCCGGTGAGAGTTTCAGACTATCGTCCTATTGCACTTTGTAATATTCTTTATAAGCTTATTTCTAAAATTCTAGCAAATAGAATTAAGAAAATTTTACATTATGTGATATCTGAATCTCAAAGTGTGTTTCAGTCTTCTAAAGCTATTACAGATAATATCTTAGTTGCTTTCGAGACCTTACACCATATGAAGGTTCAAAAATCTAAGAAGATTGGGTTCATGGCCATGAAGTAGGATATGAGCAAAACATATGATCGAGTGGAATGGGAGTATTCAGCGAGGATTATGGAGAAAATGGGATTTTGTGCAAAATGGGTCGCATTAGTATTGGAGTGTATTAGTACAGTGTCGTATTCAATCTTGGTGAATGGAGAGCCTAAGGGAGATATCAAGCCTTCTAGAGGGATTAGACAGGGCGATCCTTTGTCACCTTATCTTTTTCTTCTATGCTCGGAAGGCCTAAATAGGATGTTACAACAGGCAGCAGCAAATTATCAGATATAGGGCTTTTCCTTATGTAAATGAGGTCAAGGATCTCTCACTTATTTTTTGCGGACGATAACTTGTTATTTTGTAGAGCGTCCAAGTCTGATTTCCAAGTGATTTAGAACATTTTAGTGTCGTATGAACAAGCTTCAGGCCAAAACCTTAATCGGGAAAAGACCTCCATTTTTTTTAGCAAGGCTGTAAGCGAAGAAACAAAAGCAAATCTTTCGACTTTCCTTGGGGTGCAAGAAGATAAAGAATATGAGAAGTACCTTAGCTTACTAGCGGTAGTGGGGAAGAACAAAAAAGCAAGCTTTAATTACATCAAGGAGAGGGTTTGGAGTAAACTTCAGGGGTGGAAGGAGAAGTTACTGTCCCAAGCAGGTAGGGAGATTTTACTTAAGGCCGTGGTACAAGCAATTCCCACTTTCGCTATGAGTTGCTTCAAGCTACCAGTGGGATTGTGTGATGAGATTGAGGCACTGATCCAGAAATTTTATTGGGGGGCAGAAGGGCAAACAAAGGAAAGTCCATTGGAAGAGATGGGGGGTTCTTTGTAAGCCTAAAGCGAAAGGCGGGATAGGCTTCAAGGAGTTGGCAAAATTCAATGATGCAATGCTAGCAAGGCAGGTATGGAGGTTGTTGAAGGACCAAAACTCTTTGTTTTACCGAGTGTTCAAAGCAAAATATTTTCCTAGAGGGTCAGTCTTTGAAGCGTCTGCAGCTACTGGTTTTTTTGCATGGCAAAGCATCTTAAAGGCTAGAAAGGTGGTTGCCTTGGGAATGAGGTGGAGGTTGGGGGATGGAAGGAGTATAAATATTTATGATGATAGTTGGTTGCCAGGTAAGGAGTCAGCCAAGGTGTTATCTCCACATATACCTGCCTTAGAATGAGCCACTGTGGATTGTTTGATTAGGCCTGACACAAGAACTTGGGACCACGGTTTAATTGACCAACACTTCCTATGGTTTGAAGCACAAAGAATAAAGGCGTAAATGCACTTTTAGTCCCTACATTTTGACCTTTTTCCATTTTAGTCCCTACATTTTATTTTTTCCACTTTTAGTCCCTAAACCAATTAATGTGTTCCATTTTAATTCTTTCCGTCAGTCAACCGACGGAAATAGCTGAGGTGGCAGCCGGAGCAATTAAAATATTATAAAAATGCCACATCACCCATGACACGTCAGCATATAAATTTAAAAAATTAATTTATTAATTTTAACAAAATTAAAAAACATAAAAACAAAATTTAAAACATAAAAATAAGTCAGAAAATCAAACCAAGAACACAAATTTAAAATTAAACCCATTGAATCAAATTAAACCCAATTTAGATCTAACACAAGAACATTCAACAAAAGAACAAGAACACACAAGAACATTCAACAAAAGAACAAGAACACAAGAGCTCAAACCAGAACCAAACACAAACTCAAATTTCAAAACACAAAGAACATTAATCTAAAATTTTTTTTCATAAGAACATTTCTTCTTTCCCAGCACATGAATATCATGTTATTCCCCAATCAACAAACTAGCAAAACCCAAAAATTTTCTTAGGAAACAAACACTCAAAAAACCCAAAAAATTTCAGCTCAAAAACAAAATCATAAATCTCAAAGGCACCATTTTCTCAAACCCAAAAAAAATCATCAAATCCTAAAACCCCAAAGTACCAAATCAATCCAAACAAAAAAATCTCAAACTCAGAAAAACCCATCTCATGCAAGTTGAACCTAGCAAACCCACTCAAGCAAAACCAGATTCGGAGGCCATGCTCCCCGCCGACAAGCTCTTCTCTCCGATGGAAACCCAACCCGAATAATACCCAGACCCGTACCAAGGGATCCAAGTCTCGATCCCAGTTCGCAACATCTACCAACTCCCCACCGCCCCTCAATACCTCTTCGACGAAGAAGCTTGCCGAAGTCGCCGTAATCTCAGCGACAACCTCACCTTCTTCACCGGCTGCGGCTACCTCCTCGGAGCTCTAGGCGGCGGGGCTTCTGGCCTCATCGTCGAAGTCAAATCGTTCGAGCCCGGTGACACCGCAAAGCTCCGGGCCAATCGGGTGCTCCAGCCATCGGATCTGGGTTTTCTTAAGATGGGTTTGCTGGGTTTGAGATGTGTTTTTCTGGGTTGAGATTTTTTTTTGTTTGGGTTGGTTGAGATGATAGAATAGTGTAGTTTGAGTTTGAGATGAGAGAATAGAGTTTGAGTTTGAGATGAAAAAAAGAAAAATTGTGTAGCCGGTTTGAGAATAGTGTTCAGGTTTGGATCTTGTGTTAATTTTTTAAGTTTTAAAATTTTTGGGTTGGTGTTCTTGTTCAAGAACCTTTTAGATGTTAATTGATTTGAATTTTAGTTTTTGATTCTGTTTTTATTTTTATTATTTAGTTAAAATTAATAAATTAATTTTTTAAATTTATATGCGGACATGTCATGGGTGATGTGACATTTTTATAATATTTTAATTGCTCCGGCTGCCACCTCAGCTATTTCCGTCGGTTGACTGACGGAAAAAACTAAAATGGAACGCGTTAATTGGTTTAGGGACTAAAAGTGAAAAAAATAAAATGCAGGGACTAAAATGGAAAAATGTCAAAATGTAGAGACTAAAAGTGCATTTACGCCAAGAATAAAAGCTATCCCTCTCTGTTGGTCAAGTCAGGCAGATAATATAATCTGGCCACACTGTCGAAGTGGTGAGTACTCAGTTAAAACCGAGTACAAATTGCTATGTGAGGATGAAAGAAGTTTGGATGCAGCAAGTTCAGACACCTCAAATTAAAAGACTTTTTGGAATCGCATATGGAAGCTTCGGGTACCTAATAAAATCAAAACTTTTCTTTGGAGAGTATGTTCTGAAGCGCTACCTACCAAGGAGAATCTGAGGAAAAGGAAAATTATAGATAGTGCAGAGTGCAGCCTCTGTCAAGTGGGGCAAGAGTTGACTTGTCATGCCATTTGGGGATGTGATACGTTGCGGCTTATTTGGGCACCTGTATTTAGTTGGATCAGTTCAGACTTCCCAGGAATACACGATGTTTGTGATCTAATTCAGCTTGTGAGGCAGCAACCAAGAAGATTGGAATTATTTGCTACTGTGGCTTGGTTTATATGGCACCGTAGGAACAAGATCAGACTTAAGAAAGAGTGTTTGCCTATTGAGAAGGTGTTTGACACAGCCAGCAACTATCTCGCTGAGTATCAGATGAAATTTCCGATGAGCAAACCGAAAACTATACCTAGTAGAACCAAGTGGCAACCTCCGATGGGGGAGATGTACAAGACAAACTTTGATGGGGCAGTCTTTGCAGAGTCTAGAGAGGCGGGAATTGGAGTAGTAATTCAAAATTCAAATGGTGAGGTGGTAGCAACGTTATCTAAGAAAATCCCCTACCCGGATTCTGTGGAGGTCTTGGAGGCCTTGGCTGCAAGAAGGGCAACTCAATTTGCAGTGGAGGTGGGTATATGTCAATCCATGTTTGAAGGTGACTCGGAGGCGGTGTGCATCGCGTTGAAGGCAGCTAATGGTGGCCACCCGTCTATTGGTCAGTTTGTTAAAGACTTTTTGTCTATTGTGAGTTCTCTTAGAACTTTCTCTTTTTCTCATACAAGGCGGCAAGGCAATAGTGTAGCTCATGCCTTAGCTAAGAGAGCAAGATAGTCATTACGTTTGTTAGTCTGGAAAGAGCATGTTCCTCCAGATATTTTTGAGTTTGTTGTTTCTAATTTTGTTTCAGCTTAATAAAATGGTCTTGTTTTGATTCTCAAAAAAAAAAAAAGTTCTTTTTTAATAAAAAGTAATACTTATTAGAACATATACGAAAATAGTAATATTAGTGTTTTAAACCGAGTTTATAATACATTACATAAACAGAATACAATTATAAAATTGTCTAACCTTTATAATTGTTATAATTCCTCTTTTGTTATTGTTGTAATTATGGTTTTAAAAATTGACCAAATCATTGGTTTGCATCGAAGTAACCTAAAACTAATCGCCAATGTTCTTATTAAAACTAATAAGATTAGAAAATTCTTTTTTTTTTTTTTTTTTTTTTTTGGGAACCGCTTGAATCACGTTCAAACCGGAGATGGGTTTTGTCAATTAGATCTCGAATTCTTCCATTGGAAAATTTCGTTAAAACATAGTCCAATCTTGATCATCATCGTTGAAAGTCAAAATCGAAGCCATCACTATTGTTCTAATTTTGTTGGGAACCACATGAATTGTGGTCAAACAAAAGACATGTTTTCATATTAGATCTCAAATTCTTCTCTGGAAATTGTCTCTAAAAAAGGTCACACAATCAACCTTGATCGTCATCGTTGGAAGCCAAAGCCATCACTACCATTCTTAAACTCCAATTCTGCCACTGTCAGTTCCACCATTAATCTTACTGTTCAGGTTTTTTTTTTTTTTTTGGGGGGGGGTGGTTGTGGTGGGGGTGGGGTGGTGGTGGGTGTTAATCTATTTTGAAGAAGTGATACTAGGAGGGGGCAGACAAAAAGGGAGTGGGAGAGTGAATGAAAGCAAATAGACAAAAAGGGGTATATGGTATTTTATTTGGGAAAATTCTGTCGACACCAAAAGTTGCATCGATTTTTCACTCTCCCTTGTGTTTTTGTGTTATGATGAGCCTTGTTGAGCACTATCTCAAATATTTTGTGAGTGAGATGTGAAAAATTTGGTGATTTTTTCTGTGTCTGCATTAAGAATGTTTTATATGGGGTTAGAGGCTGTGACTGATGCATGAGGGAGAGGGAAATAACTAAGATGCCTTTAGATTTGTAAAAGAACTAAATCATCACCGCGAAATATAGAATATCCTGATCCAAGTGAAATAAAAAATTAATAAATCTCCATATGCTAGCAAAAATCATAAACAAGACTACAACTACCATTACCCTGAACAGAAGAGCAAGTGACGAGTTGAGTGATGAACAGGAGGAGCCTTTAAAAATAATGAAACGACATTAATGCCTGTCAAAATGTTGCCCTGTAACCTCAGGCTTGGTATCATACTGGTACTTATTTCAAGAAAATCAGGGTCTTTCGGGGTTTACATAAAGCACCTAGTAGCATCAGCAGCACCATGACCACCAGCAACGGCATTCTTTTCTGAACCATCTCCATCGGCATATCAACATTTTGAAAACTTTAACAATTCATGCATATATGTCGTCTGAATTTCACATTAGGTACACACAACATACTTCTTTCCTCTGTAGCAGCTGCTTTTAATTCGTGGTCTCCTGTTGTGTAGCTCCGACATCAGGATGCCGGTAAGTGGCTGCACTTGAGGTTTACACAGCAAACATATTCTTCTCGGAGCAGTGCCCTGTGCCACCTACGTAACAGAGTTCTCAATGCATGGTTGGTTTTGCCGCTGGCGATGCCTTATCCCGATTCCAGTTCTAACCTCACCACTTGCAACTGCGCTCAAATGATTGCTTGATTCCTTGAGACTACCATCATAGATTTCTTCAGCAGCACCATCAGATGAGACAGGGTTCTGCAAAGAAGCCTTTCTGTCAATGATCTTTTCAGACTGCAGAGAACCTTGAAACTGCAGTACACCAGCACAATGCACTGTTAGCTATATAAAGACCAGTTAAATAAAGATAAGACAAAAATAAACCATGTCATTCAAATATATCTGGAGAGGACCGTAGAAACTCACAGCATTCCAGCCACAATTTGACACCGCTCAAATTATGGTAGCAAAACTTCCAAGTCCAATTAATAAACAGTATCTTGAGAGCTTCCACTTACCAGTGTATTGACCACCTCAGTGTCTCACCCACTGCACGATCCATTCTCCTCAAAAGGTACCACCTTCATCAAGGTTTGACAGACTTCATAAGCCAGATTCTTTTGATTGCATATGAGCACTCATCTGGTTGCATAGAATTGAATTCAGGAACTCAGACATCTCATCTGGTTCCTTAGAACCATACTGGAACTGACTGCAAGGTAATAAACGTTAGAAGATCACTCTGGACTTGATTCTCCAAACCTTCCCAGTGGCCTTCCACTACCCAGCAGTCATTGCCCAGTTCAATCAATATCCATTCAGGTACTTCAATCCTGCAGACATAAAAAGAACCACTTGGGATCCTTTGTCACTATCGCAGATAAATCTGCAGCCAAAGAAATTGATCACCAAATTCAAAACAAGAAAGTCAAATGTGAATATTATATATACCTCCTAAAAGATTAATTTATAACATCATCTCTGTTATATAGCACTTTAACATACCAAAAAAATTACAAATTAAATCTCATAAACAAAGTTATTGAAAGGGGAAAAGCACTAATACCAAATTCAACTTACACATTAACCAAGTTTAAACAAAAACAGATAAATAAAAACCAAATTTACAGAATTGAAATAGGCAGATGAAATAATTGCTCAATAATTTACTAATTTTAATTTCCACCACGAATTTAACATACAAAAAAAAAAAAAAAGAGGAATTCAAACAAAAATTCTAATGTATTAAGACAAAAGGCTTCACCAACCAAAATTTAGAAAGATAATTTGCAACAACAAATATCTAAAAAAATTGAACCAAACAAGACACAGTTCCACCAACCCAATTCAAATATACAAAACTTAGCAAGAAAAATATTTTTAAAAAATAAATAAATTGAACTTGGGCTTGGGATCATAACAGTAAATTATTAAGAATAAGTAATAATGCCAGGCAAATGCCAGGGCTCGCATTTACACATCAATTTCATGATTAACCAAAACCTCCTTTTCATTCCCATTGATCTTCAACCATAACCATAAGTAATAGTTGATCAGCTCCTCATCCATTGGGCTGAATCTGAACCCCAGTGGCAGAGAATTCAACAACAGTGCAGCCATGACACACACACAAACGGAGAGAGAGAGGCGCTTTTTTATAAAACCCTAAACAAATAAAGAAAAGAAAAGAGGGATTAGGGAATCAGAGGGATTCTCGTTAAAATTCAATTCAGAGATTTTGATGTATGAAGGTTTCAAATAGTGTTGTAGGGATGCTGAAATCACTTGTAATAACCACTTGTGTTCTCTGACATGTGGAAGTCAGAACATATGTCATCTTCTATGACTAAACAGCACAAATACAAAAAACAACTAGAGAATATACCAAAGCACACAAGGGATTCCAACTTTAAGAAGTTATCTTTGTAATTCTTAAAAAGAAACATCTCTAAAGAATATAATCTATGGAAGAGTATTTATCAAAAAAATATATATATAATCTATGGAAGAGTACACAACTGTCAACTAATTAACCTGCCAACATACCCAAGAGGTTCAAAATAAACAAAAATTTATAATGGCAGTGCAACATAATTTTTGGCATACAAGAACAAACATAGCCTTGATTCCACAAATAAATTCTCTACATACATTCAAGCAGAATTAAAATGGTTCATCTTATTTTTTTTAAGTTCAACTCTTTCAAGTAGCTGAAGCAAAGCCAGGCCTTGCACAAAATTTGCATGCACTCAACCTTAGCTTTAAACTAGAACTCTTAGACATGTTCTATGTAACTAAACTATAGCAATTAGTCAATGCTGACATCTCTTTGTTTTGATCATTTACTTTTATGGACAGGCATTTGAAGATCTGAAAATGGCACAAGGTATAACAGTAAGTTGAAACATTCCAGCATTAAAGTAAATCTTCTAGAAGAGAGTAAATTGCAGATACAGTTGCACGGATTGTAAAGTATGCTGCCCTCTTTACAGAAACAGAGCTACCAGCCACCAACAGCATGCTTTACCTGTGTACTTTTGTGGGACGGGATATTGGCTTTACCAAGCACACAAACAAATAAATAAACCTTAAAATTCTTCTAAGACAGAATACAATAGAACCATCTAGAATAGAAATTGAACTACTGAAAATTTGACATCAATACAAAATTTATAAGCAATCCCCTCCATTTGGGCTGAGAGTAATATTTTCAAAAATATATATATTAGCACAAATGTTTGGACAATTGAAATCATCAAAGTCCAATTTAACTATCTCAAGACATTTCAAGTCTTAGGCAGGTAAACAAAATTTAGCAAAATATTCACCACTTCCAAGTAGATTTGTGAAGAGTTTTTTTTATCTTGTGCTTATAATGCAAAGAATTTCAAGTTGCAGTGTGTTCTTTAATGAATGATAGGCACACTTTCATTTTCAATCAACCTATCCATGCCACAGAACACAGACTCTGAGAAAAATTAATCATTTACAAAGCTATACAATTCAGTTAGGCTAAAGTATTGTCAATAAGCTCTCTATAATGTTACTTCAGTCCAACTATCTTTCAGCTACATTCTAAATTTTCAATCATTGCATTCAATGCCAATGGTATTACCTTATACACAAGTCATATCAAAGTCTATATAATGTATTGACGTATGAGCACAACTTCAATCATAACATAACTGAGATGCATGGACAGTCAAGTGCAAGTCACGCTTCAGATACAAAACCAGGGCCATTTCCATTACCCAGTGAGAGCAAAGAAAGCAGCCATTTGCTATAAGATGGAGCCAATTTAAAACGAGCACCTAAGATCCAACACATAAGTCAACTGAAAGAGCTTTCTGCCTTGGGTTTTCTTTCCCCCACAAATCAATTTTCCAATAAAAGTTAATTGAGACAACCTATTTTCAACAAGCTAAAACAGGATGGCTTCTTCTTTTGTCCTCATCATTGTATTTCCTTCCCCAGGTAGAGTTTGCTTAACCTCATGAACAAAATACAGCTTGTATGATACAACTAAGTCACAGTACCTTGAATATAATTGTGACAGGAATACAGAATTGTAATTTTGAATTATAATTATACAAAATACAGCTTGTATGATTACCTGGTTAAACCCTGGACCCATGTACCGCGCCCACATCACCCAGATCAGGTAAATCGTTGGCTTTGCCAATGGGACGTGGCCCCTAGAAATTGTTTGCACCCAAGGGGATTTAAACAATACAGGATTGTAATCTTCATGCACATTATAATCTTAACTTTTACACCCAAAAACCAACACAGAAGGTCATCAATAATCAAGCTTATTGATATTTTTTTGTACCCATTTCGCAATTAAACATTCTCATAATCTGAATCACTCATACACACAAAGAATAAACAAAATAAAATAAAATAAATAATCGGAGCTTTATATATATTCAAGATAAAGAATAGGAGCCTCATATTACATACAGAACAAAACAAAGAAACCCAAAAGAGCAAAATGCCTCTGTCCTCTCCAATCAGAAAACGAGAAAAAAAGAAACCTGAGCAATCAATCAGAAAAGGCCAAAAAGTACAGAGAAGGCAAGCACAATGAGCCAGACAATGTGGACGAGAAGGAGGGCCTGGCCGGGGCCACCATTGCCGACCTCGCAGAATCCCAACTTGGCGACCTTGACGCCGGCGCAGAGGGCGTCAGCGCAGCCGCACCAATAGGTGACGCCGTTGACGCCGCAGACGGGGTCGGTCCGAAAGCAATTGACGGGGCAGGACGCGGGCACGGGTCCTTCTCCTCCTCCTCCTCCGTCGCAGAGATCGGCGGCGTCTTCGGAGTGTAATCGGATGGTTGAGGAATCGAAGTCGGATCGGGCGGTGGGGATGGAGATTACGGCGACGACGACGACGATGATGAAGAAGAGGGGAGAGAATTGAGACATGTTTGTCAAAAAAGGCGAGCTCTTTAGGAGGGCTCGCCTTCTTGATTTGGGAATTGAGAGAGAGAGAGAGAGCTCAGAAGCTTTTTAGGGTTTTGAGTAAATTGGGAAATTTTTCTAATTTGGGATTAGGGCTTTCTTTCGGTTTCAGAGACGAGAAAAAAAGGGAATTGAGACTCAATTCTGATTTGGTGGTGGGGTGGGGTCCATTTGTTGGTTGTTTGTTTAGTAACTTTAGTTGTTACCGTTGTACAGTTGTTTGATTCGGGGAGGTTTGTTGTATTGTTCACCGACTTTTTTTCTTTTCTTTTGTTCTTTTTTTCCTTTTTGGGATAAAGAATGTATTGCAAATTACAATAAAAATTTGAGGATTTTTATGTCCTAATCTTAATTTATAGTGTCCACTCTTAATGATAGCTCTTTATCATTAAGATTAATTGTGAAGTTATTATTTATTCTTTCTAAATTCTTATAAAATAAAATAAAATAAAAAGATATTATTGATTCTCTTTTTTTTTTTTTTTTTTTTGGAGAATGAACTTTTGTGATTTTATTAAGGTAAGTCAACTACATCCGAATGTAAAAACGAAACAACATGTGATGGGATACCTTCCATCCACACTTGAAAATCTGGTATGCATATAGCATGTTTCGCCAGATTATGAGTTATACTATTACCACTTCTCTTAATGTGAGAATACGACAATCTTACAAAATTGTTTGCAAACAACTTGACATCCTCTACCAATAAACCCAATGGGGACAGATTATGGTCTTCTGCCTTCAAAGCTTGAGCCAGATTATGTTCTCTACCAATCACCGCATCAATATAGTATATATCTGAATCTTCCACCGTTAGATTAATCGATTCTCATTTGGGATCAATATTAACACCATTTTATTGTTAGTTATTTATAACTTCGCACTAAATGTTTATGAAAAAATTTTAAAATAAAAAATAAAAATCATGATACTAAACTTATTGTAAAAGGTAATACATACTCACATATGTTCTGATCTAATTACACATGTCATATCTAATTTTGATGAAACGTGTTATATCTAATTTTTCTCAAATAACACAACTCTTTTTAATTATTAAACCCATATATCATCTCTATTTATAAATTATAAATTATAGGAGTCCAAGTATGCTTGGAAAAAATTTAGTTTAATTTTTTCAATGCAAATTTGCAATGAAACCATTCATCTTACTCTCACTTGAACCAATTGCCACCTTAATATGTTTAGCACGAAAGCCAAAATAGACATATATATATATATATGTGTGTGTGTGTGTGTGTGGGAAATGCTAACGAGTGCCCTTAGGGGCAGGGAAATTATTATATACTCCTGGAGTACCATAAATGCGTACTCCCTCCTCTCACATGAATGGTGGGTCCCACTAATTAAATTCATGGTGGGACCCACCATTCATGTGAGAGAAGGGAATACGCATTTATGATACTCCGGGAGTACCTAATAATTTTCCCTTAGGGCATTGGTTAATAATCCATTTAAAGAAAGTTTTTTATGGGAAATAAAAAAAAAAAAAAGTAATTAATATTTTGACAATTTTTTTCATTTCCCATAAAAGTGGTATCAAAACTTTCCTAAAATGAATTATTAATGAGTGTCTTAAGGGCACTTGTTAACATGACCCTATATATATATATATATATATATATATATAAATCATTGTTTTTTCCTTTTTCTCTCTCATCAAGATTTTTTTTTTTTTTTTTTTAAATTTAATAGTTACAACAATAAAGAATAAGGATTCAAAATGTTATTATTCTCATATAAGAGGGCAGCTAAAACACAAGCATGCTAGCATATTACCCTCACTTGTATGTGTTTTTCTATGCATGCAGGCAAGAAAATCCAAAATATTGATATTTTCAAAGGAATAAAAAGAAATTAGAGGATCACAAGGCAATGCATTCGTCACCGCACACAATAGCAGGTTAGAATGAAATGGCCAAACGATGCTAAATTTGTTTTTTATTTTTCAAAAAGATTAAAAAACAACATTCTCACATGGGAGTAGACCCTACAAGTGTGAGACCAAGAGATGTTATTGTGCCCGGAGATTTTCTCTTACACATAAGTAGCTCAATTTTCATAGGTATCATAAATGGGATATCTTGCTTAATTCATGTGACTCGTGCACACCTTGAATAATTTATTACAGTGAGTTAGAACATAGGTACTAAATACAAAAAGTCTATAGACACATTATTGCTTGCACTTTGCTACAACTAGTGTACATGTCAAATGATGATTGAATTAATTTTCTCAATTTCCAATGGTGGTTCTCATATATAAGTGATATAAGTTGTGTTAAAGTGAGTGTCCATAAAAGAATTTGTTACAATTTTTAAAATATTTTCAAAGTTTAAGCCAATCACACATTGACAAATGTGTATGTTATGTTAAAGTGAGTGTCCATAAAAGAACTTGTTACAATTTTTAAAATATTTTCAAATATATATATATTTGAGTGTGTGGTGTTTCTCAAAAAAAAAAATATTTGAGTGTGTGCTCACTTGGCCCTGCAATTTGCAACTTTATAAGGTCACATGACAATGACACTTCACACCTAGGAGTTCACACAAAAACGACTGTGTATGTGTTTTGAAGGGTCACCAACCATGTTATTCAATAATGGCAAGTTTGGAAACAATGGTCACTCTGATCATGAATGACGGTGATGCAATGTTTAATAGTTACGTGCGTAAATGTGCCTAACTATATATATTTTGTAAAAAGATTTTTTTTTAATACATCAATAGTTGGGCTGGAAACATTAAAATTTTCTTTCAGATTTTTGTTTGATCTAGAGTTGTGATTGTGAGTTTATTGTTTGTTTTCATCTCTCTGTTTTGGCGAAATGGGTTTTTGTTAATTTTTTTCATTTTCTTCTCTCCAGCCAAACAAGATTTTAGGAAAAATTAAGAATTTTTTTTGGAAATATGAGTATTTGGTCTTACTTAGAGGGAGGGAGAGATAATTTAGTCTTTTCATTTTAATTATTCGAGTCCAGCTCATCAAATGTCATGTGTTGTGTACAAGTTTGCAACTTTTGTCAAAGTTAACACCAAGGCAAAGGGTTAAGTGTTATAAAGTTTTCAATTTGGGGGGATTGATCATGTGTTTTAATAGTTAAGACGAAAAAATGTAAAATGATGTATAGTTTACAATAGAAAAATACAATTTTTTATTAAGAAAAACACTTTATTACAAATAGAGGTATTTATTTTTCCTTTTCTCCTTAGAAAAATGGAAAATACTTGCAAACTAATTACTAATTTTTATTTTTTATTAATAATAATAATAATAATAATGATTTCCTGAGGAATTTATTAGTTGGGGGAAAGCTTCAAGATTTGCATAGCATTGCCTTAAACGTGGGTAATGGTCATTTTGGTTTAGATGAATCAATCAACATCAACTATAAACCAGCGTCCTAAATAATGGGAGTTAGTTGGTCAACAGAATACTTACCCAAAAAGTCTTTTTTAACAACGAATTTTTGTTTATTAATAGATTATGGACAAAATTGGTTTAGATTGTGCATTCTGAACCAAGAGTTTCAAGCCCATTTTACTCAACTAACCAAACAATTCGACTCCTTGGCTAATGGGGCTTTATTTGGTTCAGCAAACTGCCTCAAACCTATAAGTTTTTGCAGTTTATTTTCATCCACATATAATGCTAGTAGTTTTCACTTTTCAATTAAGAAAGGTCCTCATTGTATCATGAATTCAAATAATGTTGATCAATTCTTCTAAAGTTTAAAATTGAGCGCACACAGCCTTTTCTTAAACATTAACCACTACCACTTTTCCAATTTTAATAGAAGAAAAGTTGGTACTAGAACAAAAGTATTTCGAATTACAGCACCAGTCACCCAAAACAAATTTCATTAAAAATCATCACTTCAATCCAAAATCAAGTAAGCTATGGACAATTCAAAATTTTCAGTGTTCTCAACAACCTACATAGACAAAACTAAAGAAAACAACCTATATATAAAGAAGTCCACAAATTTATATGTTCACTGGGACTTACTTCTCAGTGATATGTTAAAATTTTACATCCCAAACTTTGATCACAAAAATACAAATATCTGGTATAAAATTAAATTACGACAATTCCACCAACACTTTGAAACCCTATAGCACACTTTTATTGCTCGTAATGCAGGGGTGAAGTAGAAAGAATCTGAATAGAATGAATCATAAGAACATATGTATGAAAGGGAAGAGACAAAAAGGGATGTGAGCACCCAGTATTGATAGGATTTAGTTGTGAGGTAGAACGGATTAAAGGCTACTCTTTAGCACTTTGATACAAAGAGAGAGACTTACAATACAGAGTAGAGAATCAGAGAGAACTTAAGTTGCCTCCACGGATAAGATCTCAAGTTCAGCCCACCAGAGGGGAGAAAGCCTTGGCGTCGCTTGATCAGGTGAGATAGCAATCACTTCCCTCAATTTGGAAACAACGTCCCTCATTGTTAGTCTCTGCCTTGGATCTGGTCGGATGCATTCTTGGATAACCTCACAGATGACATCAAGCTCATTATTTTTGAAGGACTTGAGTGTTGGATCAATCAGGTAGCTGATGCTCCGCTTGTCATTTAAATATTCAGCAGCCTGGCAAGTTGATGATGAGTTATTTCTCTACAAGTATTCAAGAATTCCTGTATATTACTTATTAAGCCCCAAAGGAAAAGTATGGAATTAGGGGGCCTCACTAAAAGACTTAGATCTTTAGACTAAATTACAACTTACCCAGTTAACAAGGTGCCCTTGTTCTTCTGAGTACTGGAGCTTTCCAGAAATGATTTCTAGTAACAATATTCCAAAACTGTAGACATTTGTTTCTGGATCAGCAAATGGAGGTAATTCTGGATTCTCTTTATCATCTTCACCTGAGGTCTTTGACTTGGTTGCAGCATCTGTCCAGAAACTGATTTCTGCAATCTGAGAAAGCACAAGAGAGAATGAAAATACATTACACAATGGTCAAAATTTAATGAAGGCAATCAAAATGTTAAAAAGAAAGTTTACCTTAGCAGCATAATCATCTGTTAAATAGATAGCACCTGAATTCAGGTTAGAATGTGCTACAGGTGGATTCAGATCATGGTGCATATATTGAAGACAATAAGCTGTTCCCATAATAACCCTTATCCTTGCATTCCAGTCAAGATGTTCAACTTCTTTAACTGAAAAGACAGAAGAATTATTTTAGCCTCTCAAATATAAAGCCTCCAATAATTTACAAAATTTTCAAACATGCAAGTTACCGTAAATATAAGTTTGACAGTATTACCATGCAGATGCTCAAAGAGGGTTCCACTAGGTGCATACTCAAACACCATCATCCTAACAAAGGGTTCATCCTCCTCACAGTAGCCAATAAGATTGACAAAATTCTTATGATTCAACCGTGACAATGTATCAATCTACAGAAGATCAAAAACAAGATACATCAATACACTGAGAAGAGAGAAAAAAAAAAGAGCATGAGATATAAGTGCACAATGTATCAGTTGCTGATCTTGAGTATTCCAGTGACCACAGAAAAAAGAGACCTTTTTTCGGTACGCTATCTCTGAGTTCTTTGTCCACTCTTTGGAAGTTTTAATTAATGTTGAAGCAACGGCAATCTCAACTCCACTGGACAGTGTTCCCTTATATACAATGCAACCATCAAAAGTATCAATTATATTGCTGAAATCTTCACAGGCTGTTTCCAGCTCTGATCGATTCAACTTGGGCACCCCTGTATTTCATATATGCACCTGAATCAGTCTTACTTCATTAACTCAAAAGAACGCAAGGCAACATATGCTTCTGTTTTTAAGAAATCAGCTAATATCTTAAAGGCATATTTGAAGAGCATTGGAATTCGGGGACTCCATATCATATGGCAATAGATTCAGAGAAGTTCCATACTCCAAAGCAGTCCACCATTGAAGATGGGAGTCATCATGATATAGTTTAAGTTTCAGTTTATTCTTTTTTTAATAAAAATTTTGACTTATGACGGTTAAATTAACAATGGTAGCTATTCCCATAATGAACCCACTGACCATTATGTTTTCTACACTTAAATATCTCGGACATTCCTAATTATCCTCAAACAACATTTTCAATGATGAAAGCCCTGGAGTTCACTTACTAGTTCGACCAATCTAATGTCTCCTATTCACAAACAACAATCTAACTTCACTTCAAACCAATGTGTAAGAACTCACTAGATATTAAACCATATGACAATGGAATAGTTCCCCAAGCCAAATTAGATTGCAGTTATTTTTTATGTATTCTCTTCTTGCTGGGTTTATTTGTTGAAGACTCAGTAGAAGAACAGCCTTTTTTTTTTTGCCGTTCTATTTTGTGTTGCAAAATCACCTGTTATGAATGCTTTCTGCAACTGTCCACTCAATCCAGTTTTCCAAGGACCTATGGTTGCCACTGCTTGGCTTCGGAACATGCAGAAAATAGCTGCTGCAAGAATGAGCAAGACAGCAACACCCGCTGTAATAATGATATATTTCCACGTATTTCCAGAGGTTCCACTATTAGAAGGCTTTTGATTGTCTGTATTTCGAGGAGAACCAGGGGTTTGGACTGGATGTCTGTTAGAATTTGAATTATTAGGATGAGCAGGTGAAGGCTGTGGTGCAGGTGGGGGAGATTTTTTCTTCTTTTCATTTGGTACAGCTGGGAAAGCCCCACTACTCCGCATAGTTGGAAGAGCAATGATTGGTTCAGAGGGTGATGAACCATCACTAGCAGGTGCAGCTGCAAGGTTACTGGATTGCTCAAGTAGCCTACGACGTGCAAAATTAACAAGCTTCTGAGCAATATGGACCATGTGTGGCTCGGATGAACCTGCTTAATGCAAGAAACAAAATCATTTTGTGATTGAGAAGCTTAAATATCAGTATTTAATGAGCTAATATTAGCAAAACTGTTTCCACTCACTAGCTAGTTTATCATAGCAACTGTCTCCATTTCCATGCGGAGTATCCTTTCCAAACTTAAACCTTGATAGAAAATCAAACAGTTTCAGTAAAATAGAACAAATGTGAATAAAAACCAAAAGTAAGAAGAAAGGCGGTAAAATAAAAATGTTAATCCCATACAGTGACAAAGGCAGGACATGGAGATAACGCATAAGAGCTCCTTTAATTGGGATTATAAACGAATCTTCCTTATTGAATTGCTTTGAATTTCCATGCCTATTGCTGCCCAAGAAATGTAAAGAAAAACCAGAAAACTAGATTGTAAAACTGTAGACATTTCCGCATAATCAACTAGAGGACATATTTGTGGCTAATATTCCAAATGGTGGTGCATAATGTACTTATCATACATACATCATTTGCAACTGAATTGCAAGAGACTTATATCTGTCCAGTGTAAAAATAAATTCTGCATGCTTCAGATTATCCTGCATCCTAATAGTTCCAGTAGCAGAATCTCATACTGCTTTACTTGCCCAGTGCCCTTAGATAAACAGGCACAGATTAATGAGAGACTTAGATGTGATACAGGAACTCAAATCCATACAGAATATTATACATAAAACCCACACATTTATCTCACTAAGAATATACAACTTTATATTTTAGAGACATAGACTATTTAACTATTTAATTATATCCTGTATGGGCTATTAGCTCATACGCAAACCACTTATTTGAATGGATCCTTTTGATCATCAGATTTCTGGCCTTAACTTTCGTAATGCACCACTAACTTATCAAATAATTAAAACAGCATCTGTGTGCCCCATTCTTCATTTAATTCTTTGGCAATGATGTGGCTGAGAGAAGTAAAACTAGTCACTTTAAAGAGCTTTACAAGCATCTTCTTTAATTAAAAAAATTCTCCATTTAATTAGAAGTCCTCTACTAGGCATGAAGTTGATAGCACACATCTTGCAAGGAGAAGCAGTAAAAATAAACTAAAGAGTCCTGATCAACATGTGATGTGTAATGAAATAAATTAAAGGAGAAGCAGTCACATATCTTGCAAAGCACTAAAAGGGACAACAAGTTCAATGCAATAAATAATTTCTCACCAGTGTCCAAACTTTCGATTCACATAGTCGATGCCTGTGGCCACAGCAGCTGAAAGGTTATCATCAAATTCCAATTCAGAGAGCTTGTGGAGCCTTTCAAGTTCCAAAGGAATGCTGCCTTCAAATTTATTGTCGCAAAGCAATCTAAGGTATAAATGAATTCAGTCCAGGAACTTATAATTTACGCATCAAATACAGATTACATATGCAACAGTTAACTCACAAGCGTTTTAGTGACCGCATCCTGCCTATTTCTGCTGGAATAGTTCCACTCAAGTTATTGTCTCTCAAGTCCAACTGCTCCAACTTTGTAAGGTCTGCAAGCTCTTCAGGAATGGCACCAGAGAAATGGTTCTTGAAGAGTACTCTGTCCATATAAACAGAGGAAGTGAGAACCAGAATATCATAATGAGATTCAAAAGGCACTGCAAAATTGTCAACTATCAAGCTGCATAACAAGACCCTAGATTTATTGTCTATCATTTGAGGTAGCCCATATAACACAAGAATAATTCATTCATAAAATTTTCAAAAGCAAATATGAACCCAGACATGTTTAAAAATGATTGAAGTCTCAATAAGTACCTTCTACAATATGACAATATATAACACAAGATGAATTTAAACAAAGAGTCATGCTTAGTAGAAGGCTCAAAAGACATGATTGAGCAAACATTTTAAAGATATCCTGAAAGCATATTATTTGCATTCTTCAACGTGCTAAAATTATTTAGGGCCACCACTTTGTAAGGTGAACACCACGAATACATATTTTTCCACTAGCTGACAACATTTATGTTCTATCTCCTCTCAAATTGCATGTTTGAACATGCATATACACACAATGAACAAATTTCAGAGATGAAAATTATTTATTTTTGTAAAAAAATGGCTTTGAAATGAAACACCAGCAAACTAGTACAAGGGGTCCACAGTCCACACTAGAGAAAAATATCTGACTAAAGCGTACCAAACATATCAACATGCGATGCAACAATACAGCACAGATTTTTCCTGCACATGAGTCAAACAAAAAAGAGATATGCAAGTTCTACAAACAATACTTGACTACACAAAACAAAAACTCCACCCAGATAGCAACACTGAAATTTTAGCTACACAGCATTGTGAATCCTTACAGAGATCGTAAGTTACTTAGTTTCCCAATCTCAGGTGCCAGTGTCCCCTCCAAAGAAAGCCCACTCAGATCCCTACAAGAAGTTAACATAAACACATTTAACATTAAAGCATTTAATTTTGTCATACTTCCATATTGAATCTAGAATTAAGGTCCACATTGTTGTCCATCAGACAATTGCTACAAAAGGAAATTAAATTTTCATAATAAAAGACCAAAACCATAATCATTCAACCCGTCAAAAAAAATCTTCTGCAATGAAAAATCACACAATAGGGACTTACAGCACTTGTACTTCTCCATTGATGCAACAAACTCCCAACCACAAGCAAGGATCGGGGTCATCAGCATTCCAATTTGCAAGAGCTCCATACGGATCATTCTCTATTGTGGCCCGGAATTCCAACAAGGCTGACCCTGCATTGCAACTCCAATCGCAACAAACATTAGACAACCAACATTTGTATTCAATACCATCATACAAAAATGTCAAGATCACCAATGCTGATTACCTTCATCATTAAGCGACCAACATCCCCGAAAACCCGAAAGAAGAACCAATGCCACGAAACACAAGAACTTCCATCTACCCCCCATTACTTGATTAACCAAATGCAGCAGTGGTGGAGGTCAGCCACAACGCTATACAACACACTATACAAAATCGCCAGGTTTTTTTTTCTTTTTTATACAAAAACTCACCCCCACCAGTATGATCCCAAACGCAGCCAATTACAAATTACAACTCTTTCCACACGCAAGCAAATCCTTTTAATGTAATTTTGAATGTGTTTAAATATAACACCCTAACTACGCAACAACTATATTACAAACAGAAAAAATTCTAGGAGGCTTACGCATCCACCAACGATTTCAGGATCTCTCATCTTTTTATATTTAATGATTGCACCTACACCCTTCTCGTCAACAAGCGCATACCCCTGATCAAAACCTTATCCTATACAATTGCAGCTGCAAGTTTCAGAAACAAAAAAAAATGTACATTTCAATGGACCAAATGGGGTCTAGAAAAAGAGAAACTAACAGCACTAAAAGAATGAAACAAGGAATACCCTCTTGAGCAAGCAATGTAAGCAAAAAGAAAGAGAGAATTTATTATTTACCATAAAGATTGGAGCAAAAGGGTGCAAGGAATAAGTCTTTTTCTTCTTTTTTTTGCTGCTCTTGTTGACGGTAATAAAAATGCAAACTTTTTTTTTCTTCTGTGCAAATAGTTCACCCAAAAAAAAAAAATGACAATGCAATGAATGAATGTTAGGAGTGGTGGTTGATGATAGGTGGGTGGAGATTGAGACACAAAAGGCAGCAAAGAAAAAAAAATATTTTTGAAATTTTTGAAAACAAAAATATTTTTTAGTCCTTCATTTTCTTTCAATTACTGCCTTTTTTATTTCTTATCACAGGAAGATCTTAGAGGACCCTCTCTTCGACCATCTTTGGGTCTCTCTCAGGGCTCTGTGTCTCCCTCTGATGTTGTCTCTTTCTTTTTTCTCTTTTGTTTTTTTCGCTTTCTGGGTTTGTTTCCCTCTCTCTCTCTCTCTAACCCAACCAGCCACACCTCACCAGCTGTGTTCGTTAATTTTTCTCTTTTTTTTTCTTGAATTTTTTTTTTTTAGTAAATATCTTTGGTGGGTCCCACAAAGAATTAGCCAAAAATGAAAGGGACCCACTTGGAGTTAGATCGGCGGGAACTCAAAAATCGGTTAAGACAAGGGCGGAGTGGCAGGACTAGGAGAGAGAAAGAGAGATTGGAGTTTTGGTTTGGTTTGGTTTGGTTTTTTTTTTGGTGATTCACAAAGCGAGTGGTGGTGAGGGCCCCCACTTCCGTTGTTCTCGGACGCGCTTTTCCTTCCCCACATCTCTGTTTTTTTAACCGTTGACTGGGCCCACACATTTCTCTTTTCTTTTGCGTGCCTACCTCTTCTTTCTTTTGTCTCCCCTTCTGCCATTTTTTTTTTTTTTTAGTTTATAGTTTGTACTATAAAAAATAGAGCTACAAACAGATATCTATCTATATACAGACAGATATCTACTTTCACCACTCATTTTTTGGGCATGTGAAGTGTTTCAGTGCCGACTATAGCCCCCACTTTTGTTAAAACAAAACTATTGCCAGTTGCCACCACTAATCATTGTAGTTTTAATTGATTTTTCACAAATAGGGGAGAAAATTTTAGTTTACACTGTAATATCAATAAAAATATTACGTTATGAATTTGCTTAAGTGTATAATGTAATGTAAAGTACTATCAGGAATATAAATATTACATTGTGTATACATTTGTTAAGTTTATAATGTAATGTAAAGTACTCTTATAGCATTTCTTATTGATTTTTGTATAAGAATGGAGTTTGTGGACTTTTCTAATATGAAGTTTTATGAAATATGTCATGTTCAAATGGTATTTGTTTCTTTATAAATTTTTTGAAAGCTCCTATTTTACACCATCTAAATTTGGAGACATTTTAAATTAGCTTGCACATTTTAAAATTTAATTTATAATTTATATCACGACTATTACAATGTGGTTATATCTTATATGTCATTTTCGTTTTGGTTCATAATAATCTTTTTTTTGTTGTTGTTGGGGGGGGGGGGGGGGGGGGGGGGGGGTGTGGGGGGTTGTAACAGCAAGATTCTAATTGGATTTGATGTCTAATTGGATTTGATGTAACGACTACATTGATATACTTCTAATACTCATACTCAATTATGTAAATTATAATACTTCATCGTTTAGGGACTAATTTAGAAGTAGCCTAAATTTAGAGAATGCAAATAATATTTTAACCTAAATATCATCACTATTGATAATGGTTATGTTATTGTTACAAATTTGCTCTTATCAATTATTTATCTCTATTATTTCTACTAGCATGTAACTCATGCAAACGCATAGATGGATTTAAAATTAAACACAATTTTTATTATAAAAATATAAATAATTAGTCAAGTTTTTTTTTTTAAGGCATGTAACACATGCATACGTATAGATACTGATGGGGTTCAAGTTAAAGTTAGTTCGTCCATAGCAGTCATCCATGACCAGACCATGTCCGAAAGGTTTTGCGAGGAAAGAAACCCAATAGAAGCATCATGAGCATAAATAGGATCCGTCCATAGGTTCAATATAATCAGACCATGATTCTCCATTCCTAACACGTAGAGAGGATTCCCCATAATCCGCTCCACATTCTCCATTTTCTCCATTAACTCCACACATCTCTCATGACGGTAGTGGATCCAAACAAGTAGACTCACTCCTAACTCTCTATAAAAGTATCAAGTCACATTCACCCAAGGTAAGTTCTACTATTAACAGTTTCTCATCTTTGTGTTATAAAGAGAAAACTGACTAAACCGTCGGAGAGTCCTTGGCCGGGTTACACCAGTCATCCTTAATAGTCTTTTCTTTCCTTTCAGGTCATAAATCCATCACCATAGCCCGAGGCATTCCAACCTACTGATTTTCATGCATCATCAGATACATTTAAAGCTAAACACAATTTTTATCATAAAAATATAAATAATTAGTTAACTTATTTATATATAAAAAAAGTAAACATAATTAGTCATATATTAAAATTCTTACCCAATTTAATACTACTTATGATTATTTTTTTCCTAATTTTTTATAAGATAGAACATGTGATGATTTTTATTGAGTATATGTGATTAGTTTTTTTTTTTTTTTTTTTTTTTTAATTTTATAGTTTATTAATATTAGATTCTTAGTATTTTGCATTCATTAACTCACTTGGCACAAAGATTAAAAAATTTAAGTAAACACATGGCACAAACTTAAGTAGATAATTATGGTGTGGTCCCCACATAAATTTAGACACATGACTCAAAATTAGGTTCTAACTTCAAATTCTAATGAAACTTTCTCTAAGTTTTGCCTAACTATTAATATATATATATATATATATATATATAGACTAGCATGTAACCCATGCAAACTCATGGATACATTTAAAATTAAACATAATTTTTATTATAAAAATATTAATAATTAGTCAATTTTTTTTAAAGCATGGAACACATTCATACGTATATATACATTTAAAGTTAAACACAATTTTTATTATAAAAATATAAATAATTAGTTAAATTATTTTTAAAAAAATTAAACGTAATTAGTTACATATTAAAATTCTTACCTAAATTTAATACTACTAATGATTATTTTTTCCTAATTTTTAATAAGATAGAACGTGTGATGATTTTTATTAAGTATATATGATTATTTTTTTACAAAAAATTATAGTTTATTAATATTAGATTCTTAGTATTTTGCACTCATTAACTCACTTGTCACAAAAATTAAAAAATTTAAGTGAACACATGGCACAAACTTAAATATATAATTATGATGTGGTTTCTACATAAATTTAGACACATGATGCAAATTAGATTCTAATTGAATTTTCTATAAATTTTGCCTATTAATATATATATATATATATATATATATTTTTTTTTTTTTTTTCATTTCACTCATTGAATTAGTACTTCGAAATTTTATAAGAATAGAGTTTATAAACAATTTATAAGAAATTTATTAAACTATCTTCACTTGGAGAATGACTTTTTTTCCCTTTTAGAACAGAAAATGATTGTTTCTTTTACAAATGTACTTCCTAATTTATTTACCAACCTCCATCTCTACTATTTCTATTAACTAATTGAGACAGTTGTACTTGCATTTTGAAAATCAAAGGTATGATTTGTGAGTACAAATAGCATTATAATAATAATAGTCATATTAATAATAATGACAACAAAGATTCGAAGTATAGATATATTAGGTGTAAACAAAGGGGTGAAAATAAATAAATTTAATAAAAGCTTGAATAGTTTTGTTATTGTTATATTTTTTTGTTTTCTCCAATAAAAAGTTATGATAGTTATGAGTATTGTAATTCAGTGATTTTTTTACTTTTTTTTTATGAAAAAAATTAAGGTTTAAATTCTCAGTTCTCTGTTGGAAATTGTAACTGTTGAAATAAAAAAATAAAATAAAAAATAAA
Source organism: Quercus glauca (assembly GCA_023736055.1). NCBI lineage: Eukaryota > Viridiplantae > Streptophyta > Magnoliopsida > Fagales > Fagaceae > Quercus > Quercus glauca. The sequence continues at coordinate 55,932,536 of CM043319.1, read as the reverse complement.
AAATAAAAAGAAATTGTTACAATGAACGTCACAAAATAGTGAAGTTAATTTCCAATTTGATGATTAACGTTAAAGATATCTATTAAATAAGGTGAAAACACTTCATTTAAAAGATAGTAATGGAACATGAAGCTTTTAAATAATTTAGTTTGGTTATGTTACCGTGCAAGTCCACGTGTAATGAAACTATTGGTCCATTAGAAAATGAGAAAATCTGTTACAGACGGCGCTAAATTTGTTAGAGGTTTTTAGCTTATTTTAGTTGTATAAATAGCTAAATTCTCTTTCTAATCTCTCTAGAATTTTCTGTCAAAAAAAATATCACTAGAATTGCTTTCCTCTCACATATAAAAGATGAGGAGAATAAGTAAATTACATCTTCATGTTGATTCAATAAAAAATTTTACTTGATTCTCTAAAAAGAAAAAAATTAAAAAAAATTGTTTGATGATATTTCATTTTTGCGATTTAGCATTTTTTTTTTTATAAAAAAAATTGGAACAAAATAAATTAAATCTGCTTTTCAAAAAAAAAAAAAAATTTAAATCCTATTGATTGTTAGGTGAATAGAGAGTGGGCATTTTTGCTAACACACATCAAGGGTATACAATTACAATCATTAAATTGAATATGACCAGAAACTACCACGGGATCAAGCTTGTGATATCATGTGGACACTTTTGGATGGTTAGCTTTCATAATAGCAATGGCGGGCCTTATTTGAGAAGAGTGGATACATTGTCCTTGTCTTGCACCAACATTAGATGTCTATTTTGCATATAGAAGTAAAGATTATGGTCAACAATTTCAATCACAATAATCAAGATTGATAAGCAGTCAAGTTTGTTTCTAGACCATAAAAAAATTAAAAATAACCCAATTGTTTAGAATAATGCTAAGAATATAATATTTTTTTATAATAATTGACATGGATTGTTGTGAACCTATGGTTGAAGTAACATTACTTTCACTGGATTCTCCACTAATACTACTTTTATTACGTGCCAATTATGACAAGTGAGCTTAGGATGTTACCTTTTTACTAACTAAAGGAAGTGTGTTGTTGGCATAGTATTCTCTAGAGTTAAAAAAAAAAAAAAAAAAAAAAAATCATATTTAGGAAAGATTTATTTATATTTTTTTATTTAGTAAATGAATCATACTCAAATTTAGGTTTAAGTTCAACTATTAATTATTAAACGACGATTTAAGTATATAATACTAGACTCATCACACATGCTTTGCGCATGCAATAAAACTCTTATTTTATTTTATTTTTTGATTTAGTGTTATAATGTTTAAAAATGATATATAAATAACCGTTGATTTTTTTTTTTTTTAAAAGAGGTAAGATAACGTGGAGTAACATTTAACAATGAGATAGAGATAGTGTTCTAAATTTTATGGGAAATTATACTTTACCACCCTAAATTATGTACCGGAGTACACTTTGCATCATAAACTATCCGAATGCACACTTTACACCATAAACTATCACACTTATCACATTTTGCACTCAGGTGTTACTTTTGCTGTTATGTTTGATAGAATTATACTGCATATGACAAGCACATACTTCTTGCTTAGGTGGAATAAACTTAAAAGACTGAAACATTCTTCTTCAAAATTAATTTAAACAAAAGCCAATTTTTTCCACATCTCTCTATCTCGCATGTGTGCCTCTCCCCAAATTCAGATTCTTCTTAAAACCTCAAGTCCCACCCACCTCACCCATCGTCCAAAGAGAAGGAAAAAACTAAAATTTTCTCTTAAGTTTACTCTTTTAATTTAATTTTTGTTTTCAGAATTAAGAATACCCCAAATTTTTTATTAAATCCCACCATCAATGTGATTGGATCCACAAAATGAATTTAATTTTAATTTACTCCCATATCAAATAAGCACAAAATGCACTATATATAACTAAACTTAACGAATCTAGTTTGGGCATTAGCAAAGCTTTCAGCACTTGTTGCACATCAGTTTTCGACAAAGCCCCTCAGATCCCAGTTTCATGAGCTAAGGAAATAGCTCGATTAGCACAAAATAAAATTGCGTCAGCCATACCTAATAAGAATGCTACTCTAGAGCACATAGCAGTTGATGTTTGATGACATTTCCTTTTTTTTTTTTTTTTGGTAAACGATAACATTTCCTTTGTCATCAAGTATATACACACCCAGTTATACGCATTCCAAAAAATCTTGCATTATAACAGCAGCAACCCAATTTACTTTATAAAAGATTTCCATCTCACTTCTACAACAGGATGCTACTGTTGTAATTCCAACCTTGCGATAGAAGCGTGTTGACATTGATAGCTAAGGTGGGTGGGACTTAAGGTTTTGGGAAGAGGCACACACGTGAGATAGAGAGATGTGGAAAAAATTTGCTTTTGTTTTAATTGATTTTGAAGAAAGGTATTTTAGTCTTTTAAGTTTGTTCCACCTAAGTAAGAAGCATGTGCTTGTCACATGCAATAAAATTTCGTCAAACATAAAAGCAAAAGTAACACCAAGGTGCAAAGTATGATAAGCGTGATAGTTTAGGGTGCAAAGTGTGCATTTGGATAATTTATGGTGTAAAATGTAATCCGGTGCATAGTTTAAGGTGGTAAAATGTAATTTCCCCTAAATTTTAAGCTGAATTGAGAAGATGAAAGAAAAAATCTAAAACTTAGGAACAATAAATTGCTCTTTCAACTAGTTTGTGTTTTTTAATTTAAAATTATTTAACTAAAAGATAGGGGTATTTTAGAGAATTTAAGAATTTATGTGAGAGTATTTTAATATGCAAAATGTTGAAAACCAAACGAGAAATCCTCTTATTAATAGTAAGTATCTGTACTTTATATAAGAGGATTCTCCTCTTTCAACTAGACTTTTATGTGGTTTAAAAATACCCTCATTAATGAAGGTTAATTTTATTTAGAAATATGGTCATAAATGTCAAATAAAAAATTTCATTTTGAATTCAAAAAAAAAAAAAAAAAAACTCCTAAAATTTAGGATTTTTTTCTCTTTACGTTTAAAAAATTACAGTTACTGCTTATGTCTAAAGTTGATCCTTTTTACAAGTATTATGCCTGTGCGATGCACGGTTTAATAAAAAAAATCACATGTGAATTAAATGCCTTAGATAAAAAATCATATATAAATTAAAATATATATTTTGATGTTAAATATAGATTATAAAAAATGAAAAATTATTTTAATTAGAATTGAATGTAAAAAAAAGAGAGTTTATTTATGAAATACTCTACTAATTAAGTAGTGAGAAACTTGAAACTCTAAATTAATTATCCTAATACATAATATATGTAGTGTGTTTGAATAAAATATATTGTACATCATTAGATAACCACCACAACATGTGTGTATTTGTCTATATATATATATTGTGGGTGTATTTTTGCAATGTCCGACCTGACCCTTTAAAGAGCTAGTGGTACCCTTACTTCTTCAGCTCATGCTTATAAGGCCTAAGGGGGAGGGAAATTCTTTCGATGTGAGATCGTAACAAAGCATGCCACCTGCCGGACCCCAAGCTTCCTTTTATTGTGGGTGTATTTTTGCAACGTCCGACCTGACCCTTTGGGTGGCAGGTGGCATGCTTTATTACAATCCCACATCAAAAGACTCTCCCTCCCCTTTAGGCCTTATAAGCATGAGCCGAAGAAGTAAGGGTACCACTAGTCCTTCAAAGAGCTAGTGGTACCCTTACTTCTTCGGCTCATGATTATAAGTCCTAAGGGGGAGGGAGATTCTTTCGATGTGGGATTGTCACCAAAAGCATGCCACCTGCCACCTAAAGGGGCAGGTTGGACATTGCAAAAAGCACACCCACATATATATATATATATATATATATATATATATATATATTATAATTATTTATCAAAAGAGAATAACTCATGATTTATAAAGTAAGCCAACATATGAATCTACATTTCTTAAAAGAGTTTAAAATTTTGTCCTTCCAAATTCATAAAATGCGAATTCTAGGTTTCTAGCTCATAATAAGAGTAAGACAACACAAAGTATAGATAACAAAAGGTCCTATAAACAATATAAGACGCAATATATATGTATACACGTACCAAAGACATACACTCGTAGAAAATAACATTTATAAATTTACCTAGAGGCTCTATTTATTATTATCACTGAATTTATTGCTCCTTACTCATGAATTAGAATGCAGCTTGGTGAAAAAAAAATGGAAAAGAAAAGAAATACATACCTTTGTAGCTAGAGGAAGAGGCGTTTCATTGGGGATTCGGGGATTCACAATCTGGCATGATTTTTATTCCACAAAGAAGAAGATATATTACAAAATGAGAAGATAAGAATGAAGAAAAACCTAAAAAATTTCATATCCATAATTAAGCTTTTGTATTTATCTAAAAAATTAATAAAACAATAGAGAAAAAGTTGATTAGAATAACTCTATAAATTTTTTTTTTTTGACAAAGTTGATAAAAATAATTGGGCTGTGTTGTTTCTATCAAAAAAACTATATTTTTTTTATAATATAATCAAAAATAATAAAAATAATATTTGTAAAAATTAAGTTACATAGAAAATTTATATTATGTAACTTTTTTTTTTTTTGTTGCAAAAAAGATAGTATAAAATATTTTTAAAAATTATGATAAGTTTTAAATTTCTAAAAGCTCTTAGTAGTAAAATTGTAATTATATATATATAGCACTTGAAAATATTTCCATTATACTTGCTAACATGCATGCATAGTAGCAGAAGTGCTAATCATATATAAATTTCTTGTATAAATGACCAAAAACAAATTCTATAAATTACAAAAATGTAAGTATAAAAAATTATATCAATGATCAAGTTGAATTGCATTATCTAATTTTTTTTATTTAAAAAATCATATAATTTAAGAAATTATTAAGTAGATACTTTAAAAAAAAAATGAAGATATATCTTCTCACATAAATCTCCTAATTTCATATGGTAGATGAGTTCCATCCCAAATAGATTCAGTGAAAAATTTTTGACCAAAATAAAAATTCCATAAATTAAAAGATATTCAATATTGCTAATGCCAAGAGATAGCAAACTGGATGCTGCTTTCTGTGGAAGTATTGCAAATCTAAAAGAATCTAATATACATTACCATAAGATGATGACATACTCTCTAATGACAGCCAAAAATCAAGTTTCAAATCATTTACAAAAAAACCTTCAATACTGCAGATGCGTGTGACTAACGATCCCAAAAGTAAATACATCATCCAGTGAGGCTTCCATTTAACAAATACAAATAATACTAATAATTAATTCTTAAATAGTAGAGTAGAGTAGACATAGTAGAGTTTTAGTTTAACTCAATCTCTCTTGGATTCAAACTTAATTTGTAGAGGTGTAAAAAATAATCATGTTAACTCAATTAAATATCACGTTGCTATTTTAGTTATTCACATTTATTTATATATACGTGTAGCATAGGTGTAGTAATTTAAATGAAAAAAAAAAGGATTAGATGAAGAAGAAGATTTTGGATTGTAATCAAATTAAAAGAAATAGAGATAGATAAAGAAAAGAATTTGGATTGTAGTTAAATTAAGATTTTTATCAACTTAGAAATAATAGGAGAAGAAGATAAGGAAAAAAATTATATCCATTTAGTAGACTTAGAGTTTTGGCTTAACTCAATTTCTCTTGGATTCAACTTTTCAATATCACGTTTTTTTTTTTTAATTTTATATTTTTTACGTGTAGCAATAGGTGTAGTAATTTAAATGAAAAAAAAAAAAAAGGATTAGATGAAGATGAAGATTTTGGATTGTAATCAAGTTAAGAAGTTTTTCATTATCACTTTTTATTTTTTTTTTATTTTTTACGTGTAGCAATTGGTGTAGTAATTTAAATGAAAAAAAAAGGATTAGATGAAGATGAAGATTTTGGATTGTAATTAAATTAAGATTTTTATCAACTTAGAAATTTTAGAGGAAGAAGATTAGAAAAAAAAATTATATCCATTTTTTCTTTTTAAAATCTAAAAATCTAACAAAATTTCTTCAGTTTGGTGCTGCCACTTGGCGCAACCATGACGTCTAAGCCCAACTTTTATTATATATAAAATGATTTTTTTGAAAAATAAAAATATATATTTCTAAATTATAATAGATGCCAATTATTAACATTTACCTAAAAAACTGAAAAGCCTCTAAGCATGCGCAATGTGTGTGCTTAGAGCCTAGTGTAATATAAGATGTTTTTATGAATACTTTTAACTTCAAATTAAATGAGACATGTACTTGCTGCAAAATATATTCAATATTCATTTCTCATTTATGTAATTTTTCACAGCTAAAAAAGCTTTTTCAAACATACCTATAACAACAATATTTTGTTTATGTTAAATTTATATAAATAAAATAATTATTTCATCCGCAAATAATTTTTTCAAAATTACCTAAAAGAACACTATTTTGTTTTTGTTTGTGTACATTATAATTGAATAGTTTTTTTTTTTTTTTTTTTTTTTTTTTTTTTTTTTTTTTTTTTTTTTTTTTTTGAGTTAAGGGTAGATAATTGAATTGTATCTAAAGGTGTTTTTTTGGTTGAGCTTATCATGATTTTTTTTTTTTTTTTTTTTTTTAAGGTAAAGTAGGAAGTTTATCATGAGTCTAGTAGTAGGTCAAGTTGGTTTAATCCCCGTAGTGTCTGTTATAAGTTGTTGATTCTTTTAAGGAAAAGTAGGAAGTTTATCATGGGTCTTGTAGTAGGTCAAGTTGGTTAATCCTTGTATTGTCTATTATAAGTTGTTGATTAAAAATAGGAAAAAAAGACATTTTCGCTGCCAGGATTTGAACCTAGAATCTTTAAATAAAGAATTGCCAAATGCCAATGTGTTACAAGGGATGGATTATTTAGAATAATGATAGGAATATAATATTTTCATAATAATTGACATGAATTTTTGTGGACATAAGGTTGGAGTAACATTACTTTAACTGGGTTCTCCACTAATACTACTTTTGTTATGTGCCAATTACAACGAGTCAGCTTAGTTTGTTGCCTCTGTACTAACTAAAGGAAGTATATTGTTGGCAAAGTAGTATTCTTTGGTTTTAATTTTTTTCTAAACAAAATTAATATTTAGGAAAGATTTATTTATATTTTTTTATTTAGTAAATGAATCGTGCTCAAATTCAACTATTAAACAAGTTTCAATTGAAGTATATAATATAAGATGTTTTTATGAATACACATTTTAACTTCAAATAAAATCCCTTCTCAAAAAAAAAAAAAAAAATGAAACACTTGCTTGCTGCAAAATATATTCAGTATTTAAATAGTAATTTTTTTTTTCTCAAACATACCTATAACAACAAATAATTTCAATAAAATAAATAATTATTTCAGTAAATAAAATAATTATTTCATCCGCAAATATCTTCAAACTTACCTATATGAGCATTATTTTGTTTTTGTTTTTGTTTTTTTTTTTTTTTGATGGGAACATTATTTTGTTTTTGTTTGTATTATAATTGAATATATAGTGTGGGCACCCGAGGAACGAGAGAGGAAGTCAAAGAGGCTGAACCAATGGGCCGAGGCCCTAGGAAGAACAGGATGGGCTCGGCACTTGGCCGAGCCAAAAACTGGCAAGGCCCGAGGAACATTGGATCCCGAGAGAAGAGCCAGACCTTATGCAGTGCCACGTCAAGTGCCACAAGAAGAGCCTCCTCGGCTGAAGGAGGCATGGGTCAGTGGCAGACAGGCGGCCGTCAGGGCAGTAGCTCCCAGTCAAATCAGCAATAAATAGCGCACACCAGCCCTGTCAGCCGCATTAAATGCAGAGGTGACCTGAAAGGATGCCCATCGCCGCTGCACCAGCTACTACTGCCGCCTGCTCCTAGAAAGAAGATAGGTGACAAGTGTCGGAAATTGGGGAAGGAGCAGCTAAAGATGGACGGAGCAGATTAAAGGGCCAGGGGCTATATAAAGGGAAGGCTGGGGGCCTTTGGGGGAGGTTCGTTTTGTTGTTCAAGCCCATCTCTACCAAATTCTATTGTATTGAGCCTGGAAAAGTTTGTCTGACCGCGTAAATACAACTCAGTGTTATCCTCTTTTTTAGGTCCTTACATATAGTATCTTTTTTTTTGAGGAAAGGGTAGATAATTGAATTGTATCTCAAGGTGCTTTTTTTTTTTTTTTTTAGAGAGAGTTCCGACCTATAGATCTCTTATTCAATCATCAGAGACTTTACCAGTTAAGTTAACTGGAACCCACTCAAGGTGATCATGGATTTTTTTTTAAAGGAAAACTAGGAAGTTTATCATGGCCTCATGGTAGGTCAAGTTGGTTAAATCTTTTTTTTTTTTTTTTTTTTTTTTTTTTGAGAATATTGTTGGTTAAATCCTTGTTGTGTGACTAGTGTTTGTCTATTATAAGTTGTTGATTAAAAATAGGGGAAAAAAAATTATTTCCCTGGTAGTAGGTCAAGTTGGTTAAATCCTTGTCATGTGACGAGTGTCTGTCTATTATAAGTTGTTGATTAAAAATAGGAGGAAAAAAATCATCAAGTTGGTTAAATCCTTGTCGTGTGACGAGTGTCTGTCTATTATAAGTTGTTGATTAAAAATAGGAGGAAAAAAATCATTTCCGCTGCCAGGATTTGAACCTGGAATCTTTTATCCAAAGAATTGCCAGTGTGCTACAGCGGATGTCTTACCAAACGTCGCGTAATTATTTTACTTATCTTGATAGCATTTCCCAGCAAGCTAGAATCACAGACTATTAGAAATCTCAATTAATTTAAAAGTTTGTGTTGCAAAAACCAAATTATTGGTAGCTTTAAATATTTGCATCAACTCATCAGCTTCACAGTTCACATTAGTTTATTGAGGTGACAACTCCTAAACCTTTTATAAATATTCAAAATAAGAATTCAATTGAGCATTTTCTTCTGCATTGCCCCTTTGCTATGGCACTTTGGTGAGGTACAGAACTAAACTTTAGGACTGAACGCATTCAAGAACAAGTGAACAACCCTTATAGAGATGGCTAAAAGAGCTCATTGCAAACCCCAAAGAAGAGCTTATAAAACCACACTCAATTCCTACAAGTCATCCTGATAACCCATTGGGTGATTTGGTTTTTCAGTTTCCATAAAAACCTATGAACAGAGAAATGGAATGTCATTGCAACATTACTATTTATCAATTCTATGGCTGATAGGTGCTCTACAGCTTATGCACTCACACAGCAATGCCAGACAAAGCCAACCTCTCCAGAAACCGAAAAAGAGAGACACAAGGATGGCAGCTGATGTTGAACTTAGAAGAGGCAAGGTCGAAAGACAGTAACTGGTGTAGAATATAGATTTTGTGGGAATAAACTCATTAGGGATCATCAGCAGTAAAAGTTTTAGAACAGCAAGACTCTTGTCCTTCCAAAAAGCACGCATTGGAGCAAAAGAGGCAGGCTATGACAGATTTATATTTCTGCTGCAAAACAAGAGGTCCTGCCTAGAACATCGTTACCAAGCGAAGCCAATGGCCCTGGTTATGAGGGCAAGAACTCAGCAACAAAGTATTTGTGGTGCCACCACCTATATTACAGGAGGCCCCCCAATTAGCTTGTTTTGCTACCCAATCTTGTACAAATGTTGTATGGATGTGTAATTTTTGAATAGTGTTGTTACCTTCAATTGTGTGTAATATATAGCTAGGAAATTTTCTTTTTAAAGGAGTTTTTGCATTCTCCCAACCAACCACTGAACCTTTGCCCTTGGGATGGCAAGTTGGCAACGCCTGCAAACCACCAAGGAACTGAGCTGAGTGCATATTAAAAAGATTTTAAAATTAATTCATTTTAGAAGCTGAGTTGAGTTCATTTCTACGACATTAACTATAGCAGTTGGTCTCTAATAGCTCAACAATTCATTGAATGTAGTAGCTTAGCAGTAGTGTACACATATATTGAGCACATTTAGCACATGCATATAATTTAGTAAGTCATGTAATTGCTCTAATAATTGTAATAACTGTCAAGAAAGTTGTTAGGAGGTTATTAGTTAGTTACTATACAAAAGCAATTAGTTAGCTAATGATGTATAAAAGGCTATTTATTGTAATTCAAAATTAAGCAACAAAGAATTAATTGAATTCCTCTCTTAATCTCTCAATTTTTGCTCTTTCTAAACTTTCTGCAGGCCCATAGAAACACCCTTTTTTACAATTATCACATTAAGATCTTAACATGTATTCGAGGTTCTCTCTCTCTCCACTAGATGAATACAAACATAATCACAATAATTTCTATTAATAATTACCATAATTATCAATTTTATCAATTTTATTCTTTATACACAAAATAAAAGAGAAAACAAGTAATATTTTGTCAAATTTTCTCGTGCATTATGCAAATTATTAACTATATATAGAGTGTGTATTCAAATGGAATCATATACTTACAACCTTGTATATGAATACATCATTATATTTGAGTTTGGCTCATTTAATAAACAATGTTATAAATAGGCTTAAGCTTGAGTTGTTGCTTAATCTATGCAAGGCAATGCTTAAGTACTCTTCATTAGGTGCAATACAAAAGTTTTCTAAATAAATTCAAACACATGATTGTATTGACTAAAGAAACACAAACAATACTATTTTTTTGAAGGATAATGAAATTTAATGCGACTGTATGTAATGTATTTTACGCTACTCATCTATATAATATAAAAATTGAATGTTCATAAAAATATATATATATATATATATATATGTAATATAAATTGAAAATTTTTTACTCGCTTTTTTTTTTTTTTTCTTTTTGGATGGGTTTGACTTTCTATTCCAATTTCTAACTTCTAAAGTCCACATGTTTTCTAATACTAAATGACAATCTCTTTCTATCACGTGTATTTATTCCAAGTATTTTTTTTTTCTTTTTTTTGGCAGTGTTTATTCCAAATTTTATTGTTGACCTTTCTTATCCATTTAGCACAAACTATTTATATAAACAAACTGGTTATTCAATTGCAAAACCCATATCCTCAAACAGTGAAAACAATTGCCAAAACCCATATCCTTCTCTCTGAGCAAGAAAATCTTTTGTCAATGGAATCCTCCTCCGCTTCCAATTCTCATATACCGCTAGAGCTAACCCTCAATATACTACACCATTTACCAGTCAAGTCTCTTGTCTGCTTCCTCTGCATTTCTAAGCAATGGCACCATCTAATCAGCAGCCAAGATTTCATCAAGAAGCATCTCAAGCTCTCCCTCGAGTCCAGCAGAGACTGCGGCATCATCCTCCGGCGCCACGATGACTCTGATTTCTTACGTTTCCTCTTCGCTCCTTTATCCGACAACAACCAGTTCGGAAACGCCGTTGAAATTCACTCGGCCCTACAGCTCCACATCTTGCACCATTGCGACGGCTTGGTTTGCCTGTCTGACGAGAAAGACGTGGTCGCAATATGGAACCCGTTGATCAGAAAGTACAGGAAATTGCCTCGAGAACCGGTTGAGAAGCCTTCTGGTTTCGAGCATTCCGCCAGGGCATTTGCTTTCGGCCATGATCCGCAGAACGATGACTATAAGGTGTTGAGGGTCGTAGAATTTTATAATGCTAAGAGGCGTTTAAAGGAGTTTGAAGTCAAGGCATATAGTCTTAAAGCGCAGTCTTGGAAAAAAGGTTGTAGAACAATGGCCTGACAAGAAACTCTCGTTAAATCCGGGTTCCGCGTCTCTGAATGGAGCTGTGCATTGGTTAGTTGATGCTCCTCAATCTAAAATCGAGTCGCTCATTGCTTTCGACCTTGCCACTGAGAAGTTTCGGTTCTATAAGGCGCCGGATCAACTAGACGACGAAGAACGTGTGTTCCCTACTTTGGAAGTGTTGGGAAGATACCTCTGTTAGCCTGTTCTTGTGAATCATAGCGACACTACTTATCACGAAGTTTGGCTGATGAAAGAATATGGGGTAGAGAGTTCTTGGACACAGATTTATAGAATTGGGCAAGGTGAAGTGCCTGGGATTTTTGTGTATAGGCCGCTAATGTTTTCCAAGAATGGCAAGGAGGTCTTGCTGGAGGAGGCACGAGAGCAGTATATGAATCTTGTTTGGTATGACATGGAAAACAAAACAGGCCAGAGGGTAGAGAATCGGAGTTTTCCTTGTGGGTTTACGGCGTCAATTTGTAACGGTAGCCTTCTTTTGCTTGATAGTGATAATGTGATTGATCCGAGGTAAAATGATCTGTTTTCCAATTTAAATTTTGTTTTTTATAAAAGAAAATTCAGGGACTTGGTTTCTAACATGTGTTGGTTTGTGTTTTTTTTTCCCTGCCAGAAATGAAATTCCATCAGAGGGTCTTAATCTGTTGGTGGAAGCATTGTATGAATTAATGTTTGAACTTTGAAGGATAAACAGGTGACTCTGAAATCTACTTTATCATACAGTTTATTAGTTGTCTCATGCAGATTCTTAGTGGATATACTGTGACATATATTAATTGTTGTGGTGGTTCTTAGGCATCTTTAGTGGCTCATGATTACATGCATACAAGAGTTTTCACATTTTAGTGCTGATATTCAATTTGATTAAAGGAGTAAGTACTAATTATATTTAGGAAACAAATTTTAGGCCATCACTTTCTTGGAAATGAGTTTGTAGCTTTTGCCATGAGATTTATGATTGGTTTTGTGTCTTAAAATCCTAGTGTTTTTGTTTTATAAACTAGGGGATGTGAATGAATTTTACAGGGATTGTAAGACATTGCTGCTGTCAGTTGTGGTGTGTGCAGCAGATGTATGGCTTTGATGTGGCTCATTGATAGCTCAAGATTTTAAAAATGAATTGATAATCATCTTGTTATAGCATCTTGATTGTGTATGTACTTATTTTAATTTTTAAGGCTTTTATTTCATAATTTGAATTTGTTTTGAGAAGGATATGGATTTGTTTTGTCTCAATTAGGAGGACTTTTGCCTTATCAATATCAATGGTAATAAGATTGAACTACGTCGGATATCAAAGAAAATTCTAGGTAACAATTAAAATCAATGGGAAACACATAGCTACGAAACAACTAAGGAAATAAAGCATTCTATGAATCAATGCAGATTAGTAACAACTACAGTATTGAATTGAAAGATTACAACTGCTTACACCGAATCCTAAGCTAGAGATTGACAAATGAACTAACAAGTAACAATTGAAATGTGTTTTGGATGTGTATACTACTTCTATGAATCTATTTATACTTTTGGTCTTGTTGCTTATTGTTTCCATGTGAAGCTTCATCCTCAACTTTCTATAATACTTGTCAATAACTCTCTGGAATTATCTTCTTGTTTTAAATCTTTGTAACCATAGCGATCCTCACGTTCTAGTTCTGTTTTCGAGTCCTGATGTTGCCACCTCATTTCCACATTTTAAATGTGTCGTGCTAGGTTGTAGCCCTTTATACGTGTCATTTTCCTGCGACGTCACTTGTCTTTATTTGGTGAACTTGTTTTAGAATGAATTATATTACTAAAAATTTGCTTGCTTCTCTTGTGCAGGGCTGGAGCAAAAAATTAAGACTCTGTTAATGTACCTGACATCTGAACTTTCTAAGTTTTTTTTTTTTTGTAGGTAAACTAGTCTGAACATTGATTTAATGTTATGTATCACTGGCAGTTTGTAGTTGAAATTGGAGGTCTAGGTATTATTATTGTTTTTTCTTAAATTTATATTTTATGTTTTAATTCACAAATATTATATATATATATATATATATATATTTATATATATTATGATTCTCAATGGGTGGATGTTCATTAATTTTCTTTTATTTTTTAGTCTGTGTTTCTTTCTCTTGATAATCTGAGCCTTATTTTTACAGCATGCTGGATGCAACATTTGGTTTTATAAGGAACTTGTCAAGGAGTACTTTGCTGGAGGAATGTCCGTGACTATCAATTGTCTGCTTATAGCATGACATGTATCTACAAGTCTCTCCAATCTCTGTTTCTTTAATAGAGTTTGCAATTCTCATATTTTTACAGTATGCTGGATGGAACATTTGGTTATATAAGGAACTTGTTAGAGAGTACTCAGGTGGAGGAATTTCAATGACTGTCACTTGTTAACTTATACTATGGCATGTATAACTTTGGCATTGCCATCTTCGTTCATAATTGATTTCAATTCTGCTTGATAAATTGAGTATGATTGTGCCTTGTACTTTTAGAAGTAAAATTGAAAAAAAGTATGTCTTTTTGTAGAGGCTCAAGTTGTTGATGTCAAAGCTACCTTCTTTTACAACTTCGACAAATCATAAAAGTGTTAGCAGGCTTTCACTAATGTTCTAGCGTAGATTTTTTAGTTTTACGCATGAGCTAAATTTTTTGTTGAAAAAAAGTAAGCTTCTTATAAATAAACATGGTTAACCCCTCCTTTTTTTTTTTTTCCTGATTGGATGACCAATTTTGGTTAGCTCCTCCTAGTTCTTGCACAACAGAAAACCAAGTGATGCATTTAACATCTGTTGCATATGGTATATTTTTCCTATAAGACAAGAAGTTGATTTGATGAATTGTAGTTGTTCATATATATGAGTCTCCGAATTACTTTTCGATGGCCATTTGCAATCACCATATATCAATTATATGACTTTCAACCACAGCAGTCAGTGGCGGAGCCAAGAATTCAGTTTAGGAGGGGGCAATGTTGAAAGCAAAATTAATCTAAAAAAAATTAATTGATATTAATAGCAAACTAAATACACAAATATATATTAATGTAATTTGGAGATTAATCTAAATAAATGGAGTTTAAACAATCAATTTTATTTCTTAAAATAAATTATTGTAAAAGTGTAAAGAGTATAACAATATACTAGCAATTTTGTATCCTCACCGCCTTGAATGCTATTAAAAAATAATGTTGAATTCAACATTTTTTCTCTATTCTTTTAAGCAGTTAAAATTTGGATTATAGCAAAAACAGGATTGAAAAAAAATTAAAAACTAAAAAATAAGAAAAAGAGTGGAGGCTATGGTTTTCGTGGTATACATGAATGGGTTGTGTTAACAGGTACCTTACGGTGCCCGTTAATAGCAACTTTTGACTTCCTTTTGGTACAATTTTTTTATCTTTTTTTGCAGTTTTATGTCATATTTTTCAGTGTGGGGTCAACTTTATAGAGAGAAAAAAAAATATATTAAAATAACCAAAATGACTAGTTTTATGTCATTTTCATTTATTTATTTAATTTTTTTATTAAATGTGACCCACTTTTGTACAACCTTAACAAGCACCTATGCGGTGCTTGTTAACATTTGCCTATATAAATATAAGTAGGCCATTTTTTTTATAAAAAAAAAATGATTATGTAGAACCCACCGAGAGGAGAGTTTGTATTTTCACAAGTTGACACTGAGAATTATATAACTAGTAGACAATAAAGTAATGTAAATGGTAGGCCTAAATGAAAATTGAATGTTCAACAATTGCGAAATTTATTGTAAGAAATATTGTATATGCTATATAGTATTGCTCTGAAAATTGTGAAATTTGTTGTGAAAAAATTATGTAAATTCATTATTTACTATTAGTAGTTTGGAAATTTGTCAAAAGGACAATACTTTTAGTCTTATGTGGGGTCATTGAACTTTGTTTTCACTAGAAAAAGACGAAAATGTGCTACGTACTTATACAGGACATTAAACTGCTTTCTTGTAGAAGCAGAGAAATCTTCTTATTTATGTTAGGGGCAAAGTTGAGATAGAAAAATTTTGTCGGGTGGCAAATTGCTTTATAGGTTTATTATATAGGAGTTTTTGGGGAGGTCGGGGGGCACTTGCCCCATCTTGCCCTCCCCTGGCTCCGCCAGTGGCAGTCATTATAGTCACAAGATTCATTAATATTTCTTGTTTCAACAATATTAGTTTTACAACTTCTGGATGGTTGAAAGTTGTGATTTCTTGTTGTCTTAAGAATAAGAAATGGGGATGGATGTAGCTAGTTTTCTAAAATCAGTATAGGAGTTTGGTGTTTTCTTTGCCATAAGAGGTTCTATTCATAGAGTTTGAAGTTGCTAGGGTTAAAGCCGCCCTAATGGTGCCTAAGCATGGTAGTTCAATGGGTTGGTACTAGTGTTTTGAAGACATCCAGGTTCAAATTCTTCATCCCCGACTAACTATTTATATAAAAAAAAAAAAAATGGCGACCTAGTACCAGTTTTGTGCAACAATTTTGTTTTATGACTAAAAGCTTTTCAGCAGGCCACTAGTGTAGTGAGTACTGAATTTTCCTCCCTTCTAAAGAGCTACAAGTGTTTTAAAGGTGTGAGTCACTCACACTGGGATTGGTTAATTTATGTTCTTATTCAGTTTTTGTTTTTGATATTTTACATTTTTACCCTGGTAAAGGAATAGAAATAAGGAGCGTGAAACTTCTGTTAGATTCGAGGTAATTTGTTTCCCCTTAATCTACAACATTAAGAAAGAGACAGAAAATAAAGAGGAATTGAAAGAGAAGCTGTCCATTTTCTATTTTCAAAAAGGGAATAGAGTAGCTTTCGTTTTGTAATCCTTTTTAATTTCTAATAAATAGATCAAAATGAAACCGTTATATAATAATAGAGACAAATCCAAAATTTTAAACTTTAAGAGGCAAAATAAAAACATCCTCAAACTTAATGCAATTTGTGATTTAGTACTTTTTTTAATCATTTTAGAGAATTATTAAATTTTATAGTTTATTTGTTGTTATTTCTTTTTTTTTAAGAAACAAACAAAAATATAAATACAAGGGAAAGAAAATGAGATTCTAATACAAATACACACCGCAAACTCTAGTAAAAAACCTCTTAGTAATTTTTAAGAGATGATGAAACAAGTTATATTTATACTACACTCAACACTCTTTTAAGTAATGTGAGATAATTAACAAATTTTTTCTAAACAAACTCACACATACATATAAAGGAGAGGGAATGAAATCCTAACATAAAGGCACATATATCAATTGCTATTTAATTGAGACGACATTTTTTTTTATATAATTTGATAATTATAATTGACAATTACAACATGTTGTTAACCCTGCAGTTCGAACCCTTTCTCCCCTAGACCCCAAGCACTTTATACATGGAAAGATGCCAATTCAGCTACAAGACATTTGGCAATTATATATTTTAATTGACATAGTATATATGTTACTATGTTTTAATTGGACCTATTAGCACGTCACAAGATTAGGTAGCATTTATTTATAGCCATGTTATTAATAAACATGGATGGAAGAATGATACTAAAAATGGATTCACACGTAATGAACAAAAATCCAAGATTTTTAAGTATAAAGGGCAAAATCAAAATGATCCCAATCTTAGAGATGCAATTCGCAAGTGTGTGTGTATATATATATATATATATAAATTATTTTAGACATGTATACACATGACCAAATAATATTATTATTTATATTTTTTTTTCTTAATTGCATAATTTGTCATGCCAATTATTGACATATATAATTTTTTTTTAGAAGCATATATATTGTGGAGGGACAAACCTCTCTCTTAGAAGGTATTGTCCGCTTTGGGTGAAGATCCTCACGGATTTGAGAAATCCCACTGCTTGATATCAGGGACTCCCAAAGTCTCTTTCAATAGATTATGCGTCTCCATGGGGATAGATCTATTGAAGAAAAGAGTTTTCTCTCTATTTATCTGCTGCCCATAAGCATTCTTGTACTCCTGTAAAATATTTTGGAAATTATTTAGAGATGCTCTGCAAATACTAAACGGTCATTTACTAAAAAGACATGGGTGAGTTTTGGTCCTTGAGTGCATGAAGGCCTTCTTAGAAAGAGATATATTAATAACGGGTCACTTTGAAGGAGTCCTCTAGTAGGTCTAATGTCACCTTTGGGTGCTCCATTGAGCAAAATATAATAACATACGGTGCTTACACACTTAAATACCAGATTCTCTACATATCATTGAAGCCCATTTTTCCATAATTTTATCCAAAAATGTCCATTCAACCGTATCAACCTTACTCATGTCTAACTAAAGAGTCAGGAGAACTTTTTTTCCCCTCATATTTGATTCCATCTGGTGTAAAGTCTCAAAGGTAAATGTGATATTATCTATTATCAACCAACCCAATAGAAAAGTGTATTGAGTCTCAAATATTTTGTTAGGGAGATTTTTTCTTTTTTCTTTTTGAGATGACCAACTGGGACCTTAGAGATGATTTTATGAAGTATAGTACATAGGCTAATTGGTTTGAAATCAAGGACTCCCAGGGCTCTTTACTTTTTGGATAAGTTTAATGAACGTCTAGTTAATTAAATTTGGGATTTTTCCAATGTTAGAGATATATTAGTCCATTAGCATGGGCCTAGGCCTAATTCTACCTTGTGTGCAAGTCAAGTCTCCTACTTGTATTAGAAATCTATTAGTTTAGGGTTTAGTCTACCATATATACCTATATTATGGTTCATTATAATACAAGTTTTGTACTACATTTTTATATAATAAAGATGTAACCCTTAAGGGTTTAGTCCGTAGACATAGGCCGTAAGACTGAATCACGTAAGCCTTATGTTCTTGTGTTTCTATTTTATGCTTCTCTCTTCCGCATATATTCAAGCATATTCAACATGGAATGTATCATAGCTAATATTTCAGATGGTATCATAACCCACTGCTCTGACCGGTCCTACAGTTGGGTGTATGTTTCTCGTGGACAACCTTCGTCTTCCACTTGTTGCTCCTGTTTCTGTTGTTGCAGCTACTGCAGTTTCTTCTATTCCTTCCTTTGCACTTTGGCATGCTCGACTTGGTTACGCATCTTCCTCTCGAGTACAACAATTGGCTTCTAGAGATTTGCTAGTTTCAGTGTCTACAGAAAATTTTGATTGTGTTTCATGTCAGTTAGGAAAACAACCAGTTTTGCTTTTCAATACTAGTAAATCAATATTTACTGATATCTTTGACCTTATTCATTCTGATGCTTGGGGGCCTTCCTTTGTCTCTAGTATTGGTGGATCTCGATATTTTTATATCTTTGTTGATGATTACTCTTGCTATAGCTGGATGTTTCATATGAAACATCGTTTTGAATTATTACAAGTATATTCTAATTTTGCAAAAATGGTTGAAACTCAATTTTTCAAACGTATCAAAATTTTTCGATCTCATAATGCTCTTGAGTACACTCAATATGCTTTCCAAGCTGTTTTGCATTCCTATGGCACTGTTCATTAACTAACTTGTCCAAGTACCTCTCAGCAAAATGGTAGAGCCGAATGAAAATTTCGTCATATTCTTGACATTATTCGTGCTCTCCTTCTCTCTGCCAAAGTTCCTGCTCCTTTTTGGGGGCAAAGTTGCTCTTCATGTTGTTCATGCTATTAATCGCATTCCAAGTCCTGCTATCCAAAATCAAACTCCATATGAGCGCCTTTTTGGGTCACCTCCAGATTATTACCACCTTCGCTCCTTCAGTTCTGCATACTTCGTTCTTCTTCAGCCACATGAGCAAAACAAACTTGAGCCTCAGTCAAGGCTTTGTTGTTTTCTTGGCTATGGCGAAACTCAAAAGGGGTATCGGTGTTATGATCCTATCTCTCATCATCTTTGTATCTCCCGCAATGTTGTCTTTTGGGAACATCGCTCCTTTGTCGAACTCTCTCACTTCCGTGCCTCCTTATCTTCCTCTTTTGTCTTAGATCTTTTTCTAGATGAGGCACATATTCCTTCAGTAGCTACTTCTGATCCTCTTGTAGCTGCTTCTGATTCTCTTGTAAACTTCTCTGTCCAACCACTAGATATCCTTGATTCCTTTCCTAGTCCACCCTTTAATGAACAGGTGGAAGATGAACAGGTCGAAGATAAGCTACCCAATCCTGAGCTTGGGTCCCTTGCTCCTGCTCTGCCTGAAGATCTTGCAAAAGACATTCCACCTCGTCACTCAACTTGGGTAAGATCCATTTCTATACATTTACTTGACTATCATTATTACACTGCCCTTGCTACACTGCACGAGCCTCACACCTATCGTGAGGCTTCCACTGACCTTTTATGGCAGATTGCAATGAAAGAGGAACTTGATGCATTATCTAAAAACCATACTTGGGATTTGGTGACTCTCCCATCTGGGACATCTGTGGTTGGTTGTAAGTGGATCTACAAGATTAAGACTCGCTCTGATGGATCCATTGAGTGCTACAAAACTCATCTTGTTGCAAATGGTTTTACACAGGAGTATGTGATTGATTATGAAGAGACTTTTACTCCGGTTGCTCGTATCTCATCTATTCGTGCCCTCTTAGTTGTTATTGTTGCCAGTAAATGAGACAATTTTCAAATGGATGTCAAAAATGCATTCCCTAATGGGGATTTAAGTGAAGAAGTTTATATGCAACCTCCTCCTGGTCTCTCTGTTGAATCAAACAAGGTTAGTCACATTCGACGTGCACTTTATGGCCTTAAACAAGCTCCACGAGCTTGGTTTGTCAAATTCAACTCTACCATCTCTCGCTTGGGTTACATGGCCAATCATTATGATTCTGCCTTATTTCTTCGTCGCACTGACAAAGACACTATTTTACTTCTCCTGTATGTGGATGATATGATCGTAACTGGTGATGACCTTAGTGACATTCAAGAACTCAAGGATTTTCTTAGTCAGCAGTTTGAGATGAAAGATCTTGGACATCTCAACTGCTTCTTGGGTCTTAAAATCACTCATTATACATATGGACTTTATATTACTCAAGTCAAGTATGCCTCTTAACTCTTGTCTCGAGCTGGACCTATTGATAGCAAGACTGTTGACATTCTAGTTGAGCTTAATGTGCATCTGACTCCCTCAAGAGGGAAACCATTGTCTAATCTCTCTCTTTACAGATGCTTAGTTGGCAGCCTAGTTTATCTCACTGTTACTCGTCCAAACATTTCTTATGTTGTTCACTAGGTGAGCCAGTATTTGTCTGCTCCATGATCGACTCACTATGCTGCTGTTCTGCGCATTCTTCGATACCTAAAGGGCACTCTCTTTCATAGTCTTTTCTACTCTGTTCAGTCTCCTCTTATTCTCCGTGCATTTTCTAATGCTGATTGGGCAGGAGATCCCACTGATCGCAAGTTCACCACTGGTTATTACTTTCTTCTTGGTTCTTATTTGATTTCTTTGCGAAGCAAGAAACAAACTCATGTGGCCCGCTCCAATACTGAAGTAAAATATCGTGCCCTTATTGATACCACATCTGAGCTCCTTTGGCTATGATGGCTTCTCAAAGACTTAGGTGTATCCACATCCCCTGCTACTTCTCTTTATTGTAACAACCAGAGTGGCATTCATATTATTCACAATGATGTCTTCTATGAACGGACTAAACACATCGAGATCGATTGTCATTTTATCCTTTATCATCTTGTCCATGGTGCTCTCAAGCTCTTCTCAGTATTCTCCAAAGATCAACTTGCAGATATCTTCACCAAGTCACATCCTAAGGGATGCCTTCGTGATTTGGTTGATAACCTCAAGTTGGCTTCACACCCACTTTGAGTTTGAGGGGGGCAGTTAACGTGTATAGTGTTGTGGGCTTTAAGCCTACCTAGATTACTTGTATAGCACACATGCTTGTACTACACTCTTACTTGTACTGCACACATATGTCTCCTATATAAAGGCTTTCATGTACATTCTTTTCCTAGGAAATACAATACTATTGATTTCGGTATTTCTAACATCCAATATGCCTTAGAAATATCATTGCCAACCTACAACCAAAAGGATTGATAGAATAAGGGAGGCATACCTTTGGGTCTTGGAACTTTAATAGGAGCCATTTGCTTTACGGTTACTTCCACCTTTTGTGAGAATTCAATAGATTATAGCTTGTTCATCTCTGTAGTTACCACCTAAGGTACTGCATCCAAAATATTATCAAATTGGGTTGGGCACCACATCCACACTCCTTTACTATCTTTAAGTCTCTCAATTTGGTTTCTTTTTATTATGTTAAGAATTGAGATGCTCTATGGGATTGGACATAATACGTTAAATATTGTAATACATTCATTGTTACACATATTTTGTAGACACTCTAGTCGTATTTAAAAACACAATTTCAGTTGAAATTATAAAGCACAATTTTAAAAGAGTATGTATAGAGTAAACATCAATGAGTTTGTAATAATCATTAGTGGACATAAAAATTAAGGGAAATGTTAACAAATGCCCTAAGGGCATTAGTTTAAAAACTATTTTTGGAAAAATTTTATTGGGAGAATAGTAAAATAATAAATGTTGTTGATTGCTTTTTATATTTTCTATAGGTGTAAACGAATAAAGTCTCTGATGGTTGAAGAATAAAAGATCTAGAGTTTAATCACAGCTTACACAAAAAACCGATTGGTGTCTTGATCTAATGATAAAGAGTTATCATAAGAAGTAGACGCCGTAAATTGAAACTCTCTAAAAAAAATAATAATTTATTAATAATTAACCTAAGAACCTTTATTAACATGACCCAAAAACTAATAGCGGGCTTAAAAACACCACGCCTCTAAGAGCATCTCCAGCAAATTCATCAAATTTTTGTACTGTTTGGAGAATGAACAGTGACTTTTACCTTTTAACTACCCACTTTTTCAAATACACTTTTCAACAGATTCTCTATCTCATTTAAATATTATTTCTTTTTTCATTATTTTTTTTAACAACTACACATCTTTCAACATTTATTTATTAAATACCTGATTATTATAATAGAAAATTTTTTTTGGAAGAATGAACAGTAGCCCATTAGACTTGATGAGCTACTGTTCATGAGCCAAAAAAAATTTCAGATATAAAAAATCTATTGGAGTGATTTTTTTTGGTCTCATTCTCTATTATAGAGAATATTTTATTTTTACATAGACTATTGAAGATGCTCTAAATCCCAAAAAAACAGAGAGTAAATATTATGAGGGACATTCTGGCATTTTACCCCCTTTTTTTTTAATTGGCAATATACCCCTGTTTCGAAACTATATAGATGCATGCCCCTGTTTCGATACTCGATAACCTTAAAATCGAGTTACTTAAAGTACTTGATTGGTTTAAAATCGAGTTATGTCCGATCAAACTTTAAAAAAAAAAAAATTGCATGGAACTCGAGTTCTTGGAAATCGAGTTCCATGCAAAAAAAATTTTAGTGTCATCACCCCCATACAAGGTTTAGGGAGCCATATAATGGTGTTTTTAAGCCCTATAATGACGTTTTAAAGCCCTAGAGTGGCGTTTTCTTGCAATTTTTTTTTCTAAGTGTGATTGTCCCATGGCAGGTTTAGGGAGCCCTATAGTAGCGTTTTTAAGCCCTATAGTAACGTTTTGGAACTCGATTTCCATAAAATCGAGTTCTATGCAATTTTTTTTTTTTAATTTGATCGGGCATAACTCGATTTTAAACCAATTTAGTACTTTAAGTAACTCGATTTTAGAATTATCGAGCATCTAAACAGAGACATGCACCTATATAAATCCAAAATAGGGACATAATGCCGAATATTTTTGCCCAACGGGGCAAAAGGCCATAATGTCCATATTATGAGATATCTTTGATTTCATGGGGATTGCAAAAAGGATGGGTATTGGGTAGTCCTCAATCTAGACAAGACAACACACCCCTCCCGATGCATAGCAAATTTGGCCAATTCTGTAGCCACAGCATTTTCCAAGCTTTGGGCTTTGCCCACTTAAAAAGGATAAAGAAAAAATACAATTCAGTCTCCACTCCCCCTCAGGTCTTCCAACAGCAAACCATCCTCACTTATCAGAATGAGGCACAGACTCGATCATCACATTTCCACACACCATTTGATCATTAACTAGCTTAGCTATTATCTTTCAGACATTTCCACAAACACCTGCGTTGCACTGCACAATCAACATTGATGTCACATTCACATATACCGCCAGAGCTAATCACCAATATACTGTCCCATTTACCAGTCAAGTCTCTCGCACGCTTCCTCTGCGTTTCAAGGCAATGGTACGACATCATCAGCGACTGGGGTTTCGTCAAGAAGCACCTCAATCGCTCCGTCGAGACCAACAGAGACCGCACCATCATCCTCCTTGAACACGACGGCTCACATTGCGGAAATGGCTTCTCCTTCAATTTCGACGGCGACGAAGATCAGTTCTGCAACGCCGTGAAAATGTACCCGCCTTTACAACACTGCGACATCTTGGACTGTTGCGACGGCTTGGTTTGCCTTCTCAAGGGGCGCGAAGAGGTCGTGATTTGGAATCCATTGCTAAGGAAGTACAGGAAATTGCCGAGCGAAAAACCTAAAGATGTTACGGATTTTTGGTTTTCCCAATTCGCATTCTGTCGCGATCATCAGAACGATGACTATAAGGTGTTGAGGCTTTTTCAATCCAATGACTTGCCTATAGAAATCAAGGTATATAGTCTCAAATCACAGCGTTGGAAAAAAGTTGAAGAACAATGGCCAAAAAAGGAGATATGTCATTGGGAGTCGGCGTCTTTGAATGGAGTTGTGCATTGGTTAGTTTCTGATTTTGGCGTGCTGGATAAGGAGTCGCTTCTTGCTTTTGACCTTGCCTCTGAGAAATTCAAGCTCTATACGACGCCGGTTTCGCCAGATTTTGATCAGGAAACTCGCTTGGAAGCGTTGGGAGGGTACCTCTGTTTTCTTGTGAATGTTTACGGAGAGTATAATGATGTTTGGGTTATGAAAGAATATGGGGTTGACAGTTCTTGGACTCAGATTTATAAAATTGAGAACGTTGCAGTGCCTTGGGATTTTGAGTATTACAAGCCTCTTATGTTTTCCAAGAGTGGCAAAAAGGTTCTGTTGGAGGAGCACTGGAATAGCAATGCACTTCCTATTGAGGATGACGTGGAAAAGATACATAGCAAGAATCTTATTTGGTATGACATAGAAAAGAAACAAGGCCAGAGGGTTCAGAATTGGAGTTTTCCTGATGCATTTAGGACGGTAATTTGTATTGGGAGCCTTCTTCTCCTCGATGGTGATAATGTGATTGATCCTTGGCAGAGGTAAAATAAATGGAGTTTAATGAAATTGATTTTGTTTGTTGATGTCATAATTTTCTTTTCTAATATCAATCTTTGATCATGTAATATTGTAGAAGAATTTTGTGTAGACATCCTATTTGTTTTAATAAAAACACTTGTTGGTCTTTATTTCTGTCAGGAATGCTAGTCAATCAGAGGGTCTTAATCTGTTGCTGAAAGCAGTGGATGAATTAGAAAATGAAATGCTAGAAGGATAAAGAGGTGATTGTGGAATCAACTTTATCTTTCAAAAGTAATATTTAATATTGAGATTGTTGTGTTAATTAGTAGTTGTTTTTTGTTATATATAAAAGAAGCTGGATTATTCACGTCGTCTTAATAATTTAGCTGTTCTCTCATCTTGTCAATGTTGTTATTGAAACTTATGAACTTATGTGCTAAATAGTCCCATGTTGTTGCATATATAATAAGAGAAAGTTTATTCATGGAAGAATATAGTTGATTGCATACCTCTCTTGACCTGAGTAGGCATATTATGCCTAAATGTTTGGTGGAAATACTATTTAAATTATATTAATTGTTTTGCCAGTTACTAAGCAACTTTAGTGGCACATGCAGACTTAGATTTCTCAAATTTTGGTTACTTAAAAAAAAAAAAAAAGATTTCTCAAAATTTGGTGTTGATATTTAGTTTGATTTACAGAGTAAGTACTAATTGTATTTAGGAAACAACTTTTAGGCCTTCTCTTTTTTGGAGATGAGTTTGTAGCCTCTGCCTTCAGATTTATGTTTGGTTTGCTTTCTTAAAATCTTAGGGTATCTGTTTTCTAAACTAGGGGGTGTGAATGACTTTTAAGGATTCAAGGTTCTGTCAACTAAATGAATGTATAAGTGTCTATCCATGGTTTTTATTGGGGCCAAATTAGGTCTTTCATTGCCTTTCTTCTTGCAAACTATCAATGTGTGTGTGTGTGTGTGTGTGTGTGTGTATATACACACAGTGCAATTAGTCTGTTAGTGGTGGAGAGAGAGCCCAGAAAGCTGCTTGAGAAGTACTAGAGGATAGGTCAAGAGGAAAAAGCATTTTATTTAAGAGAATTTTTCACCTGGAAAATTAAATGCTCCACTGAACTGTTACCCTGAACTGTTCACTTTTTGATAAGTTACACTGAACTGTTCATAAACGGCATGAAATTTGAAGCATTAGTATCATTATTAACGTTTATTATCAGTTGGATAATAAGTGGAGCATAGATTAGCTTACCATGGCTTGGGTTTGGAGTGATTAGATTGAGAGGAGCTCTAGGTTCTTTGGTTTTGAGGAGGTTCTGACTCTGCCTCTGCTCTGCTTCTTTTAGCTGAAAGTGACAACCACAACCAAACAAGAAAATGAGTCAGTCAGTTTCAGTGGAAAATTAAATCACTTATTATAAGTCTAGCATTAAAAGTAATAAAAAATATAAAAAAGTGATTGAATTCTATGTAATTATTTAATTAATCCCTTGCATCCACCAGAGTCATGTCATTGACCATGTGGGGGCTATTTCTTAGGTCATTGTGGGAGAAGTTGAGAAAGATTGATGAGGTTGAGAGTTACTTTCTGGAAAGTTCTTTGTGACATATTTGAGTATCTTATAGATTAATAATTTAAGGGTTACCCTTTATCTTTACTCATCCAAATAAAGGGTAAGTTATGAGATGGATACATAAAGTTATGAAGTTCCTAGCTATTTACAACTTTTTTCTTGTGACGTCGAAATAATTGTTTTACAAGAAGCTCTGCAGAGAATTTATCTTCTTAGATCATATTCATAGATACTTTTGTTGTGTTTGGTTGATGGTGTTAGATTGGCTCCTTAAGGTTAATTATGTAATGGACTTGATCAGTATGTTATGGGTTGCTATGAGATGGTAGATCATGTTGAATTTGTTGTTCTTTGCCTCTAGCATGTAAGCTTCTTGTGCCTGAATGGGATGATTTGAAAGCCTTCAGTTTATCTTATGTTTGCCGGAAGAATTTTTGAAGAATGACTCAAGAACTTTTCTTTTTCTATTTAACTTTTGGAAAGTTTGAGGACTTTCTTATAAATGAAAATATTTGCTCAAGGTGGTGCCTTAGGCCAATGGCCTTTGGACAAGAGGCATCTCTTCTAAGAATGGGAGTGGTGGGTTATGTCATTGGTCTGCACCCCATATATGTACGAGTTGCTTACCTAATCAAAAGGATTAAAAGTGGTGTTTTAGATAATTTCTTCTTAGCTTGTCTTTGTCCTTTAAAGGTCGTGTCTTATTTTGCCAACTTTGATTTTGCTGATCTCTAAATAATAAAATTTAGTGATGTTTCTGATAATATTTCTTGAGTAATATCAAGGCAATTAGTTGGCCTAAGTCATTATAATGGTGCTGACTTATGGTCATGGAAAATAACCTGCAATAAAATTAGTGCTTTGGGAAATTTATATTAATCCTTTTTAGATAATTTGGGAGAATTTATTGAAGAGAATGTATCATAGTATTTCTTGTACTTTGCATTCAATGCATCAAGCTTCTTTAATTAATTCTTGTGTATATTTATTATTGGAGTTATGAGCTTTTGTATATACTTTGTTCTTTTATGAGCTTTTGATTATATATTTTTTTGTATGCATATGAGGAGCTTTGAAACTAACAATAGAAAATGTGTTAACAATTTCATAAACTTTTCAGCTTGAACAATTACGAGAAAGCTATTGATGTCTATTGTTGCATTTTTTACTATTTTTCCTTTTTTGTTGTAGCATGGGTCTTATGCTTCAATGGGTGGATGTTCATTAATTTTAATTTTTTTAGTTGGTGTTTCTGTCTCATGCTAATATCTCTCATATTTTTACAGCATACTGGATGCAACATTTGGTTTTATAAGAAAATTGTTAGAGAGTACTCTAGTGGAAGAATTTCAATGACTATCAATTGTTCACTTATACATGGCATGTATCTACAAGTCTCTGGAGTTTGCAATTCACTAACACCAAATCTGATTCGTAATCATCTCATGGAGTTATATGACTCCAAGGTGAGGTTATTGGTTGGTATTGGAACCATTGCTGATTTTTTTTTAATAGATAAAGCGTAGCTGGCTAAGTTCAATATTTCATGCTTTTACAACTCTTTGGCTTTTCCATCTTCAGAAGGGTTCAAATTTGATTTTAATGATGCTTGATATATGGAGGATGATTGTGCTCTGTACTTTTAGAAATCGATTTGGATAGGAGTAGGTCTTTGTGTAGAGACTCAAGTTGCTGATGTAATAACTGACATATCAGCATAGTGTGAGCAGGCTTTCACTAATGCTCTATTGAAGATTTTTCATTTTTACATGAGCTAAATATTTTGAATTTTCATTTTTACACGAGCTAAATTTTTTGTTGAGAAATGTCAGTAAATTTCTTTCAAATAGACATGGTTAGCATTTGCATCAGTCCCTTTAAAATTTTCTGTCTATTTTACACTAAAAACTTACTTTTTCTATTTTACACAATCACTTTCCAAAAACACCTACATCAGATTATTTATCCTAAAAATTTATTTCAATATAATATTCATTTTTCATCAATTTTATTACTCTTTCAACCTTTTCTCTCCACCTCTCTCTCACAGCTACTACCACTGGCCACTGCCACAATCACCACCACTACCACCACCACCACTACAACCACCACAAGACATATAATACCATATCAGACATGTTGAAGCAGACCCCAAATCATGACTTACACCCACAGCAACACAAATAATAAATCCAAGGAAATCTCAAACCAAATCCACCAAACCCATTTAAATTTCCGATTCACAAAACCCAAATACATTTGAAATCAAAATCCAAACCAATCATATGCAAGCAACATCAAATCTTAACAACCAAATGTAAATCCTCAAACCCACAGATTAAACAAATAGAATATAAATTCCCAAACCCATAGATTTAATAAAGAGAAAATAGAAGGGCGTCAATAACCATTGCCATAAACCACTGTGGTTGTGGTCGTTGGGTTCAATTGTGACTTAACTCAGTGCAAAGCAAATAAAGAGAGCAAGATTGAACAAAAGTGGGTGAGATCGGAGAGGCTTTGCAATCGAGGAATGAAGGAAAACCACGGTAGTAGTGGCGAGCAGGGAGCGACGGTGAGAAAGGATTGGCCATGGAACCTTTGAGAGAGGGAAATTGAGAGAAAAAGAGAGAGTGAGGGGGTGTTTGGATCCATTTTTTTGGTCACTCAATTTTCATCACTCATCACTCATTACTTATCATTCATCACCCATTACTCATTACTCATCACCTATTACTCTAAAATATTATGTTTGTTTGGCACCATCACTCAATATTTTTTACACTATTTGTGGGTCCCATACCTGTCACTTGGTGCAGTTTTTTTTTTTTTTTTAGTACCCAAATTCACTGAACCCAATGAAAAAAAAAAAAAAAAAAACCGGAGCATGAAGACTGAACCAGTGAAAAAAAAAAAAAAAAAACCCCAATACAGACTGAACCAGTGAAAAAAAAAAAGAACAAACCAAACCCGTGAAAGAAGAAGAAGAAGAAAAAAAAAAAAAAAAAGAACCAAACAGCCATCCCAGGAGAGAAAGGAAAAAAAAAAGTCAAAAGTGGTCAAAAGTTGCGGCTGAGTATTGTTTGTGGATCTCCAATGTGTGTTTAATTACAATATTGCCATTGAGTTATGAGTTATGGAAACTGAAAACACATTTTGTGTGTTTTCAGTTTCCATAACTCATAACTCAAAAATCAGAGAATTGAGTGATAGAAACAGAGTTATGGAAACGGAGTTATTGTGCAGCCAAACAACCTTTTTGCTATGGGTCCCACCATTTTTGAGTTATAAGTTATGAAAACTGAGAATTGAGTTATGGAAATTGATGAACCAAATACCCCCTGAGTCTCTGAGATGAGAGAAAGAGAAAGAGTTAGAGTGATGGTTCCAATGAGGGGAGAGAGAAAAAAAAAAATAAAACATGATTTACACAGCTATAATAAACATGTATATTTACACAGTTACTATAGTAAATGTGTATATTTACACATTTATATACCCATTGATGTGGGTAGTTTTTTAGGAAAAATGTGTAAATTTGACCATTTTTTATTTATTTATTTTTTGTAAGTGTTTTTATTTTTCCCTTGTTGGATGACCTGTTTTGGTTTATTTATTCATTCATCTAGTCTTTAGAACAATGGAATACCAATTGATGTATTTTTAACATCTATTATATATATATATATATATATATATATATATATATATATATATATATATACAGACACACACACACATGTTGATTTTTGAACTCTAGTTGTTCATACGTAAGAGTCTCCAAACATGCTTTTCAATGGCGTTTGCTATCACCATATATCAATTATGAGTCTCAACCACAGCGAGCATTGTAGTCCCAAAATTGTTCAATATTTCTTGTTTCAACAACACATTGGTTTCACATTTTATGGATGGTTGGAAATTTTGATTTCATGCTGCCTTGAGAAATGGGAATGGCTGTAGCTTTTTTTTTTTCCCTCTAAAATCAATATAGGAATTTGGTGTTTACTTTGCCATGGGAGGGTCTATTCATAGAGGCTGAAGTTGCTCGAGTTAAAGCCACCCTAATAGCAACTTTGTGCCGAAAAAAAAAAAGATTGTAAAGATGTTAAGGTCTTTGGAATCAGCACCATTGAGAGTTATTTCTTATCTTCTCAATGACTCCAATTCGGCAGCTATTGAACTCGCAAAATGTTTTATTATTTGATATTTGGCATCAACATCCTGTAGTGGTATCCCATTTTCAAATGTGTTTGTATGGATGATGATCATGTCACATCATCCGTAAAAACAGTATGTCATAACATCCAAGAGCATGCCATCATTACTTGAGATAGATCAGGAGTGGAATCGAAAGGGAAAACAAGTGTTTGTGTGTGATTAGTGATAATTCTAGATCTAACGTGTCATGTCATGGAATTTGGAAAATATGCATAGTGATTGTGTGTTGTTGGCGTTGGTCATAGATCTTGCATATAAAAATGATAAAGAAAACCTAACAGGAATTTTCATGGGATTGATAGGAATCTAAGATTGAACATAGTAATATGCATTAGAAAAATGTCTTTTCAAATTAGTTTAGAGAGAAATCCTTTAAACTCCTCTGATATCTTTTTATTCGATATGAATTTTGAAAATCTAACCATTAGATTGCATGTTTTTATTATTGTTTTATGGCTGCAAAATTTCAAAAAGATCAAAGATCAATAGATATATCATCAATCAAATGTTTATATTTTAAGTTTTTGTGGTATAAAATTATGCATAAAAAATTATGCAACCTATATAGTACTGCACAAGTAATATAAATGCAGGGGTTCAGCCCCATAATAAGTTTTTCTTATTGCCAAATCATCACACAAAATTTGTCAAATCTAATCGCTGGCATTCGAAATATATTTAGAGGATAAAATAAGACCCTTTTTAGTAATGTCATCTCCGACCAGCAAAGTGCATTTGTGCCTAATAGACTCATCACCGACAACACTACAGTTGTATTTGAAATGTTGCATAGGATGTGGAATAGAAGAAGAGGGAAGCATGACACATGGCAGTCAAGCTAGATATGCCACAGGTCATGATCTCATTGGTGACTGGTCGCGTCGATTTACTTTTTCGAGCAGTATGCCACGTGTCATCCTTTGGTTGGTTAAGTCGTTTCAGATGCCAAACTCTACTACCTATAAATAGTAGAATCCTTCTCCTACCCCTCACATTTCTGAGATTTTCTTCTTTGACATTTGTCATCTAGTACGTCGTCTAGAAGTGTTTCCTCGTCCTTAGTTTTCCTCCATCTAGAGCCAAGTACTCTCTTCATCCTCCTTAGGTTTTCTTTCAGAATTGCAAAATGTTTGAGATTGTTCTTTCCTCGATAGTAATAGCGTAGATAAAGCTATAGACGAGTATCATGACTCCACTAGCTACACTAATTCTAGTGGCCATAGTAGTAGTAGTAAGGGGAATATTACCGACAAGGAATACACATTTGGTGTTGCTGGGATTCCTTTGGAAGTTTTCCAGGAACAACATAGGACGAGGGCAGCCTCAGGGTCTTAGGCTGGTACCTCGACGAGTGTTCCTCCATCTAATCATGTAGACGAGGTAGAAACTGTATATAGTTGTGTTGTAGGTATCCTTTCCAAAACGAGTGAACAAAGACTCACCTCCCTTAGGGCTTGGTACCAAATTTCAGACGACCTTAACCCTAGGTTAGCCATCCGTGGGGAGTGGTGTTGTAGCCCTCATTTTGGGATAGGCATTTATAAGGCTTACCTCTTAGTGGGACTCAGGTTACCCCTTAGGGGGACTTAGGTTACCCTTTAATGCTTTTGCTAGGGAATTGCTTAATAGGTAAGGTTTGAGGGTGTGTCAATTCAACCATAATGCATGGAGACTGGTTGTCTCTATGCAAGTTTTGTGGAGGGAAGTATTTGAAGGGGATTGTCCTCTCACTGTGGACGAGTTCCTCTACTATTACAAACCCTCAGAGATTAATCAATCCCTTGGCTTTTATCAATTTACAACTAGGGTAGTGACTGTAGATTGATTAAGTCATTGGTTACATCTGACAGAAACTGAAAGACGGAGTTTTTCTTCATCTTTGGTTTCTAGTCTGGGCACCCTGTTGATGTTGGCAGGGATACATTTGCTCCAGACACTGGAGAATTAGGCAACCTTCATCCTAAAGATATGTTTTTGTTTTGTTTTGCTTGCTCTCTCCTTTTTTTTTTATTCATAATCGTCTAACCCTTTTTTTTCCAACAGTTAAACGACCATCTTTATGTAAGTTTCATCGTGATAGCGTCCACAGAGCTCGTCTATACGTTGATAGGAGTTTTAATTCTTTTGTGACCTTTCAGCGTCTTGCCACGTGGGGTTTTGGTCCTGAACCCTCTGCTAAAGCAATTGCCCACGAGCTCACTGTTTGCAGACGTGAGTTTCCTTTTTACTTAGAAGTTATTTGATTGTTGCACATTCCTTAGCTAACTTCAATATTTTTCTTTTAGGGATGGCGACCATGAAGGAAAATAAAGGGATGAAACTTGTGGACAAGGCAACCAGACCTGAGGCTCAGTCCCAGACTCATCCTGCTGTTGGGGACAAAAGAAAATTTTTTTCAAAGGCTATTGACTTAGAGAATCTTCCAAGCTTGGGGTGATCAAGCCTAGTCTCCCTATTATTCCTACTCAGCAGTCGTCCGTCCACATCCATGACATGGATACTGAACTTGCCAGAGATCCCCTGTCCAAAACCACTACACTTGCCTCATTTCAGCCTCCTCGACGAGCTCCTATGAATCTTTTGGAAAATGAAGACTTGGCTTGGGAGAGGTTTGAAAAGGCTGTAACTGGTGAGGATGTGGCAGCGTGCTATGACATGTCCCTAAAAGAATTTGAGCACTCTGGTATTCATGATCTTTTCAAGGTAATCACTTTTACCTCGTCTTTTCATAGTAATATGTAATTGTGTATATTTTTTAACAGAATTTTTAGTCACTTGTGCAGGCCA
Source organism: Quercus glauca (assembly GCA_023736055.1). Classification (NCBI taxonomy): domain Eukaryota; kingdom Viridiplantae; phylum Streptophyta; class Magnoliopsida; order Fagales; family Fagaceae; genus Quercus; species Quercus glauca. Next base: position 55,898,893 of record CM043319.1, on the reverse strand, counting down.
TGTCAAAGTTCATAGCTGCGTCTAGGCAGGCCACGGAGATGGACAAGATGAGGATCCTGCTTGAGACGAGGATTTAGGAGGTCAAGAATGACTACAGACGTTAGGTTAAAGTAGCAGCTAAGGCCAAAGACGAGGCCAAGGAGTTGCAGAACCTGGTTGAGGAGCTAAAGACTGATGTTATTGAGAAGGATACTCGTCTTGACCACCTCCAAAAGAGGAATGACGAGTTTAGTACCCTTCTTAAGAAGGCAAAAGAAGATGCTGTAGTGGAGTTCAGAGCATCTAAACAATTCATTGATTTGCTGGACACCAACTACGCAGTGGGCTTTAAAGATTTCAAAATGGACGCTATAGAAAACTTCCCTGAGGTTGACTTTAGCTCCATTAACCTCAACCTTGGTGCTGCTACAAGCTTTCTCCTCCAGATGAGCTTAGAAGATATTAATATTGAGGACGATGCCACCACCTAACCTACCCAGGACGTTGGAGATGACCCCCTACAGTGAAAGAAAATTTTAATCTTATTTTCTCTTTACCTTGTTTCCCTTTTTTTTTTATGAGGACCAATGTTTAGGACCATTTGTAATTGTTTAAGTACATTTTACTCGTATGTATCACTTAAGACAAGCTTTCAAACAATTGTTAAGTTCTATTTTATAAGGGTTTTTGGACGATAGTCGTCCACCCTATTCTAAACATTATGAATGAATGTTTTATTTTCATTACTTTTTCATTTACTATTAAACATGCTATTGTATGGATGAACACTTTTTTTTTTTTTTTTTTTTTACATCCATTACATTTGTTTCAAGCATGGCTCATCCATGACAGGAACTTCCTCATGTTTAACATCATTTACCATTCTTTAAGTTTTTACAAGTATAACTCATTTTGCGAATGTCACTGGTTTTTCCAGCTTTACTCGTCCTAAGACTTGGCAACTGGTTCTATTTTCCGTCTATAAGAATTATCTTTAAGGCATTCAGCTTTTTACTCGTCCAAGGATTGGATTGTTTTAGCTGGCGTCCTATCCTTCAGACTTTAAATATTCTTGTGCACGCATTTCCTCGTCTATGGGCTGGACTAATACGTTTAAGGCTTTACTTCGTCCATTGTTTGGATGAATATGCCTTTAGCTTGTTTTTCTTTGCTTTATCCTTATTTCAAGGAAAGCTTATAGATGTTACATCCCTGCGTCCAGAGATTTTTATTCATCTTTAGGCCTTAGCTTTCTTGTGGATGAAATTTTGGAGATTAGACTTATATATCACATGCATTGGAAATCCAAACTACATATTCATAATATAAACATCGTCCACAAGTATGGCACATGCTTAGAAGCTAGTGCCTTTTAGGGAATTATAAATACAAACAAATATCCAAGTTCATGACTTCGTTCATAGTTAGTTTAAAAACTAATACACCCTTAAGGAGTTAAAACACAACATATAATGCTAAAAACACACAACAGAAAGCAACGTAAACTTTGGCTCGTCCAAAGTGACATCTTGGGTGATCTCGTCCATGATAATGCTTGTCTAGGCTGATTTCTTACTGATAATACCTTCTTAGGTGCTCAATATTCCAAGGGTGCTCCAACTTTCTCCCTTCCAGGGCTTCCAAGTAATATGATCCTTGTCTTTTACAATTGATAACCCTATAGTGTCCTTCCCAATAAGGTCCCAATTTCCCATAGGCTGGGTTTCTAGTTGCTAAAGAGACCCTTTTCAGGATAAGGTCCCCTATGTTGAAACGCCTAGGTTTCACCATTGCATCATATTGTTTGGCCATGAGGTTTTTGTACCTTGCTATCCTTTACTCCGTATACATCCTTACCTCGTTTATTAGATCAAGGCCAAGGCGTAGTTGCTCTTCGTTATCCTCATCTTAATACTTCATCACCCTGTGACTGGCCATATGCACTTCTGCGGGTATCACTACTTCACTTCCATAGGCTAGTTTGAAAGGAGTTTCCCCTGTGGGGGTTCTTACAGTCGTCCTATAAGCCCATAAAACTCCTGGTAACTCTTTTGACCACACTCCCTTTGCCCCCTCAAGCCGAGTCTTGATGATTTTCAACAATGATCGGTTTGCCACTTTTGCTTGACCATTTGCTTGTGGGTGGGTGGGTGAGGAATAATGATTTACAATGTTTTTTTAGATGAAGTTCTTGATATTCAGCTGCATGATCTTTGCTAGGGATTCTGCTTCCACCCACTTAGTGAAGTATTCAATCCCCACTACTAAAAATTTCATCTGTTTGGTTCCAAGTGGAAAGGGACCTAAGATATCTAATCTCCGTTGTGCAAAGGGCCATGGGGCTATCATCGGGGTGAGATACTCTGATGGCTGTCTAAGGATATTGCTGAAGCGTTGACATTGGTCACATACCTTGATGTAAGCCTTTGCATCTGCTTGAATAGTTGGTCAGTAATAACCTGCACGGACGACTTTATGGACCAATGCCCTTGCTCTTGAGTGGTTCCCACATACTCCTTCATGAACTTCCTTCAGCACATAGTTTGCCTCGTTTGTAGCTAAGCACCTTAGATAAGGCTGAGAAAAGCCTATTTTGTATAGCATCTCGTCCATAAGGACGTACCTGGCTGATCTAATTCTTAGCTTTCTGGCCTCGTCCTTTTCCTCTGGAAACCTTCCATCCTTTAGGTAAGCTACTATTGGGGTCATCCAATTTTCTTCACCTTCTATCTATTGTACCTTTGGAAGATCTATGCTTGGCATATATTGGATTTCATCAAACTCGTCCATTGATTCACTCACTGAGGCTTCTTCGCTAAGGCGTCTGCTTCCATATTTTCTTCTCTTAGAATTTGAATGAAACTAGCTTTCTTAAATCTTTTCACAATGCGTCTTACCTTATTAAGATATTTCTTCATTCGTTCTTCCTTAGCTTCATACATTCCATTTACTTGATCCATAACCAACTGAGAGTCTCCTTGGACGAGTATTAATTCTGCCCCCCAAGGATTTTGCCAATTCTAGCCCCTCGAGAAGGGCTTCATACTCCACTTCATTGTTGGTTGTTGGCTATTGCAAACGAACCTTTTACTTTAACTCATCTTTTTCTAGGACTGTAAAACAACTCCTATCCCTCCTGTATGTAGTGTAGACGATCCATCTACATGGACAACCCATCTCTGAACTTTGTCCACCTCGTCTAGCTCTCTTTGACACGAAGTGAACTTTGCAATTAAATCTGCCAATACTTGTGCTTTTATCGCGCTTCTTAGTTGGTACTTGACATCAAACTCACTAAGTTCTATGGCCCATTGGATTAGTCGTTCTGCGGCTTCCAACTTGTTCATTGCCTTTTTTAATGGATGATCTGTCAAGATATTGATGACATAGGCCTAAAAATAATGCCTTAATTTCCTAGAAGCCGTGACCAAAGCAAAGGCTAGTTTTTCCATCATGGGATATTGTCCTTCCGCTCCTCTCAGCGATGAACTCATCGCATGTGGGGACACCGCTAAATACAAATATAATTCTTCACCAGGCACGGACGGGCTTAGTAAAGGAGTTATGGTGAGGTAGGTCTTGAGGTCTTGGAAGGCCTTCTGACACTCATCCGTCACTCAAATATCTTCTTAAGAACTTTAAAAAATGGTAAACATTTATCAGTAGCTTTAGAGACAAATCTGTTAAGGGCAATGACTCGTCTGATGAGGGACTGGACTTTCTTGATGTTCCTTGGTGGCTTCATATCCAGTATTGCTTGGATTTGATCGGGGTTCACCTCAATTCCCCTGTGAGAAACCATGATATTGATGATCTGTTAAGATATTGATGACATAGGCCTAAAAATAATGCCTTAATTTCCTAGAAGCCGCGACCAAAGCAAATGCTAGTTTTTCCATCATGGGATATTGTCCTTTCGCTCCTCTTAGCGCTAAGCTCATCGCATGTGGGGACACCGCTAAATACAAATATAATTCTTCACCAGGCACGGACGGGCTTAGTAAAGGAGCAGTGGTGAGGTAGGTCTTGAGGTCTTGGAAGGCCTTCTGACACTCGTCCGTCACTCAAATATCTTCTTAAGAACTTTAAAAAATGGTAAACATTTATCAGTAACTTTAGAGACAAACCTGTTAAGGGCAGTGACTCATCTGGTGAGGGACTGGACTTTCTTGATGTTCCTTGATGGCTTCATATCTAGTATTACTTGGATTTGATCGGGGTTCACCTCAATTCCCCTGTGAGAAACCATGAACCTGAGAAACTTACTAGATGAGACTCCGAAAGCACATTTGCTCGGATTTAACTTCATGTTGTACTGTCTAAGCGTGTCAAAGGTTTCTTGGAGATCGTCTAGATGCTTTTTCTCATCCAAACTCTTTACCAGCATATCATCTACATAAACTTCTTCATTCCGTCCAATCTGTGGGCAAAACATATGATTAACCAGCCTTTGATAAGTTGCCCACACGTTCTTCAAACCAAATGGCATCACCTTATAGCAAAACAGGCCTTGACTAGTGACAAATGATGTCTTCTCTTGATCTGCCTCGTCTATTCTTATTTGATTGTAACCTGAGAAAGTATCCATGAAACTTAGCAGCTTGTGACTTGCGGTTGAGTCCACCAATTGATCAATATGCGATGATGGATAGCTATCCTTGGGCCAAGCCTTATTCAGATCGGTGAAGTCCACACACATCCTCCATTTGCCATTAGCCTTCTTAACCATCACTATATTAGCCAACCAATCCGGGTAATAAACTTCTCGAATAAATTTTGCTGTAGTTATCTTTTGAACTTCTTCCTTAATGGCATTATCTCGTTCAGGAGCGAATACTCTCTTCTTTTGATGTACTGGTCTAAAGGAAGGATGTACGTTTAGATGATGGGTGATGAAACTAGGGTCTATACCTGGCATGTCTTCATGGCTTCATGCAAACACATCAATGCTCTTCTTTAAGAACTAGACAAGGTCTTTCTTTGCCTTCTTTTCCATACTTGCTACAACCTTTGTATACTTCTCGGGGTTATTTTCATCCAAAGGGATGTCTTCCAGCATTTTGGTGGGCTCTGCGACAACTCTCCTCTCCTCAATGCTCATGGTTTGAACGTGCTCGTCCATAGCCAACATAGCCAAATAACATTCTCTTGCTGCTAACTGATCTCCTTGCACCTGCCCTATGCCATACTCTGTAGGGAATTTGACTGATAGTTTGTAGGTAGATGTCACTGCCTTCTAGTTGTTCAGAATTGGTCTTCCGATGATTGCATTATAAGAAGACGAACAATCTACTACGAGGAAGTTCACTTCCTTGGTTATTTGCTATAGGTATGATCCTACCACCACAGGTAATGTAATAGTTCCCACATGTTGTACTTTCATTTCTCCAAATCCCACCAAGGGTGAACATATTGGACGAAGTTGATCTCGTCCAAGCCTTATTTGCTAGAAGGCGGGGTAATATAGGATATCTGTTGAACTTCCATTGTCTACCAACACCCTTCTAGTTATATAATCAGCAATGAGCAAAGTGATAACGATTGCATCATCATGAGGGTGGTGAACTCTTTCAGCGTCCTCGTTTGTGGATGTGATGGCAGGCTCGTCCGTCCTCATCCTTAGTGATCGTCCAAAAAGTTGAATGTTTTGCACCACCTTAAGATATGTCTTTCTCGACTTGGAAGACTATCCTGTTGAAGTACCTCCTATTATAACCCTTATTTCTCCAAGTGGAGGTCGTGACGGCTCTTCTAACTTTCCCTTCAACTTCTCGTATTTCCGATCTCGTCTTAGGAAATTTCTCAATTTCCCTTGCCTAATAAGATTTTCTATCTGCTGCTTCAAATCAAAACACTCGTTTGTGTCATGCCCATGGTCTATGTGGAAGCAGCAATACTTGTTCCTATTGTGCTTGTTGGGATCTCTCTTCATTTTTTCTAGTTACTTCAAGGAAGGATCATCCTTGATTTGCATAAGCACTTGTTCAAGCGGCATGTTCAAGGGTGTGTATTACTGACTCTGTGCTGAAGATCCTACCTTCTTGTTGTCTTGATCTTTCTTCTCTTCCATCCATCCCTTCTTTGGACGAGGACCTTGCTCGGAATGGCGTGGGAGGTCTACTTCCATTCTCTCAGCTCTCTTCCTCTTCTTAGCTATAATTGCGTCTTCTGCATTCATGAAATTTTGGGCTGAATGGATGAGTTCAGCCATGGTTTGAGGCTTTTGCTCATAAAGCTTATGGATGAATAAATCAGAGTTAACTCCATTATGAAAGGCCGCCAATAACAACTTGTCATCCATCGTCAACTGTCACGGCTTCCCTATTGAAACGAGTAATGAAGGACCGCAAGCTTTCATTTTCTTCTTGCTCTATGGTTAGCAGGCTGGACGAGGAACGTTTGTGCCTTTGTCTTCTGATAAAATTTTTGACAAATAACTTACTCAATTCTTCGAAAGAACTTATTGTATTCGAAGGTATCTTGTTGAACCACACCTGCTCTGGCCTTTTAAGGGTGGTAGGGAAGGCTCTACACATAATTTCGTCTGGAACCCCTTAGAGGTGCATCGTAATCTTGAAAGTAGTAATATGATCAAAAGGGCCACGCATTCCATCATATGAGTCTAAGGAAGGCATCTTGAACTTCGGAGGAAAGGGGTGACCATTGATGGAAGCCATGAAAAGGGATTCTGTTCGATGAACCAAATCCTCTACGGGATTCATCCTTCTCATGTTCTCCCTCATCCCGTCCATGACCTTCCTCATCTGGTCCATCTCCCTCTCTAAGTGTGGCAACCTTCATGAAGTAGTACCCTTTGACTGGCTCTCGGGCTTAGCATTTCCTCCTCTATCTTCTTCACTCTGGGCTTGTCCTTCAGTGTATCCTTCACGACGTTGCCTCCTTAGATTAATCACCCTAGTCAACTCTTGGTTCTAACGGGTTAACTCCGCCATGGCGGCTGCCATGGACTGCATGTGTTGAATGGAAGACGGTTGCATGACAAGTGCTGACTGACAATCACGGTAGGGATTGCTAAAAGCATCCCTACTCTCTTGGTGGCTTGGGCTAGTGGCCCTTGATCTTGTCTGAACCATGCATCCTTTTTCTGGAAAAAGATATAACTACAAAACACAAAATTAATCTATCTTTCCCACAGACGGTGCCAGCTGATGATGCGAAAAAAATCAATAGGCTGAATGCTCCGGGCTTCAAAAATCATACCACTTTTTGGAAGGCCTGAAAAGGAAAACACACTATCAAAGGTGACCAGGGCACGTCGTCCAAGAACCCTCCGATGCTTAAGTTAGGTTCTCTCTTAAAATTATGAAATTCCAACTTTTTGGGGATTGTGAAAAACTCACCTTCATTTGATGTAAATGAGTGTTTATATAATGCATACTTGGAGCGGTTACTTGTCTAGTAACTTCCCCTATTTTTGAGGAGTTCCAAAGATTCAGGGTTAACTTCCACAACTGCTATGGAAGTTAGACTATTTGATCTTATCTTCCATAACCGTTATTGGAAGTTAAGTACTTGGTAAGAAGTTATGGCGATGAACCTCGATTTTCACTCATGCCTCGGAATAGGAACATGTGATCTGATTCACTAACTCTTATAGAGCAACACAGTTGGAATTTCTTAAGTGTCTGGGGTCGTCCAACTATTTTCTTAATGGACGACCCTCAGATGTATGGATGACTAGTTCTATAAAGGAGGTTCATTCTTGCCTTCTTAACATGGACTACTCCCATGGACAAGCTTGGAGTTGGCTTAATTCTTAGTTCACCATCACTTTACATTGTGGTATTAAACAAATTTTCTCTATATATAGGCTAAAGATTAAGGATATTTTTTTCTTTATCTTTTTTCTTCTTCTAATGATAGATAGGATATAGCTATTCAAATGAGATTCAAATATTAGAAATTCAAAACCTATATTTGATAATGAAAAGTATGTGGTTTTTTTTTAGTTGTCACTAAACGTTTAAATTTGCCTTAACTAACTTTAATTCTGGTAAAAAGGAAATTTTTACTAAATTTTGATTTCAATTTAAGAATAAGAAAGAGAACAGTGAACCATATTGTGCCGTGAATATGTTAACAAAAATTACGAAATAAAAGGAAAATAAGGAAAACAAAAGGAAGAACCTTTAAATGTACCTCTATCCTATCAATACGTAGATGTTGTAGAACCATTGACAATTATAATTCCATATAGAAAGCAAAAGTGAAATAGAGTCAACCGTATTATTTATTCATACCCCTAAATTTCTATTGTGTCTTTGATAAGAAAAAGTAAACAAATATTATTTCCTTTTATAAGATTTCTAAATTAATGATTAGGATATTCTATGATTTATCTCTCTTATGTACCAAAATCATATCCTTTTATAAAATATTTTTAAATAAATTCACAACTATACATGTGAAACCATTTTCATAATACTATACTTTCTCAAAATAAAAATAAAAGTTTGTAATAGGGGTGCGAAATGGGTGGGTTTGGGGTGGGCATAATTAGGTTGGGTATATAAAACTCATTTACCAATTAAAACTTATTTAACTAATTGCTTTTAACCCAAATCCAACCCAACCTAATTATTATGGGTAAACTCAAACTCACCTAATTACCCAATTATCAAAATTATCAAAATGTCATTAAAGTGAAAACCCCAACACTTTCTTGAATTCTCTTTTCCACTCTCTCTAGTCTCCATTCTTGGGATTAAAAAATTCCACATAAGCACATCCGCATAAGCAATTATATTAAAAATCCAAATAAAAAAATATTTTCTTTTCTTTTCTATTTTCTCTCACTTTCTTAGCAACCAAACAGTGCTACAAATATAAAGAAATGTCATTTCAAGCTCAAAACTTTCCCGGAAAAAAGAAAAAACAAAGAAAAAACTTCTTTACAATGGCCTCAATTGCAAAAAAAGAGACCGTCTCTACTTCTTGCTGTATCAACAACGATCTTTCCTCCTCATCTTCTTCTTCTTCTTCAATTTCTAGAGAGCCTACGGCGGCGGCTGCTACTTCGATCTTGGCCAATGCACCGACGGCAGCTCCCTTGTCAGCTTTTGCCTCTGCCAATGCTGCCCAAGATTGGACCAAGCTCCTTCACGACAATTTTCTTCTCCACTACATCCTCACAAAATGGAAATTGAAAATCCAAACTTTCTTTTTCTTCTTCTAATTCTCATTTCTATGTTTGTTTGTGCTTTTACAATGATTCTGATTGGTTTCTATGAAGATCTGATTCAACGAGTTGGGTCGAATTCGCTGGTTTGATTTTCAATTTCGGTATATTATGGCGAAAATCTACAAGTTTCAGTGGTAAAAAGCTGTGATTTTTTCTTTGTTTATTGTATTATGGCGAAGATCTACAAGTTTTAGTGGTAAAGATCTGATTCAATGAGTTTGGTTGAATTCGCTGGTTTGATTTTTGATTTCTGAATTCTCCTTTTTTCTTTTTCTTTTTTTCTTTTTTTTTTTTAATGGGAAGGGCTGGGTTGAATTTTGGTAAATTGTTTTTGAGTTAAATGGGTCTCATTGGGTTTTTAGTTAAAACCCAATAATCACTGGGTTTAATTGGGTTGATGCTCATTTAACCCAGCTAATAATTGGGTAAGTTTGGGTTCAATTATAGTGGGTGGGTTTGGGTGAGCAAATGAGTTTGGGCTTATTTTGCCACTCCTAGTTTATAATACTATAAAAGGAATGAGATTAAACTAAATACCTATTGATTAGTTAATCCATATTGTTTGAAAACATGAGTAATAGAAAAGATACAAACTTTTTTATAAAAAATTTTACAAATAGTTGATGTGGTGAATTGTTATGGATAAATGAAAAATATTTTTTATCTCTAAAGTTAAGGGTTTTTGGTAGAGGAATTTAAATAATGTTGTTTGTAATTTTTTGAAATATGTGTGGGTAAAAAAGTGTGTGAAAAATTTTAGACATGGCAAAACGGGTCAGAATTTTCTGACCCGACCTGTTTGACCCGCAACCCGTTTGACCCGTTTAAAAATGACATGTTTTGACCTGTGACCCATTTTGACCCGCGACTCAATTGACCCGACTCGAACCCGACCCGACCCGCCCATTTTGCCATGTTTACCAACGTTGAGTAGATTGAAATTAAGGTGTAATTCTTATAAGATATTTACTTATTCTTCTTCACTTAATATATTATGTACTCCATTATAATTTGTCATTCTTTATTTGCCACCTTTATTTTCTCTTTCTACTTTAAACAGATCGAAGATTATACTAAGATTAGCTTCTAGAAAGCTGGAACAAGAGTTGCACTAAATTTAGGTATCAAGTGTTTAGTGGTAATTAGTAAGTGGTAACAGTATCACCAATGATAATCTAATCACAGGTAAGGAATTTAGAAACAATTAACAAATTGCATATATTTTCAAAAAAAAAAAAAAAACTTGTTTGAAAAATATGGGTCAACTCGACCCGTCCCGCGACCCGACTTGACCCGCGACTCGTTTGACCCGCAACTCGTTTGTTCCGTTTAAAAATGACCCGTGACCCGATTGACCTGACCCGAACCTGACCTGACCTGCCCGTTTTGCCACGTCTAGACTAAAAATATGTGTAATATTGTTTAAAATGTGAAAATATGAGTATGAACTTGCCTACCAAACAGGCTCTAAATCTTTCAAACATTTCTGCAAACACCTTCCGTGTACAATCACCAACAACTTCGCCGATCCCTCTACTTCTAATCTAAGCCTTTAACTTCCTCCTTTACATTTACAACCACCATTCAATCCATTTCCATGATTTCAAATTTACCGCAAGGGCTAATCACAGAGATACTAGCCTGATTTCCAGTGAAGTCTGTGGTACGCTCCCTCTGTGTTTCTAAGGAATGGTACGCCCTAGTCACTGCTTCAGATTTCATCAAATTGCACCTCAAGTTCTCCATTGAGACCAACAGAGACCGCACCCTCATCTTCAATGAAGACGACTCGTTTCCACATGTACATGATTTTTCCGCCGTTCAATTCTCCAAGTACAAACGGTTCAGCAAGGCCGTTCAATTTTACCAGCCGCTAGAAAATTCGGTCGTCTCGGACTATTGCGACGGCTTGGTTTGCCTTCATAAGGATCACGAAAAGCAAGAGGTCGCAATTTGGAATAAATTGGTTAGGAAGTACAGGAAATTTCCCTTCAAACCAATTGAGGGGCCCTCTGGTTTCTCCTCGGGTATTTGGTTTTCCCATTTAGCATTCAGGCACGATCCACGTAACGATGACTATAAGGTGTTGAGGGTTACAGAATTTTATATGATAGGTAGGATAGAGTTTGAAGTCAAGGTGTGTAGTGTGAGATCACGCTCTTGGAAAAAAAATTGATGAACAATGGCCCGACATGGAGATAACTTGGCAGAATTTGGTGGCTTTGAATGGAGATGTGTATTGGTTAGCTGCTGATCGGAAGTCGCTTCTCGCCTTCGATCTCGCCACCGAGAAACTCCAGCTCTACGGGACGCCGGTTCCACGAGATAACAATCTGTCCACGTTTTTGGATGTGTTGGGAGGACTCCTCTGTTGTATTGTTCATGATTACACGTGTTGCGATGTTTATTTGATGAAAAAATATGGGGTAGAGAGTTCTTGGACTAAGATTTTTAAAATTGAGAAGAATGTACTGTGTCCGGAGTCTGAATATTTCAGGACTCTAGAGTTTTCCACCAATGGCAAGAAGGTTCTGTTGGAGGAGCACCAAGAAGGCGGTCATACGAATCTTATTTGGTATGACATAGAAAAGAAAAGATGCTACAGGGTTAAGAATCGGAATTTTCCGTATGAGTTTAAGGTGGCAACTTGTGTAGGGAGCCTTCTTCTCCTTCATGGTGATAATGTGATTGATCCTAAGCAGAAGAAGAATAAGAGGAAGAGGTAAAACGATGGAGCTTAATGAATTATTTTTGTTTGTTTAATTGGCTGTCTTGTTTGAGTGGTATGCATTTGATTTTATAGGCTCTTCTCTTGTTCAATATAATTCTTTGATCATGTAATTTTTTGGAGAATTTTGTGTACACTACACATCATATCTATTTTAATAAAATTTTAGTTACTTTTAAAAGAAAAAAAGAGGACTAGATTTCTAACAAGTGTTGTTTTTTGTTTTGCCAGGAATTAAATTCCATCAGAATCTGTTGGGAAAAGCGATAAATTGCAATAAGGATAAAAAGGCGATTGTGGAATCGACTTTATCTTTCAAAAATAATATTTAAGGATAAAATTTAAATACAGTATCTTTGGTGATATTCCTTAGGTTTTCTTTTTAAGATTCAGTTATGTGGTTATTTAACCAAAAAATACACATTCATCTCATGTGAAAAAATCCATATAGCAGAATCTTAGAAAGAGAACTTAAGGAACAGCACCTAAGAACTATACCTAAGTCTATTATTGGTTTTGTTGTTTTAACTAGCTATATATAACAAAAGCTGGATTATTCATGTCTTATGGTATGTTTAGCTATTTTTTTTCATCTTGTCAATGTTATTGAAACTTATGAATATCTAGTATGTGTTTGGGTACTGCATTTTGCGTCCACGTCTGGGTGCAAAACGTGTTTTAGCTCTTTTTTTTTTTTTGCCTTTTAGCCGCCACAAAGGTTGACTTTTCAACCATAAACAGTGCACGGGTGCACTCACGATACTATTCACACATTTAAAAATTATTTTGGTACAATGTTTTTAATTTTTAATTTTCAATTTCAACAAAATAAGTTATATCCAAACGGACCCCTAATATGACAAAGCTTGTTCTTGGAAGATTATAGTTGATCGGTTATATCTCATATCCTGATTAGGTCTTATTATGCCTAGATTCTTTAGTGGAAATACTATGACTCATCAATTTTTGTGGTAGTTATAAGCAACGTTAGTGTCTCATGATATACATGAGTAGTTTGATTAAGGAATTAAGTACTCACTGTATGTAGGAAACAACCTTTAGGCTATCACTATTTTTGGAAATGAGATTGTAGCTTTTGCCTTGAGATTCATGATTGGCTTGCTTTCTTGAAATCCTAGTGTATTTATAGTTTGTTTAAGTCCTTCAAATGTCTGTTTGTTGCGTTCTCTATACATAGTCCGCCATTGGCGTAAAGGGATCACATCAATGCTATTACACACTTTTTGTTGAAAGCTTGAAAGCTGACAGTGTAGGTTAGAATGCTTTCGGCTACAGAGTTTATATGCGTACATCTCCCAGCCCACAATAATCTTAAAAGTTAGACATATAGTGTAGGATAGAATGCTGAATTTATATCTAGTAATCAATTGACTAGACTACTCACAACAAGTCATCAAATACCTCTCCAATGTTGACAACGCAGTAAACTTGGCCCTGCAAAATAAAAATAAATCACCAACGTACATTAGAGGGCTTATTTTTAGGGGCCATTCGACTGGTTTTTTTACTCCTTTAATTGCTGTAATTTTTGGTCAACCCTACTCTATTCTCCTCCACTTCCTCTCCCTCCCCCTCAATCAAAATTGGCCATAAACCTAGAGAGAACCTCTTGACATAAGATCAGAAGGTCCATTGATAAGCAATGTGTAGAACGCAGATGAAATTCATTTAAGGAGTTTGGAATTTTTTTGCAAGAATACTTTGAAACAGTCATAGGAAAATGACAATCAATTCGGTTGTAAGATTTTTGAAGACTAGCTTTAATTTCCACAATCAATTGGTTCAAATATGGAAATGAACCCTAAAAAAAATGAAAGTGGAGAACAAACCCATCATCGTGAGAGTGAGTTGCTGTGAGTGATAGAGGGGGAGTTGGCGTTGACGTTGCCGCAATGAGGTGGAGATGTAGGGCTAAGAGAGTGAGAGTGAGACCGTGAGGTACTGGGGGTGGGTCAGTGAGAGTGAGGCCGTGAGGGACTAAGGGTTGGTTGGTGAGAGTGAGCTCATAAGGGACTGAAGGTGGGTCAGTAAGGGTGAGGGTGAGGGTGAGAGCTTAAGGGGGGAGGGGGCGGTTGAGAGAATGAAAGTGAGAGTGATTAGGGTTTTGGATATAGTTAGTGGTATATATATACTTGCGTATTTTAGTAATTTTAATTTATATGGGTTGGGTTTGGGGTGGGTTTGCATAATACTTGCACCATCCGAACCCGCTATAAGTTGAATTAATAAAACCTAAACCGCCCGTAATGTTTCACGAGTCGGGTAAAACCCGCCCTATTAGAGTCAGTCAAGTATCCGCAAGTCAGGTAAATTTTGCCACCCCTGATTACACTCCTTTTCCTTGAAATTTGGAAAAATAACACTTCACCCCAAACTTAAAGGGAAAAAAACATTTTCCTCTAACATTCAATTGACCAAATTTTGTTAAATTAATATTAGAAATATTATGTACTAACTTGCTCTTTACTTAAGGGTAGGTTTCCAAATTTATCATACTTCATAATCAAAATTTTAATTAAAATGTATTTTAAAATAATAAGAGTGAATATTGCTTATTATTATTATTTTTTTCTTTTTCAACAGATTATAGAGATATTTGTCATTAAAAGTATTTTGGTGTTTGATAAATTTTACATTTTTATTCTAAATTTATAATTTATTTTTTTTATTAACCATAATTAACCTTTGGTAAAGAAATTCTTCTAAAAATTTAAAATATTTCTTTATAAAATTTCTTCAAACCTCAATGAAGAAAAGTGTTTCTTCCCTCCAAATTTGAGATTGAATGTCATTTCTCCAAAACGAGGAATATTAATTATCCCATTAATTTTTAAATAAGATGCGGAGCGGATGCGATCATTTCATTTCATTTTAGGAACTGATTTGAATTTTGAATCGAGGGGGAAACGGGTTCCGTTATCTCATTTCACCGCTCCAAAGGGTCGAATTAGTCAATTTACATGACCCACATCAAGTACCAAGTACCACTTAACTCTCTCTTTCAATCATTTCTTTCTGCAAACGCCTTCCCTGCACAATTACCAACAACTTCGCCGATCCCTCTACCTTTAATCGAACCTTTTAACTTCCTCCTTTACATTTACAGTACAGCCACCATTCAATCCATTTCCATGATGTCGAATTTACTGCAAGACCTAATCGCCGAGATACTAATCCGATTACCAGTGAAGTCTGTGGTACGCTTCCTCTGCGTTTCTAAGGAATGGTACGCCTTAATCACTAGTTCATATTTCATCAAAATGCACCTCAAGTTCTCCATTGAGACCAACAGAGACCGGGCCCTCATCCTCAACGAAGAGGACTTCGCTCCGGCTTCACATTATATTTCCGCCGTTCAATTCTCATCCAAATACAATCGGTTCGGCAAGACCGTTGAAATGTACCAGCCGCTACTAAACTGGGTCATCTCGGACTATTGCGACGGCTTGGTTTGCCTTCATAAGGGCCACGAAAAGCAAGACGTCGCAATTTGGAATCCATTGGTCAGGAAGTACAGGAGATTTCCCTTTGAGCCAATCGAGGAGCCCTCTGGTTTGTCGGATGTTAGGTTTTCCCATTTAGCATTCGGGCACGATCCGCGTAACGACGACTATAAGGTGTTGAGGGTTATAGAATTTTATATGGAAGATATGATTGGGATGGAGTTTGAAGTCAAGGTGTGTAGCATGAGATCACCCTCTTGGAAAAAAATTGATGAACAATGGCCCAACATGGTGATATGTTGCTGGAAGTCGGTGGCTTTGAATGGAGACGTGTATTGGTTAGTGGCTGATCGAGTTGGGCAGCATCGGAAGTCGCTTCTTGCTTTCGATCTCGCCACTGAGAAATACCGGCTATATGGGACGCCGGTTCCACTAGAAAACTATCTGTCTACGTTTTTGGATGTGTTGGGAGGACTCCTCTGTTGTATTGTTCATGATTACATGTATTGTGATGTTTATTTGATGAAAAAATATGGGGTAGAGAGTTCTTGGACTCGGATTTTTAAAATTGAGAAAAATGTACTGTGTCGGAACTTTGAGTATTTCAGGACTCTAATGTTTTCCACCAATGGCAAGAAGGTTCTGTTGGAGGAGCACCCAGAATGCGGCCATACGAATCTTATTTGGTATGACATAGAAAAGAAAAGATGCTACAGGGTTAAGAATCGGAGTTTTCCGTATGTGTTTAAGGTGGCAACTTGTATCGGGAGTCTTCTTCTCCTTGATGGCGATAATGTGATTGATCCTACGCAGAAGAAAAATAAGAGGAAGAGGAAGAGGTAAAACAATGGAGCTAAAATGAATTATTTTTGTTTTGCTTAATTGGCTGTCTTGGTATTGGTTTGTATACCTGTCTTGAAGCAGTGGGTGTTTAATGATGGGAAGATTTTGTTAAATTTCGTGTAAGACTTGATACTTGTTTTGAGTGGTATGCATTTGATTTTATAGGCTCTTTCTCTTGTTCAATATGATTCTTTGATCATATAATTTTTAGGAGAATTTTGTGTACAGATCATATCTATTTAAATAAAATCTTAGTTACTTGTAAAAGAAAAAAGGGTCTAGATTTCTAACACGTTTTTTGTTTTGCCAGGAATTAATGTCCATCAGAATCTCTTGGGAAAAGCATTAAAATGCAAAAAGGATAAAAAGGCGATTGTGGAATTGACTTTATCTTTCCAAAGTAATATTTAATTATTGATTTTGTGGTGTTAACTATCTATAACAAAAGCTGGATTATTCATGTCTTATGGTATATTTAGCTATTTTTTTCATCTTGTCAATGTTATTGAAACTTATGAATATCTAATATGATAAAGATTGTTCTTGAAAGATTATAGTTGATCGGTTATATCTCATATCCTGATTAGGTCTTATTATGCCTAGATTCTTTAGTGGAAATACTATGACTCATAACAATTTTTGTGGTAGTTATAAGCAACCTTAGTGTCTCATGATATACAAGAGTAGTTTGATTAAGGAATTAAGTAATAACTGAATGAGATTGTAGCTTTTGCCTTGAGATTCATGATTCGTTTGCTTTCTTGAAATCCTAGTGTATTTGTAGTTTGTTTTAGTCCTTCAAATGTCTGTTTGTTGCATTCTCTCTACATAGTCCGCCATTGGCGTAAAGGGATCACATTCCAAATTTCTCCATTTTGATGTTTGCCAAATTGCCCCTTCCAACAAATCAATTACCTTATAAGGCATACATCTGCGCCCCAAAGAGAAAAGGCGCAAGAGACCAACAACCTCTAGCAATATTACAGTGTAAAGTATTAAAGTAGGTGATCAACTGATTCTCTGTTCTTCTTGCACATGCAGCACCAGTTTACTACCACACTTTCCTACTTCTTAAATTATTCAGTAGGGATTTAAACCCTCCAAATACTCTTCCAAGGAAAGAAATTGGCTCTCCAGTATTTCTCTCAACCCCTTCTAAAATGCTTCCAAATACGTACTCCATAGTGGACACATTTCTCCCTCAAACACCATCCATTCCATTCAATACCATATTTGTCATCCACTACCTTCCTTCAAAGAGCATATTTCTCTTTGGCATAATGCCAAAGCCGCTTGCCCAACAAAACTTTACTTGAAAACAAAAAGCTTTTTACTCCCGAACTGCTGTATGAAAAGTTTATAAACTACCAACCCCACAAAAACTCTCTTTGAAGTTTCTAAATACGCATAACAATGCCAACTGGAAAGAGACAAGAAGAGGGCAAACTGGAAAGTGTTCCTTTTATTAGAGTGAGCCTACCACCCTTAGAGAGATAAATCTTCTTCCATCCCACTTAACCACCTCCTCAAGAATTGTTTCCTAAATTACTTTAGATTTAAATCTATCACCCAATGGAAGTCCCAAGTATCTCATAGGCAGAAGAGTCACAAGAACCTTGCATCTTAGGATTTGAGCCAATTCTTCCACCTCTGAAATACTACCAACCAGAGCCTTTTCAAATTTCCTCAAATAGATTTTTTTACCTAGATACGTCTTCTAAACATAGCAGTGCACACTTTTTGTCATGAAGTTATTTCCACAAAAAATAAATGGATGATCCACAGATAAAAGATGGGAGACCTTCAAAGTATTATTAAGGGTGTTTCCTACCATAAAACCAGCAAGACAACTGGCTGGATCACTGCCTCACAGTCTAGGTCATTGCGGACTTTAACAAGCATTTTGTCCTTGTTTTGTAAGTTTCTTTGATTGGCGGGTTTGGCAATGAGGATTTGCAGAGAGTGAGTTTGGTTTGAGGAGGTGGTCTCTTGAAATATGGTTTTTATTTGGGTGTTTTAATTGTTTTAGAAGATTAGAATAAATTCTTTAACTTAAAATCTGCCTTTTTAATCCAGCTCATTTTTTTTAGCTGATGTTGTAACTCTTGCATTATGCTCTTTTAATAATTGAAAAAATATGTTCAAAGAGGTGCATTAGAGTAGGATTCACTTTACCATTTTTAGAGCTTCCATCGGCTCCATGCAAGTCTTATTAGAATGGGATTCTATTTTTATCAAACCCTTCTATAGTTGATTATCCATTGCTCATTGAATAAAAATTGTCCTCGCTTCTACTACCTCTACACTACAATTTGGTATTGGTTTAATCCACTAGTATTATTGTATGACTCTCCCAATACAATTTCGTAACCCCACTTCATCCCAGTATTGTATGGATCTAACTATCTCTATTCCTCTCCAAATTGGTAAGGATTTTTGGACTTATCCCCCTTAAGCCAATTGTCTTTAACTTTATTTGGTTCTTAATAGCTTCACACATAAGCTACAGCAATTTGTGGCAACTTTCCGTGCTACCTTTGCAAGTAGAGACAAATTGAATACTTTGCATATATGAAAGCCAAATCCTCCATCAATTTTTTTTGGTTGACAGCCTTTCCTGAGATTTTCAAGTAAGATACTCATTTGGCCATTCGGCTCCCGCTAAAATTTTTTGTTTGCCACATCAATGCTGTTACACACTTTTTGTTGAATGCTTGAAAGTTGACTGTGTAGATTAGAATGCATTGGGCTATAAAGTTTATATGCGTACATCAATTGACTAGATTACTC
This sequence comes from Quercus glauca, assembly GCA_023736055.1. Lineage (NCBI taxonomy): Eukaryota > Viridiplantae > Streptophyta > Magnoliopsida > Fagales > Fagaceae > Quercus > Quercus glauca. The sequence goes on along the minus strand of CM043319.1, from coordinate 55,879,887 downwards.
ACAAGTCATCAAATACCTCTCCAATGTTGACAACACACTATACTTGGCCCTGCAAAATAAAAATAAATCTCCAGAAGACCAACTTTAATTTCCACCATCCCAACATTTGAATTTCTCTTCTTTCTAAAACTATGTATAAGCTCTAGATCAATTATGGTATTTTTGGCAATCCGTCTATTAGGTACAAAAGCTGACTGTTGGGGTCTAATGAGTTTATGCAATAATGGTCTTATTCTATTAACAATTATATTTGTTATGGACTTGTGACCACATTGCACAAACTGATTCCTCTAAAATGGATGACACAGCTTGGACTGAGTTTCTTTTGGTAGAAACTTGGACTGATAGTTTCATAGCATTGACTTGATCTCCAACCATGTGCCAATAATGTTTGAAGAATAGCATCAGCATATCGTTATGACTGGGAAATTTGAGAGAATTAATTTCAATGATGGCTGACTTAATTTCCTTAGGATTAGGGTAACTCCAAATCAAATAGTTTTCCTCCTGAGTCATACATGGCTGAAGGATATTACCAAGATTTTATGTGAAGCATAAATAAAGGGGACTATATAACTTAAAGAACGTGAGATTTGAATAGGTTTCAATGTCATGCTTAGAAATCAGTCACCTGAGTAAATTTTTATGGCCACTATCCGATTCTTATTCCTTCGGATAACAATGAATAAGTGGAAAAACTTTGTAGTTTTAGAACCCCTCAGAGCCGTAGTTCCCTTGATTTTTGTTTACACAATAGCACATTTCACAACAACCGTTTCTGAAGCTTAATTTGTAGGGAATCTTTGAAGAGAGCATTTTGCTCCAAATGATCTATACTTTGCATATACTCTCAACGATTGTAGTAAACTATTGATTCAGTGGTTACAATGGAGAAAACTAAACTATTGATTCAGTGGTTACAATGGAGAACAATCTTTATTCCATGTCTTCACTCCTACTTGTTCTGATCCAAATGGCATCATACCAAAAAGGTATTGGAGAAAAAGTTTCATTCATATTGGTATTTAACAGTAGAGCCGTAGAGGTAAGGGATCAAATTTAATGGTAGTAATGAGGCAACATCTCGCAGCCCATAGTAAGAAGGGCTTGTCTCAACATTGCCTCAACTGCTTTCAAACTTTCTCTTTGTATGACCATATGGAGAGCCATAAAAGTCAACCAGAAGTTAAGGCTTATCGTGCACATCTGAGTTAACTAACATACCAATTAAGCTACTCTCATGTGTAAAAATGTCGACTTTCAGACCCAACCTCCATAGAGCACAAAGACCACCTGCCTTATTACCTTCAGATTCTACACAAAATTTGCCTTCGAATTCAATAGCCCTCCTAATTTCTTCCATTCAACTCTTGAGCCTTAGTCTCACGGTTTAAAAAAAAAAAAAAAAAGAGGGCTAGTGAAACCTCAACATGCCCTAAGGGCTCTCATTGTCGAGGCATGGTTAGTTAGACTTATGGTTAAGTGAATAAATTCACCATTTCCTAATAGCTTAAACTTTTGGAACAATTGGTAATTTAACATGGTATCAGAACAGAAGATCCTGAGTTTGATCTCTAACTTTACTCTACCTTCCAGCCCCTACTTATTAAAGGGAAGTTTAGGCCCACGAGTGAGGGGGAGTGTTAGACTTATGGTTAAGTGATTAAATTCACAATTTCTTAATAACTTAAACTTTTGGGACAATCGGTAATTTAACATGGTTAATCCCCCGATAGTTCTAGTTTAGGATCTTCATGGTAAGGTTGGGATAGGTAACTAGGAAATAAAATGGGTTTTGTGGGGCACACCTAAAAATGTATTGTATGTGCAAGCTAGATGAATTTCAGGAGAAGAGGTGTGAAGAGTAAGAAACTTATTGAGAAGAAGGAAAGATGTTCTTAATGAGAAATATGAGAATTTTTTAAACCTCTTGGAGGGAAGGAAAAAAAAAACCAAGCATGCTATGAGCAATAGAGATTTTGATTAAGAGAACAAGTTGGATTTAGAGAGAGAGAGAGGAAATAACAGCAGGAAGAGGATGCAAGACTAAGATAGTCGAAGGACGACCCAGGGGACGTAATTACTAAGGGAGAAACTCACAGTTGGCCATGACTTTTTTTTTTTTTTTTTTGGTGGAGAAGCAAGCTGAAAAGCCAATTTATTTAATGAGAGATGCTACGTCTATAACAATTTTACAACATTTTTACAACAAATCACATGTGGTTAGTTGTTATTGGTTCAAATTTGAAACTAACACGAAGATTACTTTTTTGCCCCAACAATAACAACCAGTAACAACCTGCCACTTAGAATTTGTTGTAAAAATGTTGTAAAGATGTTGTAGACATATCATTTCTCTTATTTAATTGCTAAAAAATCAAATACATAAAACTAATAAATGTTAGGAGGAACGGACTCCATCCAAACTAGAATAGGAAAGGGAATCTCACTCTCTTGGCTGGAGCATGTGCCAAAGTGTTGCCTTGCCAATGGCCCAGCATGTATGAGAGAAAGGATAGTTCTAAAGAGAACCAACTGAAGACATGATGTCTCGAATCAAGTGACCATAGGATGGATGATGGAAGCACTGATTTTTGATAGCCAAGATAACCAATTTCACAGGATTTCTATGATTATAACCAATTTCATACCCATTTTTACAACTATGTTATGTAACAGACTACCTATCACTCTCACACAGATCTACTACTCTTTTTTCATCACTTCAGATTAGTCATATAGTTTGAAAATTGGTGTGAAATCAATTGTGGTCCTAGAGTTTCTTTTCAAAGGTTTGAGGTGCACTTTAGCAAGAAAGAAACTTTGTGACCAATAAAAGGCAACATCGTTTATAATGGAATTGTAAGCTGGTCAAAACTCAAACATGCTTCTTTATCACAAATACTTTAATATTAAAAAAAAAGAAAAAAAAAAAAAAGAAGAAGAAGGCAAATGGTGATTTAAGAAACCATTTTGATTACATAATGTCTAAATATATATCTTTTTTTTGCAAAGCAATAGAATTTTAAAATAACTAGTTAAATTTCTTTACGATAAATATTTTATTTTATTAATATTATAGATTTTTTTTTTTAATTTATCATTCTACAATAAAATGAGATAGATAATTCTAGTCAATGTTTTTAATAGGAACATGATAAAATAATCTATTAAATTTTATTCATCAGTAAAAGTTCTATTGGTATTTCGCGAGACAATCCACGTTGATGTCAGGGCTGACTCAATATAGTTAAGGACCGAAGGTGACAATTCTATGTGAGGCTTTTGTATTTAAATATAATTAAATTAATTCTAAAGAAATCAATATTGATTGTGAGAAAAAATATCTAAGGTTATGTGGCAAATTGTGAGTTGTGGAAAAAAAAATAGTGGATCCATAGGATCCACATTTCCACCGCTCACAACTTACCACGCAAAAGTTGTTGTTTTTTTTTTTCTTTTTTGGTGTGAGACTAGCATTTCTCTTTCATTTAGGGATCGATATATATATATATATATACACACACACACACACACACAAGATAACCAAGGGGTTTGGCACATAAATGAAAGACGGATAGCTACAATTGTAGGGGACTACTACAAGGGATTGTTCACATCCTCAAATCTTGTTAACATGGATGGGGTCCTTAACTCAGTTGAACTGGTGGTCGCGGATGGCATGAACCAAACTCTAACCAATTCATACACAGAGGAAGAAGTAAGGGGGGCACTTTTTTGGATGCACCCCTCGAAGGCACGGGGACCTAATGGCATGTCACCTTTTTTCTTTCAAAAGAATTGGCACATAGTCAAGCCCGACGTTGCCTCTGCTATTCTATCAGTTTTACATTCTAGTAAGTGTCTCAATAAAATGAACTATACTCATATTGTGTTAATCCCTAATAAGAACAACCTGCAGTATGTCACTAAGTACAAACCAATTAGCTTGAGCAATTTGGTTTCATGGATTATATCAAAGGTTCTAGCTAACCTTCTGAAAACTATTCTCCCTCACGTCATCTCAGACTCTCAAAGTGCATTTGTGCATGAAAGACTTATCACTGACAACACCACGGTGGCCTTTGAGAGGCTCCACAGAATGTGGAATAGGAGGAGAGGGAAGGTTGGCCATATAGCAGTAAAACTGGACATTAGTAAAGCCTATAACTGAGTGGAATGAGAATTTCTGCGGCGAATTATGTTGAAGTTGGGCTTATCCAAGCAATGGGTTAACCTAGCCATGGAACTATCTGGTTTGCATCTTACCCAGTGCTCATCAATGGCGAGCTCAAGGGATTTACTAAGCTGTCACAGGGCATCCAACAAGGGGACCCTTTTTCCCCATATCTCTTTCTTTTATGTGTTGAGGGCCTATCTTCGATGTTGAGACAGGTGACAAAGACGAATCAGATGCAAGGAATACTTTCCTGTAGAGGGGGAATCCATATCTCTCACCTCCTATTTGTGGATGACAGCCTCTTATTTTGCCAGGCTACACGTCAAGAATGTCAGCACCTCCTCCACATCCTTGCCCAATATGAAGAAACCTCCAGGCAAGCCTTTAATAGACAAAAAACAACTCTATTCTGTAGTCGAAACACAAGCCAAGAAGTGAAGGAGGATATTTAGACAATGCTAGGTGCACAGATTATGACAAACTGTGAACAGTACTTAGGGTTCCCTATGATGGGTGGTAAGTCGAAAGTGGGTACTTTTAAGGAAATTTTGGAACGAATCACTAAACGGGTGATGGGTTGGAAAGAGAAGTACATTTCAAAGGTAGGTAGGGAGATTCTTATCAAAACTGTAGCCCAGGCAATACCAACTTATTCCATGAGCATCTTCAGGATAACTAAAGCTATGTGTGATGGCATTAACTCGATCTTAGCAAAATATTGGTGGGGCCAAACACGAAATGAGAAAAAAATCCATTGGATCAATTAGGGAAAACTATGCTCGCCTAAGAATAAATAAGGGATGGGTTTTCGGGACCTTAATGCTTTTAACTTAGCCATGCTTGCAAAACAGGCCTGGTGTCTCATCCAGGGAACACATTCGCTATTCTATCGAGTGTATAAGGCTCATTATTTCCCTACATGTTCAATTATGGAGGCTGAGTTGGGAAGTAACCCCTCGTACGTTTGGCGGAGTTTATTGCAAGCGAGGGAGATTATAAGGGAAGGCTTTGGATGGAAAATAGATGATGGTGAAACTGTGGGGGTAGCTAGCCACAAATGTCTTCCTCAACCCTCCCATTTTTTGACCTGAAGCGGATCAATCCGTGAAGGTGAGGAGTCTTTTTAACTTGAGCAATCACCAGTGGGATAAAGCTCTTCTCCATTCTGTGTTCACTGCCTCCACAAGAGATGCAGTCCTTGGGATCAAATTGGGCAACTCAGGAGGTCGAGACAAGTTGTGCTAGATAGAGACCAAGCGCATAAACTTCACTGTCAAATTTGTATATCATGTTGCAGTTAGAATGGCCAAGCCTCCCGGTGGTGAACATTCCCTGGCTGGCCAAGATCGCAAGCTGTGGACAAAGCTTTGGATGTTAAATACTCCACCAAAGATTCAAAATTTTATATGGCAAGCTTGTTTCGATATCCTTCCAACTAGAGCCAATCTTCTCCATCGTAAAATCCAAGTTGATCCGATATGCACCATTTGTGGCTAGCATGATGAAATGACTGTCCATATTCTATAGGAGTGCCCCCTAGCACAAAACATTTAGGCTCTGGTCAAAGGTAAGTTGCAAAAATGTAGTGCTGATGCTTCGAACTTCTACCTCTTGGTTTGTCACTTAGTTGATCGACTTGATAGGAAGGAACTAGAAACTTGGGAGATGATTTCTTGGGCCTTGTGGAATACGAGGAACAGATATCACTTTGAGAGCTTACAGTCCCACCCTATTGCAATCCTTCGGGGAGCCACATCCTTACTGGATGATTACCAGTGACTATCTGTGTGTCTCCCCAATCAATGAATATGTTCGTGTGTAGTTTGGTTTGTTTTGTATGTTTAGTAACTCTCTTCTTTGGGTCTGCCAACCACTTTGTTTGGCGTTTTCTATGTATGTTAGACCCCTTTGGTTTTTACTTTGTATTTTTTACTATATATATATATATATATATATATATTTTTTGAGAGAAAACGATAGTAGACTTTATTCAATTAAATCACTTTGTACAATGGGGAAGAGGAAAGAGGGGCATTCTTCTAACCAAACAATGGCTGCCTCCTCATTCCCTTTTGTAGCATTAGCTAATGCTAATGCAGCATGATTACATCACAAAGGTATACTATGAAAAGAAATAAAAGAAAAACTATCTCTAATTAAACCAATGTCTTCAATAATCCAGGCAACTTCTAAAAAGCAAATTCTATCCAAATTCAAGAGATTCAAAAGTTCCGCAAAGTTGCATTCCACCATCACCTTATAGAAACTAGTATTTTGACAAAATAAAAGAGCCAATCTCATCACTGTAGCTGCTGTACAGAGGGGGTTTAAATTCTTCTGCAGACGATGACATGATGCTGCTAACACTTCACCCTTATTGTTCCTTATAAGAAAACCAAGACCAATAGAGGTGTATACTTTTACTGCTTTTCTGTCAAAAAAAAAAAGAAAAAAAATTTTTACTCTAATCTAATCTAAATGTATATACGTGTAAAATTTTTTTCTAGAGAGTTAAATTTTAACTTTTGTTTCCCACATTTTACAAAGACTTACTTGTGTAACGGCATCTACCAAAGTACGGTGGAATTTTGGGTTTTGATTTGAATCGAGGGAAAACAGGTTCCGTCATCTCATTTCACCGCTCGCAAGGGTCCAATTAGTCAATTGCATGACCCACATCAATTTCTAGGTAACTCTTTCAAACATTTCTGCAAACCCCTTCCCTGCACAATCACCGACAACTTCGCCGAATCCCTCTACCTCTAATCGAAGCTTTTAACTTCCTCCTTTACAATTACAACCACCATTCAATCCCTTTGGGTCCTTCACAACTATCCATTTCCATGATGTCTTACATACCGCAAGAGCTAATCACCGAGATACTAGCCCGATTACCAGTGAAGTCTTTGGTACGCTTCCTCTGTGTTTCTAAGGAATGGTACGCCCTAATCACCGATTCAGATTTCATCAAATTGCACCTCAAGAGCTCAATTGAGACCAACAGAGACCGCACCCTCATCCTCAACGGAGACGAGTTCTCTCCACCTTTACGTTATTTTTCCGCCGTTCAATTCTCCAAGGACAATCAGTTCGGCAAGACCTTTGAAATTTACAAGCCGCTGCAAAACTGGGTCATCTCGGACTATTGCGACGGCTTGGTTTGCCTTCATAAGGGTTACGAAAAGCTAGAGGTCGCAATTTGGAATCCATTGGTCAGGAAGTACAGGAAATTGCCCATCGAACCAATTGAGGAGCCCTCTAGTTTCTCCTCGGGTATTAGGTTTTCCCATTTAGCATTCGGGCACGATCCACGTAACGACGACTATAAGGTGTTGAGGGTTACAGAATTTTATATGACAGATGGTATGGAGTTTGAAGTCAAGGTGTATAGTATGAGATCAAACTCTTGGAAAAAAATTGATGAACAATGGCCCAACAAAGAGATATGTTGCCAGAAGTTGTTGGCTTTGAATGGAGATGTGTATTGGTTAGCTGCTGATCGAGTTGTGCAGGATCTGGAGTCCATTCTTGCTTTCAATTTTGCCACTGAGAAACTCCGGCTCTATGGGACGCCGGTTCCCCCAGATAACGATCAGTTTACGTGTTTGGATGTGTTGGGAGGATTCCTCTGTTATATTGTTAACGATTACTTGAATAGTGATGTTTATTTGATGAAAAAAAATGGGGTAGAGAGTTCTTGGACTCAGATTTTTAAAATTAAACAACATGTAGCGTGTCGGGATTTCGAGTATTTCAGGACTCTAATGTTTTCCACCAATGGCAAGAAGGTTCTGTTGGAGGAGCACCAAGAATGTGGTCATACGAATCTTATTTGGTATGACATAGAAAAAAAAAGATGCAACAGTGTTAAGAATCGGAATTTTCCATTTGTGTTTACGGTGGCAACTTGTATCGGGAGTCTTCTTCTGCTTGATGGTGATAATGTGATTGATCCTCGGCAGAAGAAGAATAAGGGGAAGAGGAAGAGGTAAAACAATGGAGCTTAATGAACTATTTTGTTTTGCTTAATTGGCTGTCTTGGTATTGGTTTGCATAACTATCTTTAATGATGGGAAGGTTTTGTGAATTTTCATGTAAGACTTGATACTTGTTTGAGTGGTATGCATTTGATTTCATAGGCTCTTTCTCTTGTTCAATATAATGCTTACATTATGTAATTTTTAGGAGAATTTTGTATACACATCAAATCTATTTTAATAAAATTTTAGTTACTTGTAAAAGAAAAAAGGGGACTATATTTCTAACATGTGTTGTTTTTTGTTTTGCCAGGAATTAAAGTCCATCAGAATCTGTTGGGAAAAGCAGTAAAATGCAAGAAGGATAAAGAGGTGATTGTGGAGACGACTTTATATTTCAAAAGTAATTTTGATTATTGTGTTTGTTGTGTTAACTAGCTGTATATAACAAAAGCTGGATTATTCATGTCTAATGGAATATTTAACTATTTTTCAACTTTTTAATGCTATTGAGACTTTTGCATGTCTAATATGATAAAGCTTGTTTATGGAGGAATGTAGTTGATCGGTTATGTCTCATATCCTGATTAGGTCTTATTATGCCTAGATTCTTAGTGGAAACACTATGACTCATATCAATTTTTGTGGTAGATATAAGCAACCTTAGTGTCTCCTGATATACATGAGTAGTTTGATTAAGGAATTAAGTAATAGCTGTAAGTAGGAAACAACTTTTAGGCCATCACCATTTTTGGACTTGTGATTGTAGCTTTTGCAGATTCATGATTGGTTTGCTTTCTTGAAATCCTAGTGTTTTTATAGTTTGTTTAAGTCCTTCGAATGTCTGTTTGTTGTGTTCTCTCTATATAGTCCACCATTGGCGTGAAGGGATCACATGCCAAATTTCTCCATTTTGATGTCTGCCAAACTGCCCCTTCCAACAAATCAATAACCTTTTAACGCACACATAACCCACTGCACCCCAAAGTGAAAAGGCGCAAGAGACCAACAACCTCTAGCAATATTGCAGTGTAAAAGTATTAAAGTAGGTGATCAACTGATTCTCTATTCTTCTTGCACATTCTGCACCAGTTTACTACCACACTATATTCCTACATCTTAAAGTATTCAGTAGGGATTTAAACCCTCCAAATACTCTTCCAAGGAAAGAAATGGGCATCTCCAGTATTTCCCTCAACCCCTTCTGTAATGCTTCCAAAGACGTACTCCATAGGGGACGCGTTTCTACCTCAAACACCATCCATTCCATTCAATACCATATCTGTCATCCACTACTTTCCTTCAAAGAGCATATTTCTCTTTTGCATAATGCCAAAGCTTCTTGCCCAACAAACTTTACTTGAAAACAAAAAGCTTTTTATGCCCAAACTGCCATATGAATAGTTTATAAACTACCCACCCCAAAAAAACTCTGTTTGAAGTTTCTAAATACGCATAACAATGCCAACAGGAAAGAGACAAGAAGTAAGTGGGCAAACTGGAAAGTGTTCCTTTTATTAGAGTGAGCCTACCATCCTTAGATTGATAAATCTTCTTCCATCCCAATTAACTTCATTCCACCTTCTCAAGAATTGTTTCCCAAATTACTTTAGATGTAAATTTAGCTCCCAACTGAAGTCCCAGTATCTCATAGGTAGACAAGAGTCACAAGAAACCTTGCATCTTAGGATTTGAGCCGATTCTTCCACCTCTGAAATACTACCAACTGGAGCCTTTTCTAATTTCCTCAAATTGAATTTTTTACCTAGATATGTCTTATAAACATAGCAGTGCACACTTTTAGTCATGAAGTTATTTCCACACAAAATAAATGTATGATCCAAAAATAAAAGATGGGAGACCATCAAAGGATTATTAAGGGTGTTTCCTACCATAAAACCAGCAAGATAATGCCCCTATATTGCTATGCCCAGAAACCTTCTTAGCACATCCATTACTATCACAAATAGTGACAGTGATAAAGGGTCGCCTTGGCATAAGCCCCAGGAGCTCTTAAAAAAACTGCTAAGGCTACCAATAGTAAGAATACAAAATATCTCTATAAAAATACAAAAACGAATCTAAATCCTTTATTTCTGCCTAAACCTTCAATAAATAGATAAAAAAATTTCAATTAATGTGATTGGTGGCCTTCTCCAAATCCAGTTTACATAGGACACTTGGAACACCCAATTTTACTCTACAATCAAGGCATTCATTTGCCGTAAGGATTGAGTTAAGAATCTTCTTCCCCTTAATAAAAGCATTTTGGCAATGTGAAAGGAGCTAATTTCCTCAGCTGCAAGGATGGACCCCTGTAACTGATAATCTTCATGCTTGTTGTGGTGGAATTGAACTATATTGCTTCCTTAATTTCTTCAGCCCTTCTCCCTGCCTCATAGGTCCTTCATTACTGGGTATATTCTTTGTTAGTTTTAGCCTTTTCCCCTTCTCAATCATTTCCCCCTTTTTTATTAGTTCTAATAAACAGCTTCAAAGAAGGAAGTCTGCAAAGATTTTTTATTTTTTTATTTCCTTAGATTATGTTTATAGATACTTATGTTGGGTTTGGTTGATTGTGTTAGATTGGCCCCTTGATATTAATTATGTAATGTACTCGATTCTTTTGTTATGGGTAGCTCATGTTGGATTTGTTGTTCTTTGCCTCTGGCATGTAAGCTTCTTGTGCCTGAATGGGATGATTTGGGACCATCAGTTCATCCTATTTTGGTGGAAGAAATTTTGAAAAATGCCTCAAGAAATTTTCTCTTTCATTTAAACTTTTGGGAAGCTTGAGGACTTTTTAATAAGAGTAATGCTAGAGCTACAGCACTTTTTACAAACTGACATCAGACAAAAAAATGAGCTGTATTAATTGGTCAGATTTTAAGTTAAAAATAATTATTATAGTTTTCAAAAACAATGAAAACACCAAAATTTAAGAAACCCCAATTTCTGGAGACCATCCATCTTCTTTTTCTCCTTGCACAAACTCACTCTCAGTAACTCCTCATTGCCTAAACCCCCAATTAAAGAAACTTAGAAAACAAGAACAAAGGCAATCTGGAGCCATTTGGAAGTTGCAGGGGCATTCTCTTAAAATTCATTTGGAGTTGCCAGGCAAGGTTGCCTTGGTGAGCCCTTTGCAAACATGCAGATAAAGGCAATCTGGACTTTGCAAGGAATTTTGAGTTGGAGTTTGTATCACCTTTTCCTGAATTGGAATGCTATGGCTGTGGGTGTGAAAGTAAAGGTGATGGTGTGGTACCAAAGGTGGGAGCTTTTTGTTAATTAATCTAGGTATTTGGAAGGTCTAAATATTAATTACGTGACCTTTGGGATTTTATTGCTCTATACCATATGCATTAATTGAGGTGTATGGTTGGTCTAAATTAGTTCATGGTTCTAGGAAGGGCTGGATCACAGCCTCACCATATAGTTCATGGTGGAGTACAACAAGCATTTTGTTCTTGTTTAATTTGCAGGTTTGGCAACAAGGAGTTGCAGAGTAAGTTTGGTTCGAGGATTTCTCTAGAAATTGGGGTTTCTTTAAGTTTTGGTTTGTTGATTCTTTAGCTGAAGTGGCATACTGGATGCAACTTTTGGTTTTATAAGAGCATTCCTATCCAGTATGTACAAAAAAATTTATTTTACCATCTCAAAAGCTATTTTATTATTTATATCATACCATTTTACGACACATCTAATATCCTAACTTTTATTTTACCATACTACACATTAAAATAATATAAAAATATTTCTCACTTCTCTCTCTAATTTTGTTTCTCTTATTAGGGTGTATTTGTTTAGACGTGAAATAAAGAGGATAGAAAACTTTGGAGAGAAAATAAGAGAGAAAATAAATTTGTGTGTTGTTTGATTGGGAGAAGGGGAAAGAAAACTTTTGTGTGAAACCCAAGCATTTTCCACTCGGGCCCACAAAAACTTTTCTCTTCAAAATAAAGAGAAAATAGGAGAGAAAACATTAAAGCTTGCTGTGTGATAAAAATATCCTCAGCTTTTATTGCTCTCACCTACCACTCTCCCTTTCCCACATCTTGTCCAATTGATTTGCCAAGTTTGCCAAGTTTGTCAGTTGCGCAGATTTTAGTGTAAAAGGTCATTGTATTATTGAAAAGGCAACGGGTAAAGCTTTTTTTTTTTAATATCTTCCTAGTTTACGAAACAAGGTCATGAGGATAATGCTCTCAAAAAAAAAAAAAAAAAAAAAAAAAAAAAAAAAAAGGTCATAAGGATAATTTTTTTTTTTTTTGAAAATATCTTTCCAATTTACATAACAAGGTCACGTGGATAATTTTTTTTTATTTTATTTTAATATCTTCCCAATTTATGTAACAATGGTCATGTGGATAAAGTTTTATTTATTTTTTTTTAAGTCTTTCCAGTTAACGCATAGTCAATTTTTGTTGCCCATAAATTTTAAATTATATATAATAATAAAGAAAAGTAATATAGATTTATATGTATTTGTGTTAATTTTTATGTTATTTAATGAGTGTAAATATATCTATTTCTTATATATTATATAATAAGGACATAATAGTCAATTCATATAAACTATATTTTTCATCCTTGCCTTTTTCTCTCTAACCAAACAAAAGAGTTTTTTACCCTCTCACTTTTCCACCCCTCCAACCAAACTCACATGAGGGAAAACCAAATATTTTCTATCATCTTACTAATTTTCCATCATCTCACTTTTCCACTCATCCAACTAAACGAACCCTTAGGGTGTGTTTGTTTGGAGGTGAAATATAGAGGATGAAAAACTTTGAAGAAAAAATAGGAAGGAAAATTTTTTTAAAGTGTATTTGGTTGGGTGGGGAGGAATGAAAATAAATAGTGAAGCCGTATTTTCTCTCCTGTTCCATCAAAAAATTTTCTCTCAAAAATAGAGAGAAAACAAAGAGGAAGAAACTCATGAAATGAACTTCGAAAAAATACTCTTAAAATTCACCTTCAAGTCAAAATTTTCTCTCAAAAATAGAGAGAAAACAGAGAGGAAGAAACTCATGAAATGAGTTTCAAAAAAATACTTTTAAAATTCACCTTCAAGTCTCCAATGTGTTAGCTTTTTATTTATTTTTTTTTCTTTCATTTTTTCTTCCTTTGTTACTGACGTGTTGACTTTTTTTTCTTTGATTTTTTTTGTTATTGACGTGATGGTTTTTATTCTTTATTATTTTTTTTTCTTTTTAGAAAGAAACTTATGAAATGAGCTTCAAAAAAATGCTCTTAAAATTCACCTTTAAGTCTCCAACGTGTTGGCTTTTTATTTTTTCCTTTCATTTTTTCTTCCTTTTTTACTGACGTGTTGACATTTTTTTCCTTGATTTTTTTTTTTGTTACTGACACGATGGTTTTCATTTTTTATTATTTTTTTCTTCTTTTCTTTTGTTTGAACGTAGCTTTTTTTCTTTTCTTTCTTTTTATTTTCTTTGACTTGTTCTAGATGTGTAGCTTTCTTTCTTTTTTTTTGTGCTCATGTGTTTATTTTCAAATTAATTTTGGTTGATTTTTTTTTTCTCATTTTTTTTTTCAAAACATTTTGTTATGCTTTTTTTTTAATACTTTAATTAGTGTCTATTTATACATAATTTTTTTAAAAAAATATAATATGTTATCTTTTATTTTATTTAATAGGGACATAATGGTCAATTTATACAAATTTTATTTTCAACAAAACAAAAAAGTTTTCCATTCGTCCACTTTTTCACCCTCCTAACCAAATACAAATGAGGAAAACTAAAATTTTTTCTATCTTCTTTACATTTTTTATCCTTCCACTTTTTCATTCTCCCAATCATTAACTTTTTAAGGCACACATAAACCACTGCACCCCAAGGTGAAAAGGCGCAAGAAACCAACAACCTCTAGCAATATTGCAGTGTAAAAGTATTAAAGTAGGTGATCAACTGATTCTCTGTTCTTCTTGCATATGCAGCACCGATTTACTACCACACTATATTCCTACATCTTAAAGTATTCAGTAGGGATTTAAACCCTCCAAATACTCTTCCAAGGAAAGAAATGGGCATCTCCAGTATTTCCCTCAACCCCTTCTGTAATGCTTCCAAAGACGTACTCCATAGGGGACGCGTTTCTCCCTCAAACACCATCCATTCCATTCAATACCATATTTGTCATCCACTACTTTCCTTCAAAGAGCATATTTCTCTTTGGCATAATGCCAAAGCTGCTTGCCCAACAAAACTTTACTTGAAAACAAAAAGCTTTTTATGCCCAAACTGCCATATGAATAGTTTATAAACTACCCACCCCAAAAAAACTCTCTTTGAAGTTTCTAAATACGCATAACAATGCCAACAGGAAAGAGACAAAAAGTAAGTGGGCAAACTGGAAAGTGTTCCTTTTATTAGAGTGAGCCTACCACCCTTAGAAAGATAAATCTTCTTCCATCCCACTTAACTTCATTCCACCTTCTCAAGAATTGTTTCCCAAATTACTTTAGATGTAAATTTATCTCCCAACTGAAGTCCCAAGTATCTCATAGGCAGACAAGAGTTACAAGAAACCTTGCATCTTAGGATTTGAGCCGATTCTTCCACCTCTGAAATACTACCAACTGGAGCCTTTTCTAATTTCCTCAAATTGAATTGTTTAACTAGATATGTCTTTTAAACATAGCAGTGCACACTTTTAGTTATGAAGTTATTTCCTCACAAAATAAATGTATGATCTACAAATAAAAGATGGGAGACCATCAAAGGATTATTAAGGGTGTTTCCAACCATAAAACCAGCAAGATAATGCCCCTCTATTGCTATGCCCAGAAACCTTCTTAGCAAATCCATTACTATCACAAATAGTGACAGTGATAAAGGGTCGCCTTGGCATAAGCCCCAGGAGCTCTTAAAAAAACTGCTAAGGCTACCAATAATAAGAATACAAAATATCTCTATAAAAATACAAAAACGAATCTAAATCCTTTATTTCTGCCTAAACCTTCAATAAATAGAAAAAAAAATTTCAATTAATGTGATCGGTGGCCTTCTCCAAATCCAGTTTACATAGGACACTTGGGACACCCAATTTTAATCTACAATCAAGGCATTCATTTGCCATAAGGATTGAGTGAAGAATCTTCTTCCCATTAATAAAAGCATTTTGGCAATGTGAAAGGAGCTAATTTCCTCAGTTGCAAGGATGGACCCCTGTAAGTCTGTAACTGATAATCTTCATGCTTGTTGTGGTGGAATTGAACTATATTGCTTCCTTAATTTCTTCGGCCCTTCTCCCTGCCTCATAGGTCCTTCATTACTGGGTACATTCTTTGTTAGTTTTAGCCTTTTCCCCTTCTCAATCATTTCCCCCTTTTTTATCAGTTCTAATAAACAGCTTCAAAGAAGGAAGTCTGCAAAGATTTTTTATTTTTTATTTCCTTAGATTATGTTTATAGATACTTATGTTGGGTCTGGTTGATTGTGTTAGATTGGCCCCTTGATATTAATTATGTAACGTACGCGATTCTTTTGTTATGGGTAGCTCATGTTGGATTTGTTGTTCTTTGCCTCTGGCATGTAAGCTTCTTGTGCCTGAGTGGGATGATTTGGGACCATCAGTTCATCCTATTTTGGTGGAAGAAATTTTGAAAAATGCCTCAAGAAATTTTCTCTTTCTTTTAAACTTTTGGGAAGCTTGAGGACTTTTTAATAAGAGTAATGCTAGAGCTACGGCACTTTTTACAAACTGGCATCAGACAAAAAAATAAGCTGCATTAATTGGTCAGATTTTAAGTTAAAAATAATTTATTATAGTTTTCAAAAACAATGAAAACACCAAAATTTAAGAAACCCCAATTTTTGGAGACCATCCATCTTCTTTTTCTCCTTGCACACACTCACTCTCAGTAACTCCTCATTGCCTAAACCCCCAATTAAAGAAACTTAGAAAACAAGAATAAAGGCAATCTGGAGCCATTTGGAAGTTGCAGGGCCATTTTCTTAAAATTCATTTGGAGTTGCTAGGCATGGTTGCCTTGGTGAGCCTTTTGCAAACATGCAGATAAAGGCAATTTGGACTTTGCAAGGAATTTTGAGTTGGAGTTTGTATCACCTTTCCTGAATTGGAATGCTATGGCTGTGGGTGTGAAAGTAAAGATGATGGTGTGGTACCAAAGGCGGGAGCTTTTTGTTAATTAATCTAGGTATTTGGAAGGTCTAAATTAATTACGTGATCTTTGGGATTTTATTGCTCCATACCATATGCATTAATTGAGGTGTATGGTTGGTCTAAATTAGTTCATGGTTCTAGGAAGGGCTGGATCACAGCCTCACCATATAGTTCATGGTGGAGTACAACAAGCATTTTGTTCTTGTTTTTTAAGTTTCTTTATTTGGCAGGTTTGGCAACAAGGAGTTGCAGAGATTGGGGTTTCTTTAAGTTTTGGTTTGTTGATTCTTTCAAAAATTATAATATTTAACTTAAAATCTACCCATTTAATGCTGCTCATTTTTTAGCTGAAGTGGCATACTGGATGCAACATTTGGTTTTACAAGTCGCAAACCCGTGCTACGCACGGGAACTTACCTATTTGTGTAGTAGACTAAAATAATTTTTATAAAATATTAACTTGATTATGAAACCATACCATCACATAAATTACCTCAATCTTTTATGTTCAAATTTGATAAAGAAGCCATTACTTGAACGTACAATGATTATAAAATCCTAACTTGATTATGAAACCATACCATCACATAAATTACTCCAATTTTTTATGTTTAAATTTGATAAAGAAGCTGGCTTGCAAAAAATTCAAATATTGCAAAAAAAAAAAAAATCAAAAATTCAAATTTAAAAACTTTCAAAATGCCAAAAAATATTAAAGAATCAAAAAGATTCACTGTCTAGAAATTATTGAAAACAATATATATATATATATATATATATGTGACTACACAATAGAGAAGAATAAGAGAAAGATATGTTATCTTCAAAAGAATGATCCATGGTTATAACTATTAAAATCTGTCAAATTGTTTCAAATAAAAGTGACTATAGTGTTACCTTTAAAAGAAATAATTCATCACTATAGTCGTGGAAATCTATCAAATAGTTTCAATATTGCAAAATAATATCTCAAAAATTCATATGTTAAAACTTCTGAAATGCCAAAAATATTAAAGAATCAGAAGATTCATTATTTAGAAATTATTGAAGCAAAACAAAATGTATATATAACTACACAATAGAAAAATATAAAAAAAGATGGGTTACCTTAAAAAAAATAATATATGATTTTCCCAACAATTTCAAATATTACAAAAAAAAAAAAAAAAGAACCCAAAAATACATATGTTAAAACTTCCCAAAGGCAAAAAGAGTTAAGAATTTAAAGATTCAAAACTTACAAATTATAGAAACAAAACAAAAAAATATGTGACTATATTGTTATAAATTCAATCAAAAATTGAAGTTTGATAGATCTAAAAGCACCCACAACTAACATTGGATAGCACATGATCAAAAAACTTAGATTTGTAAACAATTCTTAAAACCAAAGCAATAAAAATTGGAATTGCATATAGTCTTATTAGCCATAAAAACCTACAAACTACAAAGATTCATCATATGATAGATCTAAAAACACGCACAACTAATATTGGATAGCACATGATCAAAATCTTAAATTTGTAAGCAAATCCTAAACCCAAAGCAATAAAAATCGGAACTGCATATGGTCTTATTAACACCTACAAACTAAAAAGATTTGTTTTTTCTTAATTGGTTTCCTGATCTTACGTGAAGTTAGCTCCGGAGAAGTTCATCGTGTTGGGATCGTGAGCCATGAATTGGTTCATCAATTGTTGCTTTTGGATCTCATTACTGGTGGGACGGTGTGTCTGCTTTTTTTTTTTTTTTTTTTTTTTTTTTTTAAGAGAAATAAAACTGCTTCATTAGTAGTTTAAATCCAGTTCTGCCATTGGATTTACAACAAAGAAAACAACTAAATAAATGTTCTAAGGCATCCTATAAAGGAAGAGACAATCTTATACTGATGTCTGATGTAGACTGTAATAAGATTCACAAGTAATAGAGATAACAATGATTTATAACATGATCTCGCAAAGAGCTTTTAAACCTTTAACAAAGCAATATCTGATAGAGGGCCTTATAATATTGGACAAATGAGAAATACTTGTTTAGATAGAAGGGTAGGGAATAAAATTCTTCACTCCTTGTGTCACCCTTGAAGGACCGGAACTTGTCCCACCAATGTTTACCTCTATCTTTCCTGACTGTAGGGTCTCGATGCAGTGTGTTGTCCAGGAAATATGCCACGTAGCCAGCAACAAAAGGTTCAAATGAAAAGGGACGTTTACAATATCGTTGAACCATCTTGCTCCTGTATGCCACGCATCTGCTTTTGATCAAACATCATCTTTCTCCACAAATAGTTTTTGGTTTACACATTTGTATTTTAGGGTTTTAGGTCTTCTATAGAAGCAATTCTTAAATAGGAGAGAGTAGAGGCGGTGGGAGAGTGTTATTGTATTTGGCTAGAAGTCTAACTTGCGTTAGAGTCTTTTTTTCATTAATTAATTATAATATTTATTTAAGTAATGTTGACGTGGAAAATTGTGGGAGTTTCAAAAATTTCGGTTATATATATATATATATATAAGAGCATTCACATCCAGTATTTACAAAAAAAAATTTATTTTATCATTTTAAAAGTTACTTTATCATTTATATCATATTATTTTACAACACACCTAATATCCCAACTTTTATTTTACCATACTACACATTAAAATAATATAAAAATATTTCTCACTTCTCTCTCTAATTCTGTTTCTCTTATTAAGGTGTGTTTGTTTGAAGGTGAAATAGGGAAGATGGAAAACTTTGGAGTGAAAATAAGAGAGAAAATGAATTTGTGTGTTATTTGGTTGGGAGAAGGAGAAAGAAAACTTTTGTGTGGGACCTAGACATTTTCCACTCGAGCCCACAAAAACTTTTTTCTTCAAAATAAAGAGAAAATAGGAGAGAAAACGTTAAGACCTGCTGTGTGACAAAAATACCCCCACTTTTTATTGCTCTCACCTACCCCTCTTACTTTCCCAAGTCTTGCCCAATTGATTTGCCAAGTTTGCCCAGTTTTTAGTGTAAAAGGTCATTGTATTATTGAAAAGGCCAACGGATAAAGCTTTTTTATTTTTTATTTTTTTATTTTTAATATCTTCCTAGTTTACGTAACAAGGTCATGTGGATAATTTTTTTTTTTTTAATTGAAAATATCTTCCCAGTTTACATTACAAGGTCACGTGGATAAAGTTATTTTATTTTATTTTAATATCTTCCCAATTTATGTAACAATGGTCATGTGGATAATTTTTTTTTTTTTTTGAAAAAGTCTTTCCAGTTAATGCATAATCAATTTTTGTTGCCCATAAATTTTAAATTATATATAATAATAAAGAAAAGTAATATAGATTCATATCTATTTGTGTTAATTTTTATATTATTTAATGAGTGTAAATATATCTATTTCTTATATATTATATAACAATGACATAATAATCAATTTATATAAACTACATTTTTCATCCTCTCTTTTTTCTCTCCAACCAAACAAAAGAGTTTTCCACCATTCCACTTTTCCACCCCTCCAACCAAACACACATGATGGAAAACTAAATCTTTTCTATCGTCTCACTTTTCCACTCTTCCAACCAAACGGACCCTTAAGGTGTATTTGTTTGGAGGTGAAATAGGGAGGATGTAAAACTTTGGAGAAAAAATAAGAAGGAAAACTTTTTTAAAGTGTGTTTGGTTGGCTGGGGAGTAAGGAAAATAAATGGTAAAGTCCAGATGTTTTCTCTCCTGTCCCACAAAAAATTTTCTCTCAAAAATGAAGAGAAAACTAAGAGGCAGAAAGTCATGAAATGAGTTTCAAAAAAATACTCTTAAAATTCACCTTCAAGTCTCCAATGTGTTGGCTTTTTATTTTTTTCTTTCATTTTTTTCTTCCTTTGTTACTGATGTGTTGACTTTTTTTTTCCTTGATTTTTTTTTTCTTTGTTACTGACGTGATGGATTTTATTTTTAATTTTTTTTTTCTTCTTAGGAAAAGACTCATGAAATGAGCTTCAAAAAAATACTCTTAAAATTCACCTTCAAGTCTTCAATGTGTTAGCTTTTTATTTTTTCCTTTCATTTTTTCTTCCTTTGTTATTGACGTGTTGACTTTTTTTTTTCTTGATTTTTTTTCTTTGTTATTGACGTGATGGTTTTTATTTTTTATTATTTTTTTCTTCTTAGGAAAAAACTCATGAAATGAACTTCAAAAAAATACTCTTAAAATTCACCTTCAAGTCTCCAATATGTTAGCTTTTTATTTTTTCCTTTCATTTTTTCTTCCTTTGTTATTGACATGTTGACTTTTTTTTTCCTTGATTTTTTTTCTTTGTTACTGATGTGATGGTTTTCATTTTTTATTATTTTTTTCTTCTTTTCTTTTATCTGATCATAGCTTTTTCTCTTTTTATTTTCTTTGACTTTTTCTAGATGTGTAGCTTTCTTTTTTTTTTTTTTTTCTTTTTTTCTTTTTTTTTTTTTTGTGCTCATATGTTTATTTTCTCATTAATTTTGGTTGGTTTTTTTTGTTCTCTTTTTTTTTTTTTTTTAGAAAAAATTTTGTTATGCTTTTTTATTAACACTTTAATTAGTGTCTATCTATACATAATTTTTTTTTTTAAAGTATAATATGTTACTTTTTATTTTATTTAATAGGGACATGATGGTCAATTTATACAAACTTTATTTTCAACAAAATAAAAAAGTTTTCCATTCGTCCACTTTTCTACCCTCTCAACCAAACACAAATGAGGGAAACTAAAATCTTTTCTATCCTCTCTACATTTTCTATCCTCCCACTTTTTCATCCTCTCAACCAAACGGACCCTTACTCTCTCTCAACCAATCACCACCACCACCATCGTCCAGCTTCCCAGTCACCACCCACCTCCGTTGAGCAACATTCACACCACCCACCACCAAGAATCATTTTATATCAACCACCACGCCACCACCACACCACCACCATGCCAAACCAAACCAAACCAACCAATACGTGCTAAACCCAAACCCCATCGAAATCCAAAGTCCAAAAAACAAAAATCACCATGCACCGCTCCCCTTTGCGCATCTTTCTTTTAATTTGGGGCAATCATTAATGTCTAACCTTCTGACGTGTTGTATAGCTTGCTTTGTTGGCAGATACACCAAGTTTTTGCAACGGTAAAGTTGCAACCATTGAAGAGAAGAAATGTTGCCCAACCATTCAGGCAAAGCTTCCATTCCATCAAATTCTTTTATGGACAGCTCGTAAATAGTAGTGAAGTGTTGAATTTCGTCCGGGATAGAGCTGAGTCGAGTCCATCCATATAAACATAGAAATTTAAGGGACGCATGGATGGAAGTCATGGAACTGGGAATGGAGAAAACATCCAGTTCTTCGCAAAACCCACCTATCGACAATCTATTCAAGCGGCAATCTCATAACCACTGTGGTAGACGTGTCAACTTTTGGCATTTGAAAATATCTACTTGGGTAAGAGAACGCACTTCTCCTATATCTGGAATAATCTTCAGGTTGGGGCATCCGGAAGTTTCTAATTGAGTAAGAGATCGAAACTCTGGTAGATCTGGAATCAATATCAGATTAGGACAATCATTTATGCTCAAATCTCGAAGAGACGTACAGAATTGCAACCCAGTTGGGAGAACTTCATCACCACATGATATCGCCAAGTGTCGAAGAAGGGATGCGGCAGCTTGTATACTTGGAAAAGACATCAACTTAGGACAACCCTTTACCATGAAATATTGAACCTAACCAGGTCTTGTTTATCTTTAATTAAAAATAGCTATAAGCCTATGCTTCCAATTCCAACCAATAACCTCATCTTGCAGTTGTAAGCTATAACTCTATGAGAATATATTCAAATTTGATATCAACGTTGCTTGATAAATGGAGGATGATTGTGCCCTGTACTCTTAGAAATCAATTTAGGTTTCTGTATAGAGGCACAAGTTGCTAATGTTCTAGTGAAGATTCTTCATTTTTACACATGAGGTTAAATTTTTGATGAAGAGTGTAAGGAAACTTTTATAAATAAACAAGTAGATAGATAAATAAAAAAGGAAATAAATGAAAAAGTGTTTTTTTTTTTTTTTTAATACTTTTTTTTATAATTTTTAAAGAGGGACTAGAGCAGCTTGTGTGCAGAATATCCACTTGATCCGTCACTCTGCCCGACCTTCCTGCCCTGTGCGGGTCATTAAGTTAAGCGGTTTGGGTTGGTCGTGTTAGACGCTCAAAATAGTGGATTGGGTTGGATAACGAATTGAAACATTGCCAACTCACTACAACCCGACTTGCCCTCTTAATTATACATAATATATATATATATATATATATATATATATATATATATATATATATATATATATATATATTAGTTCAAATTGATCAAATGTATATTTTGTCTGTTAAGTTAATCAATTCACCTAATCAATTTTTACAGCTAATCAATAATCAATTCCTTATACAAAATATAAAAAAGTCAACATTGAAACCCTAAAATCACTTCAACCGTATACCACATACACTCTGTATTTAGCTTTCACCTTCAACCACTTCCTCTCATTCCCTCTTTCATGTTGTTTTGTCTTTTTCTTCCTCAACCTTTTTGAAGCCTCTTTATTATTTTTATTTTATTTTTTTATTTTTTTATATTATTATTATTATCCATTCAATTCTTCACCTTCCATCAACTGTGAACTCTCCAAGACCATCACAAAGGTAGTTGTTTTTATGTTTTGTATTGCTTAATGTTTGTATCTACATTTTTATTGAGTATGTTGTTTGTCTTTTTGATTTAGGTCCCATATATTCTTGTAAATCTTGAGACCATGCATACCATTTTGAAGTTTATTTGTTATGTTGGTATGTTATTATTTTGAATCCTTGATGTGACTTTGGGAATGTTAAAACTTTGGGTTTGTTGATTTAATTTTCCTCAGTTGTAAGGCAGTAGGTTATTGTTTTTTTATTTTTATTTTTCCTTTTTTGTGGAGACAAGGTCTATTAGAGATGATATATCATTTTTTTTATTTATTGACCCTATGTTTGTGTTGGAATTGAGATTATTAAATGAAATCTACCTTCAATTTTTTGTATGCATTAGTTATATTTTGAGATTATGCAATAATAAATTGTAGATTGTGATAATTTTTTTAAAAAATAACATTGTTAATGCCAATCTGCTGAGTTGAAACAGCCAAAATTTATAATCAATCCACCGGATTTAGACTTTGGTGGGTCGGTGGCGGATTGGATAAAAATATTGGCTTTTACTTGCTTAATCTGACCCTCGCACACCCCTCCAGCTTGGTTTGGTAATCCTCTTCAGTTTCTAGGAAACAGATCAGATATTACTAGAATTGAAATGTGGCTACTTGAAAACATATACAGTGCAAAGATAACGCAACAATCCAAGCGCCTTCTTCCCTCTTATTGTCAATCCATCCTGTAAACCTTTTTCCCTCGATCCTATATTTTATTATTGATTTTAATGACTTTGGTGTTATCTATTATATATTCTTTGTCAATTTGGATTAATTTTTAAATGTCATTTCAAATTACCACCTTTTGACCTTACATATTCATTTGGTCTATGTCTATTATATCGATTTACCAAAGGGTCATTTAAGAATCTCCCTTGAATTTTCATTTTCATTGAACACTATTGATATGCAATTATTTAATTTCAACCATATAAGAAACTTAAAAGAAAAATAGTCTATTTTCTGAAACGAATCCTTTATGTAAGTGTAAAGGCTATGAGATGTTATTCATGAAATCAACCCCTACATTGGAGACAAAACTCTAGCAACTTCTATCTCCCTCCTTGGCGCTCTCTCTTTTGTTTACATACCAAGTTGGCTCCTAAACATACAATAAGTTCCTTGAATCTATAGGAGTCGTGTTCATTGTTAGAAATCGTGGAAAGATACAATGGTATGGCATCCTTCTACTGCACACACATGGGTCTAGAAGTTTACCTCAAAACCTAGAGATAAATATTCTCATCTATAGATATGACCTGGGTGAGTGTGCATTTCAGTTTTTCTCCATTGACAATGATGAGTTTATGGGGACTGCAGATAATTTTTTATTTTTTATTTTATGTGAAACTGAAAACCTTCGAGATAAAAACAATACATCTTGAATAACTGT
This sequence comes from Quercus glauca, assembly GCA_023736055.1. Lineage (NCBI taxonomy): Eukaryota > Viridiplantae > Streptophyta > Magnoliopsida > Fagales > Fagaceae > Quercus > Quercus glauca. Next base: position 55,855,439 of record CM043319.1, on the reverse strand, counting down.
ATAGCAATATTTTATCTGATGTTGCACAATATTTTCATTCATAAAATTTGGGCTTTTATCATATAGTTTTGGAGTTATTATACTACCCTCCATAAAACCAAAAAAGATGAAAATTTCTGAACAAGCCAATTATTGTATCAAATAATTAAGCACAGTATTTTGATTCAACTTACCTAGACACCTGACAAAATTTTCATTAAATATTTTTTTTCTCTGCATCTATGCTCGTGGTAGCCAATAAAAGTTTGTGTATTTTCTTGTACTTTGGTTTATCAACATCCTTAAATTAAGTGTAAAAAGGCTAGCATGCATATAAGGCACACTTTTTTCATAAACAATTTTAATTGCACAATTAAAAATATCTGGTATTTAGCCTAGCAATGGATACGTAAACAAAATGTTGAATAATTTCATAATATTTCTAAATTAATATGCCAACTCACACATGAACTCATCACAATCTCTAATTTAAATTTTTTGCTATGCTAATTTAGGAATGTTGTGAAATTTTTGTGTCCCTAGCGTTATTCAAAATAAATTGTTTAGAGTAATACTACATCCATAACATTTTCACAACAAATTCTAATTAATAATCTATTATTGATATGTAAAAAAAGTGATATTAATGGTGAGCTCAAATTAGAACCAATGACAAAGTACCACCTATGATTTTCTCCCTAATTTTTGTAGCTTTATATATATACTGGTTGTTAACAAAATAAAAGTTTTGTGAAAAATTAATTGACAAAAGGGTTTTATAGATAATTCATTACTAGCAATAGCACAATATAATATAAAAAAAAGGGTAAAAATCTCTAAAACAAATATATATAAAAAAAAAAAGAAAAATTCACATATAAACAAGAAATTCATTTTAAAAACTTTTTTTTTTTTTTGCATTTAAACAAATTAAAAGAATACATTTTAAGTAAAAAAGATTTAATTTAATTTAAAATATATAAAATGCCTAAATTTAACATTGTTTTAGATCCCAAAATGCTTTGGGCCACCCCTGGATCATTGGGACCATTACTACTGATGAGAATAAAATGGAGGAGAAAGTCATGCTTGGTTAAGACAAAGCTTTTTGGTGCACTCTAGCAAGAAGACATATGTTATCGTACATTGAGAGAAAAGATTCGTGAAAGGCAACATCATTTTAATTTTATAAAGAAATTGTAAGCTTGTCAAAACTCAAAACTTATATATATATATATATATATACACGTGACAAAGTATAACTATAATAAAATTTTATAGTAAATTGTTATTTAAAAAAAAAAAAAAAAAAACTCCACAATACTATTATCCTAAACACTTAAATCGTGTTTCAATACAATATAATGATGATTGATCTTGGCATAGAAATTACTTTCCCTTTTTATGTTTCCCATTTGCCTAAGGGTCTGTTCGGTTAGAGGAGTGGAAAAATGGGAGGATGGAAAATTGTGGGAGGATGAAAAAGTGGGAGGATGGAAAATATTTAATTTTTCCTCTTGTGTGTTCGGTTGGAAGGGTGGAAAAGTGGGAGGGTAGAAAACTTTTTTGTTTGATTGGAGAGAAAAATGAAATGATGAAAAATATAATTTACATAAATTGACTATTATACCCTTGTTACATAATATGTAAAAAATAGATTTATTTGTATTCATTAAATAATATAAAATTTATCACATCATATATATAAATTTATATTTATATTTTTATTATTATTATGTAAAAATTAGATCAGGTCACGTTGAAGAAAAAAACGCTCAGGTAACGTTGAAAAAAAAAAAAAAAAAAAGAATGTTCAGGTCATGTTGAAAAAAAAAAAAAAAAAAAAAAGAACAAGAACGTTCAAGTTCAGGCCACGTTGAAGGAGGAAAAAAAAAAAAAGAAAAAAAAAGAAGAAAAGAACAAGAACGTTCAGGTGAGGTCACGTTGAAAAAAAAAAAAAAAAAAAAAAGAACAAGAACGTTCAGGTTCAGGCCACGTTGAAGGAGGAAAAAAAAAAAAAAAAAAAAAGAGAAGAAAAGAACAAGAACGTTCAGGTGAGGTCACGTTGAAGGAGGAAAAAAAAAGAAAAAGTTGAAAAGAGGGCATTTTAGACAAAGTGCTGCTGTAGCACTTTTCAGTCCAAGTTTTCTTTCCAATTTGGGAGGAAAAAAAATGTGGGCCCGGGGAGAAAACTTTTTCTCTAGTTTTCCATCCTTCCTATTTTCTTTCCCCAAACGAACAGTGGAAAATAACATTTTCCACCCTATTATCCCTCCTCTATTTTCCCTCCTCCCTATTTTCATCCCAAACGAACGGAGCCTAACATATGCAGTAATCATACAATCCAACGTCTAATCTCAGATGACAATTAAAAAAAAAAAAAAAAAGAAGAAAAAAAAAAGGTAATTACCAATTAGGATTCAATGAATGTTAATCAAGGTCCAATCTTTTACTTAAAATAAAAATCATGAAGGTTAACCAGATGGCATGTTTTGAAAGAGTCCTACGCCACGCGTACGTGAGATTTGATTTGGTGGCAGAATTCATCGTACTACTTTAGTTAATACCTAACAAGAGTTAAACGATTTAAACAGTAACGTTTTAACGATAATAGCCGTGGCCCAATGATAAAGAGTTAAAGAATTTTTATTTTTTTATAATAAAAAAAAGGGTCATGTTAACGAATGCCGTAGAGCATTGGTTAACAATCCAATTAAAGAAAGTTTTTATGGGAAAAGAAAAAAAAGCAATTAATGTTTTGACAGTTTTTTTTCATTTTCCATAAAAATGATATCAAAACTTTCTTAAAATGGATTCTTAACCAATGCCCCAACGGCACTCGTTAACATTTCCCTAAAAAAAAAAACCCCACCCCTCTCTCATTGTCTACTCCGCTAAAAAATCAAAACATTGTACGTAGTCCGATTAAAAAATAAACATTGTACATGGTCATTTGGGATATTGGCAAAGCATAAATAAATGATACTATATATAATAAGAAGTGAGGTCCAGTTCGATTTCGCAGCAACATCCTTAATATTTTTTCACCAAAAAACTTTACAATTTTTCATTAACTTTCTGTCTCACACTCACACTTTCTGTCTCAGGTACTGTCTTCCTCACGTGTGTGCATACATATTTTGTCGTCGATGCTGTCTTAACTTTCCAATTTTTGAATATGTGAGACTGCGATCCTTTCATTTGGGGATTGATTTCTATCTCTAATCACTGCCTTTTTACCCTTTTTGATTTTTTTTTTCTCCCAACTCATTATGCAAGCAAGGTATTTCTCTCTCTTCTTTTTTGTAATTCATGTTGTTTTTTATTTTAATTTGATGGGGTTTTGTTTAATTTTGCTGAGTAGTGTTTTTTTTGGGTAATTAGATTAGTTTGTAATCTTGGGTATGATTAATTAATTTTTAATGGCCTACTCTGTGTTTGGTTGCTGAGAAAGATGAGGAAAGGAAATAATTGGGTAAAATTTTGTGTGTGTGGGTTTTAAACCGAATAGCTTAAATTGCGTTTTGAAAGAATCTTTGATATAAATATATTTTCACTTTAAGAGTAAAAGAAAAAATGAGATGATTGGATTAGGTGTGTATACTATTCTGTGAAATTTTCTAATTTGATGCATTTGTTATGTTGATTTAAGCTACCGTGGACAGGGTTGATTAATTACCATGCATATCTATTGCTGTCCCTTGGGTTCACGCAGAGCTGGGTTTTGGAATTGTTGCAAAGAAAGAAAGTTGTTTTTTAATGCTATTCTGTGAAGTGGAGCTAGAGATGGTTGAAAGACACTCGCAAGTTTTGCGGATTGATTATTAGAATTCAGTTACTACAATATTCGGATTGGTCTATTGCTTGATTGTTAAGTTCTTCATACCATGCCAGTTGTTCAAAAGCTATATGATGCCTGCAAGGCATCCTTCTCTACTGATGGTCCAATTTCAGAAGATTCTCTCGAAAAAGTTCGTGGTATTTTAGGTGAGAGGCTTTAAGAAATGTCTCTGTTTTTGTCTCATTGCGCTCATTGGATGTGATTTGCTTGCGCTTGGTCAAAACCATTTTGATTTTGAGTACTTCCTTTGTCTTAACACTTTCATATAATGCTGTTCCAGATAATTTGAAGCCCTCTAATGTGGGTCTTGACCAGGAGGCACAATTGGCACGTCAATGGAAAGTTTCCATGAATGTTACCAATGGAAAAAAAGGGCGTAGCGGCAGTCATCAGTACCCACCCCCGATTAAATATTTGCACTTGCACGAATGTAACAAATTCTCTGTAAGTAACTTAAATCTTTGTAGGACATCATTTATTTATTGGATTTTCTCTTTGGACTGACTTACACCTTGGTTTCAGTTGAGTGGATTGCATATTTGTAAATTTGCAAAGTTGGATTCATAACATGTACTTGGGAAACTTTTGGACTTTGTTGCAGATAGGAATTTTCTGCATGCCGCCTGGCTCTATCATACCACTTCATAATCATCCTGGAATGACTGTGTTGAGCAAGCTTCTTTATGGCTCATTACATGTGAGATCATATGACTGGCTTGATATACCTGGATCTGCCAATCTATCTCAAGGTGCCCCATCTTTGTTGAACTTAGCATATTTCAGGATTAAATCATGGCATTATGATGGTGGTTCAGACTGATATTTCAAAATATGCATTTTTTTAAATTTAATTTATTTATAGCTTTTTAGAATGTCAAAACTTGTATGGTCTTTTATGAAGCAAATAGCAATGGTGGAAACAGAACCCACACAGTCTCAATATGTTTTCTAAATTTAAAAGTATTTACAGTATTAATATTGATTGGGTATCACCAATTTGCTAATAGTGTCAATTGATACCAATTAAATATCACTTATTGCACTTTGACAAATCCTAAACATAGTAAAAATATCCTGAATCAGCATCATAATTAAATCCTTATTTATGTCTAATTTCTTTATTTGTAAACTAGTTAGCCTTCAAGATATCATCAACCATAATACCTCCCATTCTGCTCCATGGTGCAAAGGTTGCTCAGAACCACTAGCTTGATTGAATCCTTTCTATCCATGTCATCTCCTTCAGGATGATAAGTTTCACATTTTCTCCTTATGACTACACTTCTTTCCCTCTTTTTATTGCTTTCTTTTGCATGTTACCTGTCTGTGGTGTGTTCACCAATGTTCAACATGGAGGGAAAATCCTGCTTGGTCTCAACACTTAGGTAGCTGCTCGGCAGAAAAGAATTAACAGATATGACTGTTTTATTTTATGACCTACTGTTTGCAGTTATTTAAGCTTATCTGTTGCATTTACTTTATTTAATGGCAGTGTTCTGTATTTTGTTAAATTCAGTAAATTATTATTAGATAGTAAAGTTTTAGAAAGGCAGCCCCCTAAACTATGAGAAATACCTTGTCTAAGAAGTTTTGAGTAGCTTCAAGCTTGCGTACACTACATGTCTTTGTTAAGGTCATCAAAGAATGGGAAAGGAGAAGACAGTTTCGGAATAAATGGGGAAAAATTAGAAGAATTAGAATAAAACTTGTATTGTTATTGGATATATTGATATTGGCAAATTCAATTGCTTTTTTTCTTTTAATCTTCCCTAGCTCTTTCTGCCTAGAAAGGAAGTCACTTCTAAGCATCTTCCATTCCTTTTTGTTGTAATTTTTGTCCAATGTACTAAAATGATACTTGTGTTGGCACTATTGGTGGATATGTACTGGTATTCTTTTTACTGGTAAGTTGCATATGGACTTAGTGGGGTTTTTAATCCACAACCTCACCCTTCCTCATTTTTGTGGGAGGAGGAAGCACCATTTGGATTAGATCTCATTGGCCTGATGTGTATGGTTATGGTGTCTAAAGCTCTTTGGATGCTTTAGTAAAATGAGCCCCAAGTCATAATTTAGGATTCCCTATGCATGATCAAAAATGTTTTTTGGGGCCTGGACTTTTATTTAGGAGGATTTCTTTTTTCCAGAATTTTTTTTTTGAGCAGAGGACCATGTCATTTCTGGGAAATTGGGTGTACCAAGTCTAATTTTTCCATACCTTGGGGGTGTTAGTGTAATTTACCCTAAATACAAAAACAGAGGGGATATTTACAAAAATATTTGAAAATATCTCAAAACTATCCTCACTTCTAACTTTGGGGTCTTTTTCTTAAATTTCTTTAGCCAACACCATTCACCTCCCTTCCTTCTCCCTTCATTCCAAACTCTAGAATCTATCATTCCTCTTGCCTCTACGTTAGTCTCCAGTGCCCCCACTTCCACATCATTGCAGTCCTTGACTTAGCTTCGTAAACCTTGTCAGATGTCACTAACAAGCCAATAGCCAAGTCAGTGTTGCTGGCATAGGTTATGATGGGCCACTTAGCACAGTCATGATGATTTATGATCTACTGCTCCTTCTCCACCGCCACTGTCGAGAGAAGACTTGTTACAGCATTCACCGCCGTATCTTGCGATTTTCTTCCTTGATCCTGATGTGGTGTGCTGTACCCGTGCTTTGTTACAGTGAGATGGGCTTCCCTTCCTTGATCCTTGTTTTTGTTGTGCCTTCTTTGTCATTCAATTGAGTCTTTTACTTGTACCTTGTGCTTTAAGTACTTGTACCTCATGCGCTATAATTGATACTTCCATTTTTACTGGGACTCCTAATAATGCTTTGGTTAATTTTTCCGCATGGTTTTTAAGTTTAGATTTATTATGTGTTCTGGTTATTTGATTCAATATTTGAATGGATTCTAATTGAGATTGTGTCATGTTTCTTCTTCTTCTTGAGTTGTAAGTAATTTTGGCATGCATTTGAATTATGGGGTTTTCTAAAAAAGTAAGGGGAACAGGATTTCAAAAATTCCCATGCGCTGGGGCATGGGTTCTTTGAATGGTGCAGGGGTGGGGGAATGGCGTCCTGCCAAAAGCCCCCCTCGTTGCCATCTCTAACTAGCTTGCCCAATCCTGCACTATTTTTATCCTACCTATACTTAGTAGCGTTTTCAACATGTTTACAGCGAACATATTGAGAGCATTATGAAGGTATCTGGAATTAACATGAAAATTATGGTTTGTTGAAGATTTGACTTTTCAAGTGTGCAAATATCTATTAATTGCATTTTCTTTTATGGTAAATATTATCCTGGTAACTGATGGCTGTTGCTTGGTTTTCTGGGTAGAAGTGGATACAACAATATTGATTATTTCATGAAATTTGTGTCATCCCTGAAAAGGGATTACTCAAGTGTTTTAGCTTTTAAAAAATTCCAAAAAAAATGTATGGCACGATCAATTTCTTACCTCATGATGGTAAACTAAATCAGCGTAACTGTCAAGTCTGAAGAAAATAGCTTGGTTTGTCGAAATATTGCTATTGCTGAAATGGATAATTAATTGGGTATCCTAGATAAATGATGAGTGAAACTAGTAGCTTGGATATAACTTACTAGAGGTTTAATAATGCCTTTCTTATTGTCTAGATTCATCAATGTTTCCCTTTTTTGTTGAGTAGGGTCTGAGTTAAATTATTGCTCCTTTGATGTTTTTGAGAATAAAAATTTGAAATGGGATGAAATGATTATTAAAGTAGTGACCACTGTATAGTTTATTAGATTGGTCAATGTAGTAGAATGAAAGAATAGCAATACTTTGCAAATTATGAACACTGTCCATATCTTTAAATTAATGATGCATGCTTTGCTTACCATCTACATATTCTGTTTTGTGTGCTATGACCATTCCATGCTGAAACCAATCCGTTTGATGCTCTCCAACGCTTAAAACTTGTTTATTTAGTTCTTATACTTACCACCATATGTTTGTTTTCCATGTATTATAAATGTCTTTAGCAGTACTAGGTTTGGGTATTTTTTTCCCCCTATCTTATCTTCTTGATTCTTATTAGGATAAAGGCTTAACTCTTAAAAAGAATGAATTTCCAACCCTTTATTTAATATGAAATTTTTTTTTGAAAAAAAAAAAAGAATAAAGAGACTGACTGGATTGGTGGGAATTTTCAGCCAGACCCGCAAAACTTGTTAGAGATTGCGAGATGAGTGCACCTTGTGGTATAACTACTCTTTATCCAAACAGTGGTGGCAATATTCACTGTTTCAAAGCCTCGACTCCCTGTGCACTCTTTGACATTCTTGCACCACCCTACTCCTCAGAAGATGGAAGGCACTGCTCTTATTTCCGAAAATCCCCTAGGAGAGATCTTCCAGGTATCTTCCCTTTCTCTCTTGTGTGTGACGAGAAATTTTTTTATTTACTTCTCATTTCGGGAACTAACATTTCTGCTCCTTGTTGGTCTCCTAAAGATATTGATAAATTATGTGGTATGAAACCATCTGAAGTGGCTTGGTTGGAAGAAATTCAACCTCCTGAAAACTTAGTGGTTCTGAGGGGGTCGTACAGGGGCCCCAATATTAGACGGTGAAAGGGTTTTTGAACCACACGTATCATACATTAGTCAAATGGGTTATGAGGAGCCAATGAGGTGATTGCTGGCACATTGACTGCCAAACACCATGACAATAATGCTGGAATGCGGGCAACAATGACTGGCATTCCTACTGTGAGGTATTTGATTGTACATACATTTCTCCTGTATTGGCTTGGAAATGAATGCTGACAAAAAATCTTGTACCCAACATACCCGTTGCTATGATTTTTCATTAATTGTAATAATCAGTGTTCAGATATTATTTCTTGATCTGTGATCTTGACTGCACAGAAAAGTTCTGTTTTAGAGTTCCGTTTCGGTTTGGAGAAGCGTTGTTGCTTGCATGTTTTGTTTGATTTCAGCTCTTAGTACAACTTGTATCTGGTCTTCTGTCTGTGAATATTATTCTCAACTACAATTCAAAATTCCAGTCTTGAGGTCCCTCATGTCGTCGTTCAGAAAGGCTGTGTTGTGGCTTGTTTGGATGTATCCCTTTTTTGTAAAGTCGTTTCTATGGATGACTAGGTTTCATGTGGAAACAGCTAACTGCTAACACAAACATAGTGAAACCAAAGACTGAAATTGTCCATATTTCCTATCTCAAGTGGTTCTTATTCCTCTTGTAAAAGTAAAAAAGGGATAGAGGTTGAGATTATTTAAACCTCAATTTTCTTATTACTTTTTTTGATAATTTGATAGTTACAATAGGGGAGGAGATTTGATTCATGGTTTTCCTTATAGAGGAGGTAATATCACTGAGCTACTCTTGAAAATGATCAATAATTATACCAATTAAATACAAAAGCAACTAACACCTGTCCAAATTTCTGAAAATGAACAATTCTTTACAACTAAATCTGTTTGGGTAAGCTCAGGGCTTTCTGATTTGAATCCAGTTCACGTGAACGAACTTGCAGGGCAAGTAATCTAGTTGGGATAAGAGAATGGACCAACGAAAGAAATTAGGCTATATTCCAAAGGCCCCATATAAAGGTTTCAGCTAAAGCAATCAGCAAAAAATGCCATAAAATTAGGCATAGCTGTTGATTCAGAAATTACGGAAAAAAGAAGGGAAATGAAGCTGAGAGACCTTAATTCTTTCTATTACTAAATTTTGCTTAAGATCTCAAGATAAACGGTAAACCATATCATAATCTTGGAAAGCTCAAACGATTATTAACTACTAGGCCAAATCGTATTGTATACACAATCTGCTCATTCCTAGTCTTCATTATTGATTTCTTGTTGGGCCAGGTTCATATCCAATTATGAATTGCTTGAAATAGATCGTTTTCAAATTATAATGACATGCAGTATTCTACCGAGAACATAGGCTACCACCCTACCCTCGTTTGCAAGTTAGAATACAATTTACGAAGATCCTGAGGTTGGCGTGTATAGTTAAAAGAAAGAATATGTTCAAATGTACTCGCTAAAAAAGAATTATATACGTACTCGTTAAGATAGAATTAAGAGGCCCTACTGTATTGAGAAGCAGTAAAAGTTAATAAACAAATACATTTTTAATTGAATCAAATTGCCAAAAATTGTACTGAATAGTAGTAAAAGTTGATAAACAAATACCCATTTAACTAAATGTTATGCGACTACCAAAAAATGCTAATTGGCTACAAGAAAGAACTCAATCTTAACTAATGCGCTTCGGCACTTGTTAACTTGACCCAAGCAAGAATTAGCAATGCTATGCTATAGACACAAAATTTTGAAGTTTTCTTTCACATTCATATGTCTATTATCACTTATATTATATATATTGTAATAAATAAAAAATTGTCATTAACTTATTGAAAATGAAAACCAGAAAACAAGTAGTTGCAACTTGAGCGTCAGCAGTTAATTCTGTCTCTCTCTGGCAATCTCTCTTTCTCCCTCTCTCGAAGGTGCCTATGTTTGCGGCGACTGTATTGCTTACACTTCATAGATATAAAGAGATAGATTCTGTCTTATACTTATTGTTTTCATATACATTTTCGATTATTTTATTTTCTTTTTTATATGTAATCTTGCAGTGAAACAAATATTTTATTGATGGTTTCGGATCTAACTTAAGAATGCATATCAAAGGTACTAATTTAGAGGTTTGCAGCAAGGTCTGTCTGGGCTCTTGGGGTTGTTTGAGCTTTTCATTCCTTTTAAGTTAAATTCTTTATTCTTCAATTAATTTTTTTTTTTTTTTTTTTTTGATTCTATATATAATCGAGCCTCTGATTTAAAGATGAGTCCAGTACTTGGATCGTTTTTCGCTGTTCAATGGCCTCTACATCCATCGGTGCTAGCCCATAGCATGTATCTCGTCATAACTGGGCTGAAGCCTTTGTAACATATTCGATCCTCTTAATTAGATATTGGTTGGGCCTGAACTCGAATATGAGGGTTTTATTTTTATATTTATTTTTTATTTTTTGAATAACTTAATCTGAGTATTTGAGAGAAGGAAAAAGATGCTTTATTTATTTATTTTACAACAAATGAGAGAAGATTCCAAATTTGATTTTCTTTTTTCAAAGTTTGGTTATAACTCCATTCAATATCTTTTTATTGGAAGTAAATTTTAATAAATCTATTATATGATTACATTTTCTTCTTCATATCAAGGATCAAATGTTTAAATTTCAATATTTTTTAGTATAAAATTATGTATAAAAAAATAAGTTTATGAATCGAATAGTAAATAACATTTGATTGACACAAAATTTAATATGTGTGTTAAGAACATTAGAAACATGCAATCTAACGATTAGTTTTTCAAAATATGTAATCATATTAATTTTTTTAGTGAGAATTGTAGCAAAGCTTTGTCATTTAAGTGGAGGGCAAGATTTGATCATATATTTCCTTATCTCAAAGAGAGAAATCAAACAATGCTACTTGGCTACAAAACTCTTACTAAAAAAAAATTGTAAAGTTATAGGACTTAAAATAAATAAAAAAAGAAAAAGAAAAAAAAGGACAAGGTTTTTATGCAACCTAGGTCGCATGAATTTTTATGCAAACCACTGTGTAGTAGTTAAAAAAATAATCAATATATATTATTTAAGTAAATTACATAACTCATTATAAATGTCACGTAATTACAAATATACATGGATTCTTTTTTAATCTGTCACTTAATTGGTTGCATAAAAATTCCTGCAACCCATGTTACATAAAAACCTTGCTACAAAAAAGTATTATAATAACACTTCCCCTCCCCTCTCCAAAACCAAAAACAGACAAAAGAAAAAAATAAGTGGGTATTTGTTTTACATACACTATGTTTTTATAACTTAAAAACATGACTTTAAATCACGTTTTCAGTTATATCGCCTTTGTAAATCACAACATGTGTAAAATGCTAGGCAAAAAAAATGCCTTAATAATTTCTTTCTTATAGTTTCTTAAAAACTTTTATTCTTGTGTCCACATTTAGAGTTTAGACACACCGCCATCCATATATGAAGACTTGTGTGGGAAACAGGCATCTAAAGACAATAACGTTTTGGTCAGCCGATTAAATCCTAAGGCCTATATATATATATATATATATATAACTCCAATCCGCTGAATTTAACACTAAGGTCCAAATCAGTAGAAAATGAAAAGAGTTTGGATGATCTGCAACAATAATAAGAAACAAACAAAGCAATACCAGGCTCAGATTGGTGTTGAATTATCTTAATACAGTAATCAGACATGATTCTCCTTTATGCTTAATTTAAAATAAGAAGAAAAAAAAAATGTTCCCACTACGAAATGTTGAAGACCATGATATTGTGATGCTAACTTGGACGTTTGCATCCATCAAATAATACATAAAAAAACAAGTAATTCTTTGAAAGATTCTTAGGAGCTATAAAAATAATAAAATGTCAACTCCCATGCACACGAGAAGACAAAACTTCCAAGCATTTTCTAGGTACGTAGGGTTGGGAGTCCCTCATTTTCTTATGCTTAATATACCCCAATTATCTTCTCTTCCACGTAGTTTTCTCTGCTACTTTCTTAGTTTAATCCTTCGAATATATCTCACCTTTCATTCTGTCTATATAGCAACAAATTATGCACATGTCACGCATAACGAGCCAGTTTTGGGTGTCTTTTAGCCAGACCTAATCCTTGAAGTTATGATTCCTCTTCTTTCCCAAAGACTATATATGAGGAGGCCTTGATTGTCATGTGAGGACAACCCAAATTCTCTCTTGGCTTTCTTGGAAAGCAAACCTTTACATGTATTTGGTACGGAAAAAGTTAAATATATAGGTGCAATTTGAGAATATGATATGGGGGACAAGTGTCTCTAATCTTGCTTCCACCATCCCCACCCTTCTCTATCTCCAAGTTCTATCCATATGTATTGTCTCTTTTTTTTTTTTTTTGACAAAAATATTTTAATATACTAAATGCATTCTGATTTCTTAATTAACCATGAGGGAATGCACTTGATGTGTGTTTTACTTTCACCACTGTCTTGGTTCCCCACAAGGTGGTTATAATGGCAACGATAATTAATGATTAACCTTGTTCAATTCTTAATCTATAGATTATACTGATATTGGAGACATGTAGGTTAGATTCTTCTTTTGAGACTTAATATTGTTCCAACTTTCTAATTGTACTATTTAAATTCCTCCAAATTAAGAGGATGATAACGATTCTATAAAATGATGCCACAATGATGTATAATTGAGCATTTCCCAACTAGCTATATGGGACGTATCTTTTCTTGGATACCATCCCACAGATTGAAGATATTGTGAGAAATTAAAAATCAATTAAAGCTACTTGAAAAACCGAACTGGGTTGGATAAAGTTGTCAACGTTGAAAATGAACTTTGGCCCCCCTAAAGCTGCTTATAGAAGAAAGTGCACTTAAGTCAAATAGGTAGGTGATTAAATCTCCCTAGCTAGCTCCCCTCAAATTCAGCATCTTAAGGGTCAAAAAAACGAAATTCTTGCTTCCATTATTAGCGAGTCTAGTCTGCATTAAGTATCACCAATATTAATTTGACTACATATATAAAGCCCGGAATTCCATTTCTATTTGGATTATATATCATTGGAATGTAACGATAAAGAGTTTAATATATATATTTTAATGTTCTTCCCCAGTAAGTCTCGAAGTTGAAGTTGAGGTTTCAGTCCCAGCTTGTTCACTCAGATGTGCTTGTATGAAAACAATATAATATATTTTTAATAAACATGGTTCGGAAAATGATCCATGTTAATTGTTTTAGTGCCTAATTGACCCACTAATATTGACCAGTACTTCTAGATCTTATTCTCCCCCACATAATTCAGGCTTGGTTATTCAAGGGCCCATGTATATATATATATATATATATATATATATATATATATATATATATATATATATTTACTTATAAAATTTTATTATTTTTTTGAATTGGATCAATAAGTTAAAAGTCATAGCAACATATGCAAAATAAAATATGGCCGTGGAAAACTAACAACAACAACAACAACAACACAGGGTATCAGGAAAACAGGTGTTTATATATGGGGAAGAAAGTCTTAGTTTAGGTGGGAGAAATTGAAAGGTTGATGAAGGAAATGGCCCACACTTTTCTAACACCCATGTTGAGATTAAATAAACTTAATGAGAAAAACAAAAATTGTAAATCATAATAAAAATGAGTGGAGTCTCTAACACAGGTCAACAATTAAGATAATCACGAGAGAGAGAGAGAGAGAGAGAGAGAGAGAGAGAGAGAGAGACAACTGTCAAAGGAGAGGGGAAATAGAAAAGGTTGGGAGCAGTCACATGATTTCCAACAGTCCAAGGGACCAAACGCATCTGTATCCATAATGTGAGTATTATTGCAATTTAAAGACAACAACTGGTGTGTGTCTGAAATATCATTGATTTATAAAATGAAAAATTAAAAAAATAAATCCCGGCCATGAAAGTATTAGAATATTATAACTTCGATCACTTTAATTCCAATGCCGGATGAAACAAAAACATCCCTAAACAAAGTTGTAAACAAACCTTTGTTCCTCTCTCTCTCTCTCTCTCGCCTTCTTTCTTTATCCATCTTTGTTCACATATGATCAAAGTGTCCATGGACTAAGTCCACTTCAACTTTAATCTCTCTTTCTCTCATATGATCAGTGTTCAAGGACTAGCTAGGTCCTCTTCAATCTGTTCCTTAAAAGTATACAGTTTATATAGGAGGCTTCTGTGAGGATCAACTCAGAGACATGTTAGAGTATTTCAATGATCGGCTACATGGAAGGGGGAGGATTGAGGCAACTACATCATCAATGGTTTGTATTTAATTAGGAAAATGAAAAATCAAATAAAGGTGGTCTTCTTTCTATGATATATATATATATATATATATATATGTAGTTACTGTCTTTTTGGTAGTTTATATGCTATAGATGAACTCAAGATCTTATGCTTTCAATATTGAGTCCATCACTTTGGATGTACTTCTTCCTTTTCTGGGGTTTTCCCAGCTTTTTATGATTCTGAATGGTTTTTCCAGAGGTTTGGGAAGTTATGAAACAAGACTAGTTGGTTTGCCGACTCTCATATATAGAACTTCTCATGATTCTTGAAAAAAACCCTTAATTACTGTTATTTTGTAATTATTTTTTGTTTTCCCAACATGACTAGTTTGCCAACTCATACAGCATCTTATGATTCTTGAAAAAACCCATAATTACTGTTCTTTTGTAATTCTTTTTTTTTTTTTTTTTTTCTCGCTTGACCTAAAATCCATAATCTGAGAGAAAGTTAACAAAATCATGAACTTAGATAATAAGCATATAATTATATATAGCTAAGCCATTAATATTGCTTTTTTCTCCTTTAATTGGTCATCTTGTTGAAGAACAACTCAATGGACACAGCTGTGTATCTTAAATGGACAAATATTTGCTTTAATTACCATTACTTACTCATATTTATATGCCTATCAACTAAAAAGATACAAATGTTCACCATGTGCATGGAATTACAGATTATGCTAATTATTAAGATGCTATAAGAAGAAAAAGAAAGAGATGAATGATCTCTCTCTCTCTCTCACTGCATCCACTGACCAAGATTTTCATATAGCCTCGATTGTTTTTAATTTGATCACATGTCTTCCAAATATTGATTAGGTCATAAAATGGAATTATCATGCACTGATGAGCATTGGAAGAACATCAATCTATAATACCTATTATGTTTTCTCGTTGTATTCTTATGTATATATCTCATTATATACCCATCCGTACAAAGCTAGATCAGAAGTATTATCTTATCTCTTTCCATTCATCATGTTTCTTAAAATACTCATATGATTGGCAAATATTAAATTTTCGATTACCATATAGTACCCTTTTAAAAGTAACTTCTTAATAAACTTAATACTGTTTTCAACTCTAATTTTTTTTAAGGCATGTGACCAACTTTGCAAAATAACTAGAGATTATTAGTATGATAAGGAGTGGTTGGGACCTAGTCTCTCTTGTAGCAATGAGATAAACATGTTAAATTATCTCATTTTAGCGTCCCAGTTTTTTCAATTTGTTTGGACCTTTGGTCCATTTTTATTTCCAATCTTCTTAGCGAAAGTTTCTTTTCCTTCTTTTCCTCGCATGAACACGTCCACACAATAGTCAACTCTTTTAGTAAGTACGAATGCATGTACATCAGTGCGTATTTCTTTATGGATGTTTGGTGCAAACTTTTATTCATTCTATTTCTGGATGATCTGGACTAAAAAAAAAAAAAAGAAGAAGAATTGTGTTTGTTTTTGTGCAAGCAAAATCTTAACTTGACACCATTCTCATAAAATTGAAATTCTTTAAATTCAAAACTACTTTGCATTTATAAAGGTGGATGAAACAGCTTGTCTAAGAATTCACTATTAAATGATTTCTGCAATAAGTTTCCACAGTTAGCCATCACCTAAAATATTGTCATCTAAAACCAAATCCTTGGTGTAACAATTAAAACATTTTAAATCACTGTGTATGTTAGGGAGTAATACTGAAAGACAATGATGTTAATCAAACATCTGGCAATAACTAATCTCACTAGTCTTAATTAAGTTGCAATTAATTGTTATTTTCCTGTGTATGATATTATACTGGATTATAAAAAAATGAGATCTTTAAGTTTAAAGCAAATTTGTGTAAAGCAAATACATAAAACAATCATTAGGAGTAATTCTTTATTCTTTTGCATCATGAAATTATCCTAACTATTTATGGCCTCAAGCAAATTTACATCATTTGAAGCCCTCTTTCTTCTCTCTTTTCTTTCAGCAATAGAACAATTGAAGAAGAAACTCAATTCTGGGAAGTGATATAAAGAACATTGAAGTAGCCATGACAGAAGGATTAGAAGCTTATGAAGAAGAAAAGAGTGATAGGAGCGAGGAACATGCCGAAAACACATCTGTAGTGTCTTCACAAATGTGTTCATCTTTTGACTTAAATGAAGAAGCCAGTAGTCAAGATGATGATAATATTGCCAAGGTAGGTGAACTCAGCATTGAAGATGATGTGAATGGAACAGATGGGAATTCAGCCAATAATGATACCTCCGGTGAAGGAAATGAAAAGAGGGCTAGAGTTAGGCAGTACGTTAGATCCAAAATGCCTCGGCTTCGATGGACTCCTGACCTCCATCTGTCTTTTGTTCATGCTGTTGAAAGGCTTGGAGGACAAGAGAGTGAGTTTCAATCATATAGATAACAAGATTTTTATTATTTCAACAATGATATTCAGAATACCTCTTTTCTTTTCCTCTATATGATGTTGATAAAGGATATGATATATGTTTTTCATAATCCATTTACTTAGTACTCTTCTTCAATTGGTGCAGGAGCAACTCCCAAGTTAGTTCTTCAGCTAATGAACGTGAGAGGACTTAGTATCGCCCATGTAAAGAGTCACTTGCAGGTACTGTGAAACATGCAGCGACTTATGATTATCTTGGTAATTTTCTTTTGCTAGTTCTCTTATACTAATCATAAATGTTTCTATTTCAGATGTACAGAAGTAAGAAGCTTGACGAGGCCGGGCAAGGTAAAGTTTTGTGATATTTAACTAATGATATATTATGACAGAGTTGTAAGTTGTAATGGTCTAGGGGAATTAAATAAAGATCCTTCAACCTTGAAGAATAACATTGGCTAAAATAAAAGAAATAATGCATAACTAATCAGGTGCTTCTCTCTTTTTCTTTTTTCTTTTTGATAGGAAATCAGGTGCTTCTCTGAGTGCTATGTTAGAATATTTCTATACTCAGCCATGAAGACGCTATATACACCAATAATTCACCTACATTAGTTTCAAAATAATCACAAAAGATGTGAAGTTTAATATTGAAATGGAGAGTGGCAAGCAAAGAGCCTTGTGACTTAATGGTATTCTTCTCTTTATGTGAACCACTTGGTTTGAAGCCCCTCTCTAACTTCTTGTAAGAACTAAGAGAGGAGAAAAAAAGAAGAAGAAGAGAAATAATAGAGTGGCAAAGGAAAAAAAATAGATAAGCACAAATTAATGAACCTTATTACTAGGGTAATTATTATGTTATAATCATATAAATAATATATGTAAAATTTGTAAATTAGTTGTTCTTGATAAATCTAGAATAAGAATAAAATGATATCAATCAAAACTAAGAAAACCTTCCAGCTTCATGTTGTAACGGATGCAATATGATCTTTGTTATCAAGTGTTGTGATGTTTCAATTCCTTGCATGCGCACATTTCAGTAGTTTCCAGCTTGTTGGTTGGCATTTAAAGAACTTGTTCACAGGGATTTAAAAGTTATCAGATAACTAAAAAGAATCAAATGACCCTCAAATTCAAAACGCCAACATATATTATAAAGGATTCAAAATCATTGACATGAGAAAACTGCAATGTAAACCGTTTTCACAGGTTAATTTCTATGCTTAATTTTTCTTACTAAGATGATGGCGAAACTGTGTCACTTCCTGTATAATTCATCCTCCAATGAGCTCATAATCTTTTGTGTAAAAAACATTAAAAATAATTCTACAAATAACAGATTAAGATCCTCTAATGTTTTTAGATTAACATTACTATTACATTCTTTAAATCTTATAAATTTATTAGGAAATGAGAAAAATGGATTTTTTTTATATAATTAATAATTTAAATAGATACTAAAATAGTATTATTTTTATTTTTAAGTTATTGACACTTTGACAAAATTTTATGTATTAATCTCCGAATGGATGAATAGGATTTAATAACTCTATTGTGGAGTTATTATAAGAACTCTAAAAGATCATATATAATCAAGCATGACACATTTTACATGTAACTATGTAAACATAGTTACAAGTAAATTCCTCAACAAATATATATATATATATATATATATATATATATATATATATATATATATGGATGTTTATCCCATATTAGTTGTGTGTGTTAGAGTTTCAGCCTTTATAACCCTAGGCTACTATTACAAAAGTTAAGCCCTTTTGTAGTAGTACTCTAGTTATGTAACGTATTATAAGTCTGTTTAAAAAAATCTATATATTATTTTCGTGTTTGTTTGTTCAAATAAGTATTACTTTTTCCTCCAAAAAAAAAAAAAAAAAATATATATATATATATATAGGGATGTTTATCCCATATCGGTTGTGTATGTTAGAATTTAAGTCTGTTTAAAAAATTCTATATATTACTTTTGTATTTATGTGTTCTAAGTATTATTGTTTCCTTAAAAAAAAAGAGAGAGGTTAAAATCCAGCATTAAATATCCCCCAAAAAAAAAAAAAAAAAAAGTTACTAATGATTTAGGTTATGAAAATCAAGCCTAGTTATATAACTCATAAATGATGAATTGTGTTTATTCTTATTACAGTACTAGGTCAAACCTACAGACCATTTCATGGAAGAAATAGTGTTCATGCAATGTCGAACCAAACAAGCAGCACTCATCGACACTTCAGAATGGCGAATGGTGGAATAGTTCTGGCGAGACATTCTGACAACTACAATGTTGCTCATGGTCTTTTGCCATCTCTACACTCCCAACAGCTGCCAGTAGATTTCAAAGCTAGCTTCCCAAGGTAACTAATATCACTACAAAAGTTCTTAGAATTAATACATATGTTTACCGACTCCCCTTTAATTACTGATATAGTATGATATGATGTTTAAGGGTTAAAAGTTGGTGATCATCTTTACCTTTTGAAATTAAAGAAAAACTTTCCATTTGCATAATATTAATATCATACCTAATAAATTTTCCGACATTTGCTAGTGGCATACTAGGAAAGGAATGAATTGATTTTAGAGCAATGTACATAAGTTTTTACAAAAATTCCTATTTATTTTATATAAGACCCTACTTTTTTATTTATTTTACACACTTATTTTTCAAAACACCTCATATCAAATTATTAATTTTTAAATTTTATTACATATCAATTTTTCATTTCATTTTTAATAAATTTTTATCTTTCTTCTCACACAACAATCACCATCTACTCTTTTATTTCACTCCTGAGATACATAAAAAAAGAATAAAAAATTAAATACAAAATGAATAGTGTCAGTTTAATTTTACATGATTACTATAGCAATCATATATTATCATATAACTTTACATGGTCTGATATGAGTGATTTTTGGTCTTAATTAGCTACAATGTGTTACTTTTTCTATTATACAAGTACTTATGTGAGTACTCTTATGGTGGTAAATTGTGATTAAAGCAATATAATTTCATACTAACATTATTTTTATTATGCGTCGTAAAAAACTATTGTCTCTAATTTTATTGTTAATTTTAATTATATTTATGGTTCTCTCTCTCTCTCTCTCTCTCTCTCTCTCTCCAGGCAGCAGCAGTGGCCTACTAATCAGCATGTCATAACAAGGTCATGTTATCTAACAAACAATGATCTTGGACGAGAAAAGGGTTTGATGAGTTCCACAACCTTCCAAACTCAAGCCAAGTCAACAGCTTCAAACCAAATTCATGCAATGGATATTAACATGCGAATTGGACCCATGAGACCAAGCCGATTTCTTGAGGAAAAGAGATGGCCTCCAATCGATATGATTAATAATAGTCAATGGAAAGTAAACAGAACTTCCAATACGTGGGACAGTACTAGCACCCAGTCACTAGGGCATCGTACTACTGTCGGCAAGTTTATTGGGGAAACCTACAGTGCTACAAGGCCTACTGAATGGAACCTTGGAAATAACACGAGAGTTAGGCAATTCCTATCAACTTCAGATGATCTTGTCAGCAATTCCAATAGCTTTAAACCAGAGTTTGCACCCCCATTTCGGCTTGAGGTAACTTCTTAATTTAAGAAACATTGTTTGACATATGTTGACTGACAGGATCAAGTTATATGTCTGTAGTAACTCTATGTGATGTTAAAAATTTTGAGGACAATAAACTTAGCCACAACTATCTCATGTGACTGACTGTGAGTAGTAGAGAAAAAGTTACGAGTTCATGTAAAACTGATAAGTAATTAGTCACATTTTGCCATATAGGATAATTGTAGAAAAGAGTGTGACTAAGTTTGTTGTCCTAAAACAACTCAACAATATTACATAATTCTATTGCTTTTCATTGAAAGAATATACTAACGAGAATTAACTATTAGATTGCATACCTTACCTGCTTGTTAAATGTTAAAATAATTACCAGATCATTGTAATAAGACATTTGGTAATTAAATTTTAATCCACAAACTTATACACAAAATATAATTAAGTTTGTGGATTAGAGAATAAATAATATCTGATTAATAAGGCATTTGCTGTAAATATTAAGAGCAATGAAAATATATATATAATTCAATAGTTTCAAAATATTAATCATATAAAAACTTTATGAACTTATGTAATTACACTAAGTTTAACTTAATCCTAATTCTATTTGTGTATATTATATTTTTACTGTGGGCATTGCTTCTATATAACTTATTTATCTTTAAAATGCAGTTGAATCAAGAGAAAATGTTGGACAAAGGACGGTTGCCTGATTTGCAACTTAGACTTAGCCATAGAGTCGGGAAGGAGGATGAAGACGCTCATGACAAAGGCAAAAGCACACATGAAATTAGCACCAAGCTTTCCCTTTCTTAGCTCATATTCATCGAGGAAACTTGCACAATCTAGTTACAAATTCATACAGATTCCAGACACATAACAAGACCAAACTTGAGGGTGAGTACTTAGGATCTGACTATGTAAAAAGAAAAAGGAAAACCACCATAGAGTTAGATCGTTCTAAGTGCTTGTCTTAAAGCCATTACAAGCATACTAATGCCTTTGTCGATTCCTTGGTCTATATCAGTTTTGCATAAAGGTAAACTCAACATCAAATTGTAAAGGACAATGAGTCTTTGTCTAGTCATGTTTTTTGATGACTAAGTTTGGTGTAAAAAGTGCTGTGACTTGTGAGCTACGAGATTGTTTGTTTTGATTTGTTTGTTTTGTTTTTATTTTTCCCTCCTCTTCAAAGAAAAAAGGAAGAAGGAAAAAGAATATTTAGAAAATGTTCACAGGATAACAGGAAAAGGCAACAGATTGCATCTTGAATGACCCCAACTGTGTCAGGCAAAGATCAAAGGACTCAATTTAGTATAGTAGTATTCATATTTTTGGGAGATCAATATAATTAGCAAAGATTATATGGCCTTTTCTAAGTAATAAAAGTATTTTTATTAAAGCAATAAGACTTCTGAGAGTCTATTTAATTTTCTAGTGAGAAATCATCTTTAATCAAAATTGAATAATTGTTAAGAGTTTTGTAACTCAACTAACACCTCATGATATTTCAAATTAAGATATCTTGTATGGCTCAAATCTTTCCCCTTCTATTATAACTTTCAGATTAAAAAATAAATAAAAAATGAATGACTTAAAAAATTACAAGAAAACTTACTTGCATAAATCTTGTGTATAAGGTTTATCTTCCACGTCAGTTTTTGATATTTATATGCATATCTATATCTATATTCTATAATATAGGATAAAAAATTTGGACTTTGTTTACTTCAATTAGTATCATCCGTTTATGAAGAAAATTTTATCTCAACTAATGATTTTGAAGTCCTGATAAGGAGATATGAGCTCCTAAATTAGGACACAAGCAAGTACAAAGCACAAAGCAGAAATAGTTCTGTTTTTGACCTATAACCGATCATCTGAAGGTTTCAAAGGTCTAATGTATTCTAGACACCATTTGGTGGGGGAAGGATGAACAATGAAGAGAGATAGAAAAATGAGAAGGTGCAAAGAATACTAAATTTCCATTCTAGGTGTTTGGTAAGGTCAGAAAAATGAAAGGATAAAAGGTAGGAACTATTTCTTCTTTTTTTTAATTTCCATCCTTTACTTTTTATTGCATTATCATTATACATCTAAATATTAATTAAAGAATTAAAAAAATTAATTTGATAGTTGGAGGAGGAAATATTTGAACTATTTGAAAGTTTCAATTATGCCAACTGAACAATAAGACTGTTGACAATTAAAGATTATTAAGGATAAGGGTCCGTTTGGATACAACTTATTTTGCTGAACTGAACTGAATTAAACTGAAAACACTGTAGCAAAATAATTTTTAAAAGTGTGAATAGTATTGTGGGACCCATTTTTAATATTTTTTTAAATAAAGTGTTCATGAACAGTGCGTGAACAGTGCGCGCACAGTGCATAAACAGTATATTTACTGTTCATGAACAGTAAAAATTGTCTCAAACAGTCTGAAAAGGTGTATTTACTGTTCATAAACAGTAAAAGTTGTCTCTAAACCCATTTGAAAAAAAAAAAAAAAGGGCAGCAAACGCAAACTGCAGACGCAACTTCCTATCCAAACCTAGCCTAAATTGATCAAATTATATGATTTATTTTTGCACCCTCTCTCTCTCTCTCTCTCTCTCTCTCTCTCTCTCTCTCTCTCTCTCTCTCTCTCTCTCTCTCTCTCTCTCTCTCTCTCTCTCTCTCTCTCTCTCTCTCTCTCTCTCGTCTCTCTCTCTCTCCGGCCTACTAGGTGCTTTCTTTTTTTTTTTGATAACACCTACAAGGTGCATATAATGAATGTGTGAGGTCACCTTCAAATAGATAAGGATAAATTGATCAAATTGTATGATTTATTTTTGCTCTCTCTCTCTCTCTCTCTCTCCTACTAGGTGCTTTTTCTTTTTTTGATAACACCTACAAGGTGCATATAATGAATCCGACAGACATAACTTCTTGAGCTGGAGAATTATGGATGTATAGCTCTAGCTAGGTAAGAATTAATGGTAACTTAATGGCAAAGATATCAACCCATAAAAGCCTACCGAAGTGTACGAGTTATAGTTGAATACTTGAATTATGATCCCATGATGACGTCTCCTGTTAAGTAGCTGGATTATAAACGGAGGGTTACTAGTTATATGCGATTATGAGAGCCATAAATAATAACAATTTAAGGCTGGGTTTGGATCCACTTCTGTGTCTTGCGTCTACGTTTCAGCTTCTTTTTTTTCTTTTTTCTTTTTTTTTTTTTTTTCAGCGCTTGTTTCTGCTTTTAGAGACAAAGCGCACTGTTCATAAACAGTGCACACACTGTTCATGACCATTTTATTTTAAAAAATATTAAAAATGGGTCTCACAGCACTATTCACACATTTAAAAATTATTTTGCTACAGTATTTTCAGTTCAGTTCAGTAAAATAAGTTGTATCCAAATGGACCCAAGTAAATGGATTGTAGCTTGATTATAAACGGAGGGTTACTAGTTATATGCGATTAAGAGAGCCATAAATAATAACAATTTATAAATGGATAATGATACTAAAATTTGGAATTTCAAATCAGTTTAGAGAAAAATATTTCTCAAACTCAGCATATGGCGATTTATAAAACCATCCACGTGTACTTTAAACTATTTAATAAGTCAAGTACGTTACTTATTTTTAAATGATACATGTGAACGGTTTTATAAGTTATTGAGTTGCCATGTAATGAGTTAGCTAGATGAAAACTTTGTCTATTAAATTTTTATAAAAAAACATATTACAAATGTATAATGCAAGTGTACGTGCATGAGTATGAGATTGGACTACCATACCTTCTTGAGATAGAATTGAAAGGGAAAAAAAGTAGTTTTATTGGAGAGAAAAACCCTTTTTTTTTTTTTTTTTTTTGCGATGAACATTGGGGAGGAAACAGCTTGTGGAGACTTCAAGAGAGACTTTAATGGTGAGTTTGGGAGACTCTCAGAGAGGACTTATTATAAGTTACCCCTATACCTTTGCGTTTGATCTAAATTTCATTATATTAATTTATCAAGTTCTTGATGATTTTTCTTATGGAATTTTCACTCGCAGGTAGCATACCCATGATACATATTATAACAAAACATTTCAAAATTGCGTCAATGTGTGGAGATTTATCAACATGGAATTCAAGCAATTAATGTAGGTAAACTCCAAAAAACTTTTCAACGTAAGCAAAAAGAGCTGCAATGGGAGCAATGTTTTGGTGGGATTGGTGGCAGGGACGGACGCAGGATTTTAAGTTGGGGGCCGAAGAAAAGCGAAAAAAAAATTTCAAATACGCATCCATATAGTATTAATAAACTATCAACGAAGACAAATAACCAAAAATCATTGTTTTTTAATATATTAAGATACAATCATCTACTAATAAAAACAAAAGATACAAAATACTATTGTTTCTTTATACAATAATCTATGAAAAGGGACCTCGACGCTCTTTCAAATCTTCAAAATCATCTACGATTGAATCCAAACTAAATGTCGAAGCTATATCCTTTTCAATGTATAACATCAAAGAGTCCGTCAAAAAATCATTTTCCATTTTGTTTCGAAGGTTAGTTTTGACAACTTTCATAGTTGAAAATGCTCGCTTTGTAGTAGCAATAAAAACTGGAAGAGTAAGCACAAGTCTCACCATTCTATAAACAAGTTTGTAGTGTTCTGAATTTCTAGTTCTCACTAACCATTGAGACAACTCAGATAAACTTTTCAATTCTTTGAACTCTGGATCCTGGACTACATTATGCACAAAATGATAAAGCTCATTTTTCAACACTTGTTTGTCATAATCTGTGAAATCTTGTGGATAGAAATTCTCTACCAACAAACAAAGATCACTACTTCTGAAAGATTTTAATGCCTCTCGAGGTTCTAAAGTTGAGCTAAGCTTAAGTAACTCCATTGCATCTTCATTAAACCGATAATTTAGTTCCTGTAGTTAAGAATCTATTGTAGCATAAAAATATTTACTCGATAATGATGCTCAATTGTAACGTTATCTTGCTGATTACGAGCTCGACCTTGCCTCAGAACATAACGAGCATTCATATCCAGGACATCAATGCAATGCTTCTCACAAAATGATATCACAATGGTGAGTAAGCTTGTAAGAGGTGAAATTTTAAGCCAATTATAAAATGCCACATCAAAATTTAGTGGCAAATATGCTGGAAATTAATGTCATTAAATTAATTAAATTAAATTAGCATCTAATTGACTATGCATTGTCATATCAGTGTCATCCAAATTGACATCACATTGGCATATCAAAATTTGCCACGTGTCATTTGGCCCACAAAATAAAGATAAATTTTCTATTAAAATTTGATAGATAATTATCTTTATTAAAATAAATAAATTAAATAGAGATAATTATTTATCTTTGTTGATTATTATCTTTATCAAAATGTGATCTTTATCAAAATAAATAAATAGAGATAATTATCTCTAAAAAGAATTTTGACCAATTAAAAGTCTACTCCATACTTTCAAGCATATCCATTCAAAGTGGAGCTTATCCTCTGAAATCACTATAAATAGAGGACATTCCCTTTCATTTTCGACAAAAAGTTTTCAAGAGGCCCAAGCTCTGGAGAAATTCTGTCTCAAGAATCTTCGAAGAACATTCAAAGGGCTTGAAGAACTTGGAGGACAACAAATCTCTAACAAGCTCAAGGCTAGGGATTCGTTGTGAAGACCATTCAATCCTTCTTCCAATCAAAGTCAAGGAGATCTCTTGTTCGAGTTCTTTGAAGTTCTATTGGAATTAAGCTAAAAAGCCTCCATAAACTCCAACAAACCCAAATCTTTGAAGCTCAACGAATCAAGCCTCTAAAATCCCGAAGAACTTCAACCTACGAGCCTTCACATTCAAAGACTTGAAGAACAATAAATCTCTAATAAGTTCAAAGTTAGAGATTTGTTGTGAAGACTGTTCAATCCATCTTCTAACCAAAGTCAAGAAGATTCCTTGTTCGAGTCAAGTTCAATGAAGATAGAATCAGAAGGTATTCTTTTGTAAAAGAATCGAAATAGAGATTGTACTCATTATACATCAATACAAATTTATATTTGCAAACCATATTTCTTTTCAATTGTTTGATTTTCTACAATTGGGAAATTTTGTGTTTACAAAGCCATCCCATCCATCATCTCTAAATTTTTGGATAAGTGCTTTAGTAGATGAAACTAAATGCATGACATTTAAAATGTCTTGAGATTGGCTTTGCAAAGCTTGATAAAGTTTATTAGTGATCTCCATAGTTTCCTTCTCAAGATGCAAGATGAAGACAAATTCAAATGAAGTTAAACCCTCATAAGCTGACTCTGCTTCTACCCGATGTTCTCCATCAATTGCATCATCAATTATATTTTGTAAAACTTCAACAGTTGAAGCAAACATCCTTAATAAGCTAGAAACTGATCTAAAATGTGAACTCCAACGTGTTTCTACAGGTCGTTGTAAAGTGCCAATTTGATTAAGTTCACTTCCAGTCTCAAGCTTTTCAAGATCAATCAAACGTGCTATTTCATTAGCATTGGCAACTTTCAATTGCTCATTGCGCTTGCATGAAGCATTAACAATTTTGATTAGAAAAAGCAATGCAAGAAAAAAATGACTAATGGCATTAACTTGTTTTGATGCTTTTACTAATGCCAATTGTAAGGATGTGCAAAATAATGGATGTAGTAAGCATATGGGCAATCATTCAAAATCAAAGCTTGTAATTCATTCCACATACCTCGCATGTTGCTTGCTCCATCATATCCTTGCCCTCGAATATTTTGTATATCTAAGCAATGTTGAGATAACAAAGAATATATCCCCTTCTTTAGAGTCAAAGCCGCAGTGTCAGCAACATGAATAAGCCTAAAAAAAAATTCTTTGACAAAGTCTTCTGCATCAACATATCTAAGAACCACTGCCATTTGCTCTCTCATGGACTCATCACGAGCTTCGTCAACCATTATGCAAAACTTTGCATCACCAATTTCTTCCCGAATAGCCTTCTTCACTTTGGCTGAGAAAACATGTAGAATTTCCTTTTGAATCCTAGATGATGTGTATGTTGCATTTTTGGGAGCTTTTTCTATTATTTCAGCAACCTTCTCATTCCAAAAAGTCACAATACCCAATGATTCAGAAAAGTTCCCACGATTTAATGAACTACAACTTTCATCTCGACCTCTAAAAGCTATAGCTTGAAAGACAAGATATCAAACAATAAAAATTATGGCCTTCAGATGCAATCGATTATTTGCAATTTGTTCAATAGTGAAATGATCAACTACGCTTTGTAAATGCTGCCATTGGTTCATCAAATCCTTATACTTTTGCTCGGCAACTCTATGAGCTGAGTTAGGATCTTTTCCTATATGACTTTGAAAATAACAATCTTTGCCCCCAACATTTTTCCAATTCCTAAATCCACCAACAGGGAATGTATTTTGTCCCACAACCCCATTTGGATTATTAAAGACAAAGTAGGGTAGACAATAAGCTACATCTGTGGTAGGAGAATATTCAAGACATGTTGAATTAAATCCAAACCAAGAAGCTTGAAAGTTATGATTGCGCTTTCCACTTTTTTTGTATGTCTTTAGAGGAAGTTGGTGCAGACCTTTTTTAATGTAAGCCAGTCGAATTTCATCACGTTGATTAACATGATATTCCCATATTTGTTTGTGTGTTCCGGGATCATAATCCAAAGAATCCAGATCGACTCTTTGAAATTGTGTTTGAGAGATTGGAACATCAATATTTTCCGGAATTGAGAAATGCACATTTTCTAGAATTGGAGCATCCACATTTTTTGGAATTGGAATAGCAACATTAGTTGTTGGCAATCCCACATTGACTTCGGAAGAATTTGAACCTTTTCTTTTGAAAAAATCAAGCATTGTAGTTGATTTTTTCATGATCTACAAATAAAATAAGAATCATCGTTATTTTTTTAAATTTGTGTGACAATTTTCTATAATATATGATTTGTTTTTTTCTTTTTGTGTTTAGTCTGCCTTTATTTATGTCTTTGTGTTTGGTCGGCCTTATTTATGTCTTTGGGTTGTCTCCATCTTTTTGACACTGACCCACTAACTTAATGAATCCCACCACCGACACTATAAATTTATTCTCTGCACTACTAACAAAAACTTTTCTTTAAGTTTTTAACTTTACCTTTTTTTTTTTCTGTCACTTGCCCATTGCCCAACTCCACTTGTCCCTATTATGCCCAACTATCAGTCAACAAAGAAAAAACTAATCTCTACAAACTCTACTCTTTGTCTCTCTCTCTCTCTCTCTATCTCTCTTTTCTATATAAACAAGGGAGAGAGAGTCACAAACATAGAGTGATACAGTCACAAAGCCAAAAAGCCAAAAAAAAAAAAAAAAACACCACAGGCAGCAACATAGATTCAAATATTCAATTCACAATCACCAATATCAATTTAGTTCATCACTCATTAGTAAAAACACAAACATGAAACACCACAAGTCCACAAGGCAATCTCAGATTCTTAGATCACAAAGTCACAAACATTTTATTAGGTTTTGAACTTTGAAGGAAAAGATAAGAGTAAATACTTGTGAACTATGAAGGCTAGAGCAACGAAGCTAGGCTGAGCAGATCGAGCAACTAGAGTGGGCGGCGACAAGTGGGTCTCACGACTCTCGCCAATGTGGGTACTAGAAAATGGGTGAGTGAGTGGAGTGAGCCTCTCAGTCTCAGATTGAGCAATTGCTGGTGTGGGTCTCGGCAGTGTCGTCGGCGTGGGTGAATGGAGTGGGTCTCTCAGTCTCTCTCACTCTCTGTCTCGCCTCTCTATCCTCTGTCTCGCCTCTCCCTTTCCTCTCTTTTTCTTTTTTTTTTCTTTTCTTTCCTTCGTGTTTTTGCTTTCTCTGTTTGGTGTTAGACTACTGACTACTGAGAGCTGAGAGCTGAGTGTTTTTTTTTTTTTTTTTTTTACATGGACTGGCCAGATGATGGGCTCTTGGACTGGCTAGATGATAGGTTAGGGGGGTTCAAGATTTTTTTTTTTTTTTTTTTGAAAATTTTACCTGCTCAAAAAAAAAAAAATTTTGGGCCCAGGGGGGGCCCAAGCCCCCTTTGGGCTCAACGTGGGTCCGTCCTTGATTGGTGGGGGATGAAAAGCTATGACCTGCAAAAAAGGCCAAATGCCCTACTTGAACAAGAAGAGATTATGTGGCATCAAAGGTCGTGGATGCAGTGGCTGTGTGAAATCTAGGGTGATCAGAATACAAAGCTCTTTTACGTTAAGGTATCCGAGCAAAGACAAAGAAATTTAATCATTGGGTTAAAATTGAAGGATGACAATGAAGAGTGGTTTGAGGATCTTGACAATATCACAAGAACAGCCACACAATTCTTCAAGCATATCTATTCAACATCCCATCCAACCAGTATTGAGGTAGTGCTAGAAGTGATTGGTTCAATCAGTTGTGAGTTTCACTGATGTGATGAACGCGACTCTAGTAGCTATCTTCACACCAGATGAAGTCCACCACACCTTGATGCAGATCAGCAGATATGTACCCAACAAAGGCACTTAGCCCATACGATATGCCCCATCCCCCCCATTTTTACCAAACATTTAATTTGGTCTTTATAATGTGTTGATGTGGTGTGTTGATTGTTTAAAATTACACTATTAACCGTGTTGTATCCGTAACACACCCGTGTCATAGTCAAATTTGATAGATCTCATAACTCGTAAATTTTACAATATGAACAAGAAAACCATGAACGAAAAGCCCATTATAAACAAAAGATCATTCTAACCTATAAAAAATTTTGTCTAATAATTCCTTCCGTAGTTTTAGAGTTTCATACGGGCTTTCCATAATCAAGTTATAAGGCCACTTCCACTCCACAATTTGTTCCATAGAAAATTTTAGGTTTTTAAGTTTAATCTAAGGGTCCGTTTGGTTGGAGGAGTAAAAAAGTGGGAGGATGGAAAATATTTTATTTTCTCTCCTATTTGTTTGATTGAAAGTGGAAAAGTGAAGGGATGGAAAAAATAAGTTTGAATAAATTTACTCATATATTCTTGTTAAAGAATGATGCCCAATTAAAACAAAAAAAAAAAAGAAAAAAAAAGTGACAAATAACCACAAAAAAGAGCAATCACCTAAATTTATTATTAAAAAAAATCATGTCCAAAAAAAAAAAAAATCACGTCTAGTTTTAAAAATAAAAATAAATAAATAAATAAAAAGTATCATGCCCAGACCATAGAAAATCAAAAGAAAAAAAAAAAGGGCAACGTTACTACTCAAAAGAGGAAAAAAAAAAAAAAAAGGCAACAAGGCAATGTTACTGCCAGGGAGAAGAAAAAAAATAAAGGTAACTTGAAGAAGCCCATGTGCACATGCACATGGGTATTTTTGTCAATCAAGAAAAAATTCATCCCCATTCAGTTTTCTTTCTATTTTGAGGAGAAAACTTTTTGGTGGGCCCGGGAAGAAAACACATGGGCCCCACCATTTATTTTCCTTCATCCCCACCCAACCAAACACACTCCAAAAAAGTTTTTCTTTCTATTTTCTCTCTAAAATTTTCATCCACCATGTCTCACCTCCAAACAAACACACCGTAAGGTTATTGAGATTTGAGATCACTCTGCACATTAATGTAAGATGCTAGCCATAACTACCTTGCCTCTCTACCCACCTATTTGTTAAATTGGCAGACGAGGAAGATGTGTCGGCCTAACGCCACTTCGCATTTTTAACAAAATCATTCTTTTAGCAAAGGGAATTACCAAGGAAAAAAAATCATGTTAAACCATATTTTAATTTTTAACAAAAAGCTGCAAACTTTGAAAATTAGAATAATTGAGTTATATTGTTTAAATTAGACTTAACCTTCTTCTCAAAAAAAAAAAAAGACTAAACCTGCATTGCTAATTTTATCAGAAAAATTGCATCTAGTGATATATTCATCAGGTGAAATGATGTTATCCCGCTCTAAGTGTGCGTTTGGATGCGGATGAAAAAACTAAATTATTTTATTATTCAGCTTATTTTTGTTACTATTTATGGGTCTCATTGCACTTTTTGATACTATTCATAGGTCTCACTGTACTATTTCAACTAACTTTTTCCTTTATCTACAGTACTTTAAGCAAAAAGTTTTCAATTTCAGCAAAAAAATTTTGAACGGTTTTTAGACCCCTTAAAAACAATAATTGGATTAACCTAGTTAATAGCCAAGTGATTAACTTAGTCAAATTTATGCAATTCTAGGTTATCACAATCACACAATCATATCAAGAATATATAAAGCAGCGAAATAATAAATAACACAAGATATGATGACCCAGAAAACCACACGATAAAATCTTGGGAAGGATTTGACCTAGCTATCCTCAAGGTAAACTTGAATCCACTATATGAAAGAATTGAAGTTCATACAAAAGGACTTACAAGCTCCCTGCTTGACTTCCTAATGCTACCCACCAGTAGAACTTACTGACACGACCACGTGCAAGCTCCGAATCCACGGACTCCTTCTTTCTTGGATTCTTCAATCAGCTACAAGCTCCCCGCTTGTTTTTCTTTAAACTCCAGTGGTAGTAACCGAGTTGATCATCAAAATGTTGAAGTAATCTCTACCTTGAAAACCCTAAGATTTGTGTAAAGGAAAGCTCCTCTAGATCTCACAAGAGATTTACACAAAACAGAAAAATATGAGCAACAATACAACAGGAGCAACTCTCAAAACGTGGCTAGGGTTTTGCCTTATATACCTAGGGCAAAAACATAAAACCCTAAATGTTTAATGAGGTAGGGCTAAGTTGGAAATTCTGCAGAAAAAACGATCTAGCCGACTTTCGATCTATCGAGTCTATCCTTCGATCGATTGAGCCAGGCCGAAAGTCACAAAGATTTCTACAGCCTCTCGATTCCAACTTTACAATAATTAATCAACTTTGAGCAAGCCTAAACAAGACTAAACATATTGTTTTGATCATGGTTTGCCAACATTACATATTAAAGTTCTAAATACATTAAATCCTAAGTCTTTAAAACCTAACAAACTCCCCCTTTGGCAATCCGTAACAAAACACAAACTAAAAGCTCAAAGTGTACAAATAAAAAGTCATTTACAAAAAGTAATGCTCATAAAATAAAATTCAATCCTAACTACTATCCATCAGTTGCAAGTGTAGACAGCAGCCAAATCGAATCAACCTGTATATTTCTAAAACACTCAACAAACATATAAACGCATGTGTGACAGAAAAACAGTAAATCAACAGATATGTAAACTAACTCTCCCCCTAAGTTAGATACATCCAAAAATAAAAATGTAAGGTTGAATTTAATCAACCATCTTATTGGCTTTATTCCTTGACCAATTTGCTTGTAATTTAGCACTTAGTAACCCTGTATTTAGGTGGAAAAATTGTAAGGGTAGTGTGTGAGAAGATGTGAAGAAAAGTTCAAGAGTGTGCAAGAAAAACAGAGTCTTGCGACTGGATCTTACGGGTAAGTTGCGGCTGGCAAGTCGCCAAATGTTCCACACGTGCCAAGCATGCCAGAAGTTGAAGAGTCACACCAGCTGTCGCACTACAGGACAAAAGTCCCAGGCTGGCTAGGCCGTTAGCTTGCGGCTTGAACTCGCGACCACTGTTTTAAAAACCGGACCGAACCGGCCGGTCCAACCGGTTCAATCGGGAACCGAGAGGCAATCCGGTCTTGTTAAAACCTCCAAAACCGGTTAACAACCGATCAAAAACCGGGTAAAAACTGGGGTTGAACCGGAAATTTTGAAAAAAAACGGTTTGATGTCCGGTTTGATTTTTAAAACCATGCTCGCAACTTAACCCAGTCACGAGGTCAAGTCGCCAAAATGCCCTGTTTGGCAAAAACTGACGTTTTGCATTCCCTTCTCACCCTACTATATATACACCCTTATACCCACCATATTGCGAGAACTTCTAAAGAGAATTTTGTGAGAGAAATCTTAGAGAAATACAAGATTGATTCATCCACAATCTTAACCTTAGAGACTCTACAAATTCCTCTACTCTCTTCCTCTCAATTGTCATACCCTTGAGAGGCCTTTAGTCAAATCCTTATCTCACCACACCCACATCTATGAGAAGGTCTATTTGGTACTGTTGGGAAGCAATTAAGAAGGAATCAATTTACATTGGTTGATGCTATGGTCTAGTAGCGGAATCCGGTAAGCTAGAAAAGAAATAGGTTCGGCGCAATCTCGTTGGAGCAAGAAGCTTGGAGGGCTTAGGTACCTGGGTAGATTAGGCTTGAAGGGTCTATTGCTGTTCATGTATCCCAACTACATTTTCTAGTGGATTATTTGACCGCTTGGAGGGCGGCGGAGAGATTTTACGCCAAGAACTTCGGTTTCCTCTTCGATAACACATCATGTGTTGTCCGAGTGTTTGCATCTTCCTTCTTTTATCTTTGTCTTATATTTACTGCTGTGGATGTGTTTATATTTGGCTTCGATCGTTATCAATTCTGTTATAAGCTTGTTATCATATTCCGCACATTAACTGTTTGATATAAAGCTTGAATTGGTATTTTTGTTTTTGGGGTCTAAACGTTCAAAGGTATTACATACCCTTTTTGAACTTTCAAAAAACATTCTTGTAAGTTCACACAACACATAATAAAGACATATATCAATGAATAACCCATAAATATAAATCAATAAGCAGTGAACACATGAAACAAGAATCATATATCAAAAAATGTATTTCCCAACAAGAATAGCCCAAAGATTAAAAAGAAAGTATACACGGTGAAGCACCTAGATACAATCTAACATCAAATCCGCAAAAATAAAGGAAAACTCCCTCTAACTACAAAAACTCCTCTACAAGTCTCCAAACTCTACTCCCCCTTTTTGTGACGGAATACCAAACGACAATCATATGCCATCATCAAAAAGAGGTGGTGAGGGTGAACGAAGATGCGCCAAGTCAGCTCTCAAAGCACGTAGCTCATCAAGCAAGTCCACCAAAATCTGACCATGAGCCGCCTGAACGGTCATGACAGTTTCTAAGGTACGATGTACATCGAAGTCATCCGAAGGAAGTGGAGGAACAGCAGCACCAGTAGGATCAGGAACAGCCTCACAAGCAGGACCTGTAGAAGAAAAAGGAGGGGGTGCGGTACCAGAAGGCTCAGACCTAAAGTGTTTAGAGCCAGCTCGAAGATGAGCAGCCCTCTGTCTAAGAAAAGATGCACCTATGGGAGCAATCACATGGATGGGCTCAGAAGAAAGGAAATCATCTAGACCAAGATGAAGCAAAATCTTATGAATAAAGATAGGATGGACAAGAGCGTGAGATGCAGATGAACTCCTATAAACTTCATTCAAAGAACGAAGAAACAAGTGAGGAAAACTAATAGGAGCATCAGTGACAAGAGCATACAAAAATACACATCGCTCGAGAGGAATGGTGTGAAGATGAGAAATGGGCCAAAAAGAATGACAAACTATCCTAAAGAAAAGATATATAGTCTCAGGAAGCTTAGCAGTGGTGATCCGAGAATCAGAACCCTACTGAATAGAAGACCCAGTGATGTAAGACATGACATCACTCAACAAAGGAGACTCATCATAAGGGTAAACCGGGTGCTGAACCAAAGGTACCTCTAGAGCATCAGCCACTACAGTAGGAGGAATGACATACTCTACGCCTCGTATCCAACTCTTAACTAGAGTGTTGGAATCATAGACGCGGATAGAGATGTTCGAAAAAAACTCTCTAATCAGGGTAGCTGGAGGAGGAGGATCAGAAACATCCAACAAAGGTAACCAGCCCCGACGCTCAAAATTTTTCCTAATGGCAGGATCAAGCTCATCTAAGACAACAGAATGCTCAGCCCAAATTTTTCTCTGAAGGTTCAGTTTCTCAAAAATCTCTTGGTTTTTCTCACTCGAAAACCTTTCACGGTCAAAGGAAGGTGGGGGAGGAGAAGGAGAGGGAACAGACCTACAGGCTCTAGTCTTCCTAGGCATGATACTAAGGAAAGGACAGAGACACAAAGTAGAACAAAAAAAAAAAAAAAAAAAAAAATTAAGGGCAGACTGCAAATTAACACAAAAAAATAGAATAAAAAATCTATATGATGCATGAACAATTAAAATGTCATGATGCATGTTCTAATGCAGTAAAAATG
This sequence comes from Quercus glauca, assembly GCA_023736055.1. Taxonomy (NCBI): domain Eukaryota; kingdom Viridiplantae; phylum Streptophyta; class Magnoliopsida; order Fagales; family Fagaceae; genus Quercus; species Quercus glauca. Next base: position 55,819,515 of record CM043319.1, on the reverse strand, counting down.
AAGTTCAATCAAAGGTCAGATTAATAAAATTGGCTTGAACATAGGGTTTCTAACAAAAACCCCAAAATTGAAAAACCACTTGTTGAAATTTTTAAAACAAATAGATGAATTAAGCATCACATAACACAACACACAGAGTATAATGCTCAATTACATCAAAACAACAAGCCAATTTCATCAATTTTAACCTAATTGAACAAAATCCCCAATTCGGATGCAATACAAGCCCTAGAATTTTTAATTTTTCACAAATCCCAAAATTGATCAAATTAAACCACCAATATTATGTTTATATCATGTCCCTACAAAAACTCATTAATCAAAATCACAAAATAAGGATTGAATCAACAAAAATCCCAAATATGCATAGTCCGAAAATTTGAGAGAATAATGCATGAAAAATGCATGAAAACTTGAAAATAAACTCAAAAGGAAGGGCAAAAGTGTCTTACCGGCTTGAGAAAATAGAAACCTTGCAAAAATTTTGGAAGAAAATGACAAAAAAATCGCTGTGGAGCCTTGCCGAGTCAGAGAGAGAAAAGAAAAGTTTGAAACTTTTTGAAAAATGACTTTGAAAAAGTCAGATCTGAGTTTTAAAAAAACTTGATTCGCGATTTTCGATTGATCGAAAATTACATTCGATCGATCGAAACAACACGAGACTCATGAAGACATTTTAATAACAATTTCTATCGATCGAAAAACAGAATGGATCGATCGAAATAAGCAGAGGCTCACAAAAATTTTTAGAAAAATCACAGTTTTTAAAGGACTAAGCATATTGTGACACAAACTCCTCAAAGCATGAACAAATGATGAACAAAATGCATGAGTATGAGATGAAGTGCTTTTTCAAAAACCCTAGTTTTAATCCCAATTTCAATCATTCTCCCTTTGAATTCGCAAGTAACAAATATGTTGTGCATAATTCTCAAAATATTTTCAAACTTGGTTGGTCAGACCAAAAACACACACAATAACATGTACAGTGTTTAGCAAAGAGTAACTTGTGTAGCGTGTGCTACTAGTAAAAACTTGAGATACATGTGAGGTGGTATGTGAATAGTAATCAAACACAAAGTCTACAAAATTCATCACATAGAATTTAAAAGAGACTATCATCAAAAGAGTTACATCCTATAACTCTCACATCTCCTAGAATAAAAGCTTGCAATCATGTAAGTTTCTTGAATTTTTGCCTCATAATATACACACCAATTTTAATTTATGTGAGATGGCATCAAGCCTAATAGTACACACCAATTTTAAGCATTAAGCAATTAAACCGAGGCTTCACCTTATAATCTTTTTGTGCATGTGCTACATTTTCTTGAGCACAAAATCTTATGATATGCACTAAGGTGGTCATGATTGGCTAGTGAACAGTGGTGAGATGGTTATTTATGCCTTTCTCCAAAGGATCAAGTCCAACAGTCAAATAACATGTGACTTCAAGATTAAGACAAAGTGATAAAAACCATAAACATCTTTCCCACACAACATGCACTACAAAGTTTCAACTAGTTAAGTACAATAAATAAGCTCATCAAAGCTAAACAAGATACACAAGACATGATATATGTAAATATATTGACCAACCTTGTTTTCAAAAACCAAGAAAAATAACGTCAAACACAATTTTGCTTCCTTTTTTTTTTTTTTTTATTAAAAAGGAAAAACAAAATAAGTCCTAGAATGAAATGCATGAATGTTATGCAATGCAAATCCTAGAAACAAAAACACCAAAAACCAAAGAACAATGGTCACAAAAGAATAGAGCAATGAAGCACAAGGACCAAGGAAGCCAAAAGCAACTAGGAACGCCGAAGCACATCAATTATTTGACGAAGTGTCTCAAACTTACTTCCATCAAGCGGTTTGGTAAAGATGTCAGCGTTTTGACGAGTAGTAGGGATATATTCAAGAACAACAATTTTCTTTTCAACCAAATCCCTAATGAAATGATATCTAAGTTCAATGTGTTTGGTCTTAGAGTGCTGAACAGGATTCTTAGATATATCTATAGCACTAGAGTTATCGCAATAGACAACCATGGTGTCTTGAGGAATCCCATAATCACTCAAAAGCTTTTTCATCCAAAGGAGCTGAGAACAACAACTCTCAGTAGCAATATATTCTGCCTTAGTAATGGATAAAGAAACAGAGTTTTGCTTTTTACTCATCCAAGCCACTAGATTGGCTCCTACATAAAAACAGCCCCCAGTGGTGCTTTTTCTGTCATCAGCATTCCCAGCCCAATCAGAATTAGAAAAACTAGCAAGAGACAAATTAGACTCCTTGCTATAAATTAATCCATAATCACAGGTTCCACTCACATATTTTATAATTCTCTTAACAGCATTTAAATGAGAAACCTTAGGATTAGACTGAAATCTAGAGCAAACACCAACACTAAAAGAGATATCAGGCCGACTAGCAGTTGAATACAAAAGACATCCTATCATGCTTCTATGCAAAGTAACGTCAACAGACTCACCTGATGGATCAATTGTTAATTTTGCATTAGTAGCCATCGGTGTTCCAGCATGAGCAGCCTTGTCCAGTCCAAATCTTTTAACTAGATTTCTTGCATATTTAGCTTGAATGATGTAGATTCCTAACTTTGTTTGCTTTACCTGCAATCCCAAAAAGTAAGTCAGTTCACTAACCATGCTCATTTCAAACATCGCCTTCATTTCATCTACAAAAGAATGAGCAAGAGAATCATTAGTAGCACCAAAAACAATGTCATCAACATAAATTTGAGCTACAACAAAACCAGTCTTATCCTTTCTTAAGAAGAGAGTTGTATCTGCAGATCCCCTTTTGAATCTATGCTCAGTGAGATATGCAGTCAATCTGTCATACCAAGCCCTAGGAGCTTGTTTCAACCCATAGAGGGCTCTCTTTAATTTGTAGACATCATCCGGTCTGTGAGGATCAACAAAGCCTTTAGGTTGTTAAACATATACTTCTTCTTGTATTATCCTATTCAAGAAAGCACTCTTGACATCCATTTGATACAACTTGAAGTTTAGGTGACTTGCTATGGCCAACAATATTCGGATGGATTCTAACCTTGCTACTGGTGCAAAAGTCTCATCAAAGTCAATTCCTTCCACTTGTGTCTACCCTTGTGCAACAAGTCTTGATTTGTTTCTGATCACAGTGCCATGTTCATCTGACTTGTTCTTAAAGATCCATTTAGTTCCAATCATATTTACATTCTTCGGTCTAGGAACTAGTTCCTACACATCATTCCGAACGAATTGATGAAGTTCTTCATGCATGGAATTTACCCAATCAGCATCTTGAAGTGCTTCATCCACCTTCTTCGGTTCAAATTAGGACAGATAGCATGAGTGAGTAATCACATTCAAGGCTTTTGATCTCAATCTCATGTTATCATTCAAACTACCCAATATATTTGTGGAGGGATGATTCAGTCTCACTCTAGAGGATGGACCTTTAACTAAAGATGTGGAGATACCTTTTTGTTCAGATGGAGGACTGAGCTCACTTTGTACCCGTTGATTTTCACAAACCGGAGTGGATGGTTCTGAACTTGATGGTACTGAAACTGTATCATTTAACAACAACAACTCTTCCTCACTATGTTTCCCGACATACTCAGCAGGAAGTGAATCATCAACTTTAAGAGACTTATCTTGACCAAAAGCAGTGCTTTCTGAAAGTGCTTCTGAACACACATCATCATTTGTCACAACATTTGAAGATTCCATGACTGTTTTGGTTCTCAAACTGTACACTTTATAAGCTCTACTAGTGGAAGAGTATCCTAGAAAGTATCCTTTATCACTTTTGCATCAAACTTTTCTAGGTTCTCTCTATCACGTAGAATGTAATAGTCATTGCCAAATATCTTAAAATATTTGACAACAGGCTTCTTCCCCCTCTAGAGTTCATAGGGAGTTTTCTTGGAGTCAGGTCTGAAATACACTCGGTTGAGTGTATGACAAACAGTATTGACAGCTTCTCCCCAAAAGGATTTTGGCAACTTTTTGTTGTGTAACATAACCCGTGCCATCTCCTGTACAACCCTGTTTTTCCTTTCCACAATCCCATTCTGTTGAGGTGTCTTGGGCGAAGAGAACTCTTGATGAGTGCCTTGATCATTGCAGAAAGTAGCCAGCTTGGTATTCTCAAATTCTCTTCCATGATCACTTCTTATTCTGGCTATCACAGTATCTTTCTCAACCTGCAATTTCTTGCACAGATGTACCATCTTCTCAGGAGCCTCAGCTTTATCTTTCAAAAGCACAACCCAAGTATATCTAGTGAAGTCATCCACAACAACTAGAATATATTTCTTTCCACCCAAACTCTGAACTCTGACAGGACCCATGAGATCAATGTGCAGTAGCTCTAAAGGTCTTGAAGTTTGAACACTAGTCACAGACGAATGCTTGGATTTCACTTGTTTACCTATCTGACATGGTCCACAAATGCACTTATCTATCTTCTCAAACTTAGGTAAACCAATAACTGCTTCACATTTGGAAATCTTCTCTAACTGCTTATGACTGGCATGTCCCAACTGTTGATGCCACAAATCAACTTGATCAATCTTTGCACTAAAGCACTTGTTGTTCACAATTGGTGTTATACCATAACAGTTGTCAGCTATCCTTACACCAACACACATACAGTCACCTCCTCCATCAAGTATCTCACATTCATACTTGGTGAAAAGAATATTTAATCCATTGTCGCAAATCTAGCTTATGCTGACTAAATTGGCCTTCAGTCCATCAACATACCAAACATCTTCAAACACTGGCAATCCTAGAATATCTACAGTTCCAATGCCTCTGATCACAGATTTGCTTCCATCTCCAAAAGTGACTATCCCAATATTTCCTTCAAAGAGTGTTTTGAATAAACTTTTGTTTCCTGTCATATGCCTAGAACAACCACTATCCAAATACCAAAGACAAGAATCACGTGCCTTTAAGGCAGTTAAAGTAGTATAGCACAAATAATTCTTATCACATAAGATTATACCAAGATACTCAAGGAAAGATTTAACAAAAACAATAAAAGGCAAAGACAACAAGTAGACAAGTTGATATATAAGCAAAAAGATTTTCCAAAAATCCATGACAACAGGGGTCAAGGATCAGCTCAGAGATCAAAAGATCTGCAACAAAAAGAGCTACCCGCTCTGATACCACTTGAACGGTTTTTAGACCCCTTAAAAACAACAGTTGGATTAACCTAATTAATAGCCAAGTGATTAACTTAGTCAAATTTATGCAATTCTAGGTTATCACAATCACACAATCATATCAAGAATATATAAAGCAGCGGAATAATAAATAATACAAGATATGATGACCCAGGAAACCACACGGTAAAAACCTGATGAGGATTTGACCTAGCTATCCTCAAGGTAAACTTGAATCCACTATATGAAAGAATCAAAGTTCATACAAAAGGACTTATAAACTCCCCGCTTGACTTCCCAATACTACTCACCAGTAGAACTTACTGACACGTGCAAGCTCTGAATCCATGGACTCTTTTTTTCTTGGATTCTTCAATCAGCTACAAGCTCCCCGCTTGTTTTTCTTTAAGCTCTAATGGTAGCAACCGAGTTGATCATCAAGATGTTGAAGTAATCTCTACCTTGAAAATCCTAAACTTTGTGTAAAGGAAAACTCCTCTAGATCTCACAAGAGATTTACACAAAACAGAAAAGTATGAGCAACAATACAGCAGGAGCAACTCTCAAAACGTGGCTAGAGTTTTGCCTTATATACCTAGGGAAAAAACATAAAACCATAAACGTTTAATGAGGTAGTACTGAGTTGGAAATTCTGCAGAGAAAACAATCTGGCCGACTTTCAATCGATTGAGTCTATCCTTCAATCGATCGAGCCAGGCCGAAAGTCACAAAGACTTCTGCAGCCTCTGAATTCCAACTTTACAATAATTAATCAACTTTAAGCAAGCCTAAACAAGACTAAACATATTGTTTTGATCATAGTTTGCCAACATTACATATTAGAGTTCTAAATACATTAAATCCTAAGTCTTTAGAACGTAACAATTTTCAGTTTCAGTAAAATAAGCGGTTCCTAAACAAATCCTAACTGTGAATGAACCTTAATAAGGTTGTCACCTTGTTGTACACTTCCAATGGCTTTGATATTATTTGTGTAAAGTTGTGATTTACAACTATGTTTTATGTTGACTTTATTCTATGATAAAAAGTGTTGTAATTGATTTAATTTTGTTCTTTATATTTTGTGAGATTTTATTGTATTGGGTTTAGTATTAAATTGGTGAAGACTCAAACTTAATTGAAGATCAAGTGGATTTTGTGAGAAGCTAACCCGCAAAGTAGCCACGTGAGAAGCACATGACTGGAAGTTGAAGAGTCGTGCCAAGCTGTTAATTTCACGAGTATTTCGTGAGTAAGGCCTTCTCACGAGATACCCACGAAACTCTCTGCCTAGAGGATTTTTAAGTGTGACTTTCTTACCCTTCACCCATACTATATATACCCTCATTACCCACAAATGTAAAGTAGGTCATTCAGAGAGAAAAACCCTAGATAGGTTTTCTACAACACATACACCTATCTTTTAGAGAAACAGCTACTCATCCTTAGTGAAAAATTATTTTAGCCTCTTCTCCTTCCCTCTCCCATTGTCATACCTTGAGAGGAGATTTGTACCCAAACACAACCTACACATTTTCAGAGTGTAGAGAGTGTTTTGGAACTTGGAAAGCTTTGGGGATTTGCCAAAAGAAGCGGTGAGGTTTGGCGGATGCAATCGGGCATATTGCGGGATCCGAAAAGTTAGACAATACACGGTTTTGAGAAGCCTTGTTGGAGTAGCAGTTTGGAAGGCTTTGGTGCATTGGGTAGATTAGGCTTGGAGGGTCTCTTGCTATTCGTGTATCCCAACTTATTGTCTAGTGGATTGATTTACCGCTTGGAGGGCAATGAAGAGGTTTTTCGCAGAGTTTTTCGGTTTCCTCTTCGATAACACATCACCATGTTATCTTATGGTTACATCTCTCTTCCCTTACTCTTGTGCTTTACTTTTATTGTTTGTTATTCATGTTTATACACTAGAGTAGTTATCGATTTATTGCGCTTCATTTACTCTTGTTCCGCACTTAGATAAGTTAGAGTAAAAACAATCTAGCCGTAATTTTAATTGGGGGTCTAAACAAGCTTTGGTGTTTTTAACACATAATCAAGCTTTCAATTTGTTAGGGAGATAGCACTTTTAAGGTATTCTAATTGAAGCCTTAATATAACCTACATGAATACCACTTAATCTAAAAATTTAAACATAAGGATTTGGGCAAAATTATGTTATATTATTTTCTCAAAGCTTTTTTATTTTTAGTACATGTGAGACTTTTGCTCATACGTGTATACTCATTAGGTGAAACATCAACCACACTAAGTTACTAGCATAAATAAAAATTAATAATTAAATAGAAGAAAAAAGTGGACATGCAGTACCTAGTTTTATATTGTAGGCACACTAATCAATTTCTAAAAAATTATAATATAAAACGGCCAGTATGACACTCATATGACATGGGTACAACACAAACATTACATGGGTACAACTGTAACGTCCCAATCAGTTTTTTTTTTTTTTTTAAGGAAAAGTCAAGATCAAATTTTTGGGTTCCCACGTGCCCACCACACAGTTCACTCCATCTTATCTCTTTTTTGGCCAGCTCACTCTCTGCATTTCTTTCTTTTCATTTTTTTTGTTTTCTCTCATACACTCCTCTCTACTCTTTTATCCTCTCCATCGGCACTTCCACACCACCACCACCATTTCCACCATAGTTTTTCTGGCAAGATCACCGGAAAATTGTTATGAACCCATAAACACCTTCACATCCTTTATTTGAGGTAAAAATTTATAATCTTTTTTGTGGGTTTTACACTTTTACTTGAGGTTATTTTTATCTAAGTTTTAATAATGATACCCATGTGATTTATGAGCATTGGAAGTGATATTTATGTGCTTGTATGTATAGGTTTTGTATTGGTGGAATTATTTGATGAGTGGGTATACGGTTTATACTAATGATGATTACTTAAGGTTTATGTATGGTGGAAAATTTAGGGGTTTTGAGTTATAACATGTGATGGTTGGTAAATCTAATTTTTCTATTGCCATTGGGTTTATTTGGAGTTAGTTGAAGTTCTAAATTTCTTGTCTTGGAGGATATTTTGATTTTGCTTTCATGGATCTCTTAATGATGTAGTGTAAATTTTATGGAAGCTAATCATAATGTTGGAGATGATATTAAATGGGTTAACTTTATAAATTGAAGTTTATGCCTTGTGAATCAATTTGTTGAGAAACTTTGGAAGTGGAATATATTATTATTGATGAGGTTAAATACTTGGCTTGCGTAATTAAGTGCTCATTTGGCAATTCCTAAATTGTGGCTAGATACAATTTTAAGCGCTATGCTTATTGTGATAGGTTTACTTGATATTGTTTAGGTTCTAGCTAATCTCTTTGGAGCTTAGAGAATTAGGATTTTGCAGTTGCGAGGTAAGTAGCTTTTTAATGGGATTTTTGGAAAATAATCATGTTTCATAAATGTTGTTTTTGGATCAAACACATTTTGGAAAATTATATATGGATATATGTTTTCTTAAAAGTATTGTGTGTGACCCTATTATATATTATTATATATGAAAAGTGCATCATATTTGGTATTGTATTTGGAAAATGCATGATAGAAAATTTAAATATGCTTATCTTGTCTTGTATTATTTAGGAAATTGATAGAAAATCTCTTAACAAGAATGAAATTAAAAACCTTACAAACTTTGTAGAAGTTAGATTATTTAAGATTTTTCTGAAACTACCTAGATATAAACTATGTGTTTCAAAGTAATGTAACATGTGTGCGTTATGTGGTTTTAACACCATGGCATGTGTGATTTCCCGGTGATCACCCGATTTGGTTTTCGTAGTCTTTGTGATAACGGAATCAAATCTAGGTTAGTGCCCTTTCACTTTGGATGATGCGTTCTTCCCTGCTGCCCATGGGGGGGAAGAGGTTCTTTGATTGTGTGTGGGTGAGGTTGCTGTCCATGGGGCCAAGAGACCACATGTAAGAGAGGTCATATTTGATGCACTCTCTCTGCTGCCCATGGGGGGAGAGAAAAACCTTGAGGGTATGGGTGAGGCTGCTGTCCATGGGGCTAAGAGTCTGCATACCAGAGAGGACAATATCATGCCAGTTCTAAATAGGTGGATCCCCTGACCGGTCTATGTGGTAGTGTGGTATATTTGTGATAATTTATCTTATGTTAGATATTATGGCTTTGGACATTATATTGTTGATGGTCACAGATTATAGTATATAGTTTCAAGGTATTTACTTTGAGAAACTTTGTGTTTCATTATTAAATCATTCTTGTCATATTATTATTATTGAAGGTGAAACTTGCATTTCCCCCACCCCTATTAATTATGCTACTTACTGGGTTCTGTCTCATTCCATTAATTTATAAACTTTTCAGAGTAGACAACAATCTTTTGAGATAGCTTTTTGGTGGCTAATAGTAGTTAGACTAACTATTGATGGAGGCTGAACTTTTGTAGTGGAGATATTAGATGATGTACATCTTAGAATAGGCTTGACTCATCCTTTTGTATATTATAGTGGTTGTGACTTTATTCCCACTAATGGAACAAGCTACTGATATGTAATTATTTATTCAGACCTCTATTCTTTTGTGGCCAATGGTCCTTGTAATTATTGCTTAGAGCTCTGACTTACTTTGAGAGTATATTCAATGGAATTATTATGATAATTCTTGATGTTGGTACTTGATAGGATTTATATGGATTGAATTGTCAAAAAAGAAAAATTTACAGGTACTTAAAACGTCTTTCTCATGCTTTGGACCCTTTGGGGTTTGGGGCGTGACAACAACACCCTACATAGGTTATGATTTGTGAATATGTTGAATGCTTAATCTATCCTAGCATGCTAGTTGAATTACTTGCTTAATCACTCATATTCAATCTACTTTACACATTGTTTGAGTACTTTATTGTTTTTCAATCTACTTTACACATTGTTTGAGTACTTTATTATTTTATCTTTCAATTAGGCAAGTTGGCTCTCTACTCTAATTGAGTTAAAAATAAGTACAGTTCATATGATAAAATATTAGGTGGGTCCTTGAATCCCTAGTGTTTTTTTCTTTTAATTTCTCTTAAATTGATTCTGCTAAGTTTAATTGTAGTTTCATTATTATCTTGTTTTATCTTTGGGTGGGAAAAAAAAACATACAACTATTTTTATTTTCTACTTAATAATAGATGTTTTTATATTAGTATCAATCATTCCCTATGGATCGACTTCGGACTCATCGAGATATTATTACTTGCCAAAAATCTACACTTGGATTTGCATTATTTTCATTGCAACAAGTTTTTGGTGCCGTTGCCTGGAAATGTGCATGCTGAATAGTGAACACTGTGTTTTAATTAACGCTTTGTTTGTTTCAGCATTAATATTTTTTAGAAAATTGTTCATTTTTTAGAGAGTATTTTCTGGAAAACTATCTCATTTTCTGGTGTTTGGTAACAACCTTGAAAATGGACTTGATAACGTCTTATGGTGTTTGGTATCCACAATTTTTATAACATTTCTTGTATAATTTAAAACATGTATAATATGTGTATTGTGTAAACCTACCTAATGTAACCAATATAAATAAGTAATAAAAAAACCAAGAATGAATTTGGTTTTCAAACTAAAATTTTGACACAAATACAATCAAAATTAGCTGTCAAATTTTCATGATCTCAAATACTCATGTTGTTCATGTATAGGAACAGTAGCGTACATAATATATATATATATATATATATATATATTAACCATACTTCTCATAATTCAAAATAATCATTATACCCATAAGTTCCATTTTAAATAGTTCAAAATGCCACATAGGCCAGATAGTTTACTGGCAAACTAATCCTGTACAAATAGTTTGATAAGTACTAAAAATTGTTATAGACCTGTTAACCGATCTATGAGGAGGGGAAAAAAAAACCTTAATAAAGAACGGTATTATAAAGGGGAGAAGAAATAGGGAGAAAAAAGAGAATAGAGGCAAATAGAGAGAGAAATCTGTGGGAAGAAAAAAGGTAAGAGGAGGTGATAGTGAGGGTGCGAGAAGAGAGAATAAAACAAAGAGAAGAGAAGAAGTGAGAGAGTTTATTGTCAGAAAGGTTTAATGAGTGAAAGAAAATATTGTTTCCTGAATAAGAAGAATATAATATTTATAGGAGTTATGCGCCGCATGAGAGAAAGATTGTTTTCCAAATTTTTTTTTGAAAAACAATCTATAGAAAATAAGCCTTATTTTTATAAGAATTTTCTGTTGACTAAAGATAGTTTTCCGTTGACTAATTTTTTTTATGTTACCAAATACTAGAAAATGTGGAAAACTATCTTTATAGAGAGTTTTCAAGCGAAACAAATAGAGCGTTATATTATTTTCAATAGTTTGCTAGATTTTGGTTTAGATTAGTTGTTTTTATTTAATAATTTTTTTTTATTTATTTTAGGTACTTAATTATTCTCCTCAAGGAGCAAAGATTGGGGGCATTGATCAATTTTGCAAGACACCTATTATAAACTTAAGTTTTTGTTCCAATTTGTCTAAAGTTACCCATTTAATTGTGTATGAGCATTTGGCAACGTGAACATACAAAACGACTTTATAGAATAGAATTGGAGCAATTAATTGTTGAGTTACCTAAGCTTATAAAGAAATTTTTGATAATTTGTCTTCCATGGCTGATGATTAGAGTAACCAAGGAAAGAATAAGTACCACAATGGCAAAATGATCAGCCTATCAAATCCCTTAGGGGATTATTTGCAACCTACCAGAACCAATATACCATCGTGTATGATGTTCCCTGATGTTGTGGGAAACTTTGATATGAAATCAGCTGGGAGAAAATGGGCTTTTGCCCTTTTTATAAAAAAAATCTAGCATTTTGCCTCCTTTCTCAAACTAATTAGGGAAATGCCCATATTTTGAAACTCGATTTTCTAATAATTGAGTTTCAATTAAAAACTCGATTTTTGGACAATCGAGTTATAACAAACTGAAAAAATAATAATAATAATAATAATTTTTGGAACTCAAGCCCTATGAACTTGAATTCCATGCAATTTTTTTTTTTTTTTTTTAAAAGTTTGATCGCCCCATACTTATAGCTGCATTCAAAGAGCCCTATAGTGGCGTTTTAAATGGAACTCGAACTCCATGAACTCGAGTTCCATGCAAGTTTTTTTTTTTTTTTTTTTTTTTTTTTTTTTTTTTTTTTTCTTCTTCTTAAGTTTGATTGCCCCATACCTATAGTTGTGTTTAGGGAGCCCCATAGTGGCGTTTAAAATGGAACTCGAACTCCATGAACTCAAGTTCCATGCAAGTTTTTTTTTTTTTTTTTTTTTTCTTTTTTCTTAAGTTTGATCGCCCCATACCTACAGCTGCATTCAGAGAGCCCTATAGTGGCGTTTTAAATGGAACTCGAGTTCCATGCAAGTTTTTTTTTTTTTTTTTTTTTTTTTTTTTTTTTTTTTTTTTTTTTCTTCTTCTTAAGTTTGATCGCCCTATACTCGATTTTGAGAAAATAGAGTTTCAAAAATGGGTATTTCCCTAATTAGTTTGGGAAATGAGGCAAAATGCTGGATTTTTTACGCGAAAGGAGCGAAGGCCAATTTTCTCCAAATCGGTTGTGATTAAATTACTCCCTAAGTTTCATGGGCTTGATTATTAAAGCATGTATTTGCACCTTAAGAAATTTGATGAGGTATGTGCTACATTGCAATATAACAATATTATTGAAGGGGAGATTAAACCCCTATACACACAAAGTAACCTTTAAAGTTCTTGAATGTTTGGGGTTTTGGGAATCATTGGAGAGCAATCCCAAATCTTCAAGAGGTCTTAGAGTGATCAAGGAGACTTGACCATGCGATTGGCGGCTCAACTTGCAGATTTGGTAACTAGAGAATACAGAGAATTTGAGTAACTAGTTGGTAGTAGGAGGCTGGAGGGCTTGAGTTTGTTGTTACTTCATTGCTTTGAAGGCATTGTACATAAGATATACTGTAATTATTTTCTCTAGTGGTTCATTTGGTGTAGTGATGCCCCATAGAGGTTTTTCCGCCCAGTTATCGGGTTTTTTCTCTTTGTAAACACCTCAATGTGTTGTGGCTATGTTTTGATTTTGTGGGATCGTTTCTATTATGTTGTTTTCAATGCTAATATAAACCCGTTAATCACATTAACAGTGAGATCTAATTTTATAGATTAGCCTAAAATTGACAAAGCCGTAAAGTTTGGGGTCTAAATCATAACCATAGTTAAATTTGGTAGTTCTCATAAGTTTATAATATGAACCAGAAAACCACGAACGAAAAGCGTATTATAAATAAAAGATCATTCGTTTTGCAAAAACAAATGAAAGATCATTCTAGCCTATCAAAAGTTTTGTCTAATGACTCCTTGCGTTGTTTTAGAGATTGAGTTTCATATGGGCTTTCTATAACCAGGTTATAAGGCCCACTTACAGCCCACAATTTGTTCCATAGAAAATTTGGGCTGCAATTCTAAGGTTAATGAGATTTGAGACTGCTCTGCTCATTGACATAAGTTGCTAGCCACAACTGCCCTCTCCCCCCTACCCCACCTGTTTGTTAAATTGGCAGATGAGGGAGATGTGTCGTCCTAAGGCCACTTCGCATTTTTAACAAAATCATTCTGTAACCAAGGAAAAATTCCTGTTAAACCATATTTTAATTTTTAACAAAAAGCTGCTAACTTTGAAAATGAGAATAATTGAGTTATATATTGTTTAAATTAGACTAAACCTGCATTGCTAATTTTATCAGAAAAATTGCACCTAGTGATATATTCATTGGTGAAATTGCGCCATCCCACTCTAAACTGTGAACGAACCTTAATAAGGTTGTCACTTTTTTTTTTTTTTTTTGAGAGAGAGAGAAGAAAATAAGCAGTCTGATGCAATACAGTTGTCACCTTGTTGCACACTATCAACTGCTTTGATATCACTTGTTAGGGAAATAGAATTTTCAGGGTACGTATTCTAATTGAAGCCTTAATACAACATGCATGGACACCACTTAACCTAAAAGTTTAAACTTATGGGTATGGAAAAAATTACGTTATATTAATTCCTCAAGTTTTTATTTTTTATTTTTACTACATGTGAGACTTTTACTCAACAGGTGAAACATCAACCACACTAAGTTCCTAGCATAAATAGAAATAAATAACTAAATAGAAGAAAAAAAAAATTATAGCACAGACGCCATCAAGAGCAGACGCCATAAGTTGAAATTAAAAAATAATAAAATTTATATTGTAGGCACACCAAAAGTAGAAAACCTTGGCAGTAACTTAGAATTGGTCTTACCCATATTCTTAACAAAACAACAAAAACCAAAAAGGCCAATGTCTTAGAATCCCGTTTCACCAGCTGCTGATTGTCTTAAATAACCAGGTTTCAATGTTTCATACAGTATCTCAGCCATCACTACAAGATCTGAGCCAGGATTTATCTTAATGATGGGTAAATAGTGTGTTCCCAATCCATAAAGAAGTATGACTACATGCACCACAAAACTCTGTAGTCTTGAAAACAATTTTTGTCCATCATTCATTATCTACCAACGCATAATCAGTGTAAGATGCAACTAGCAAAATATTACAAAGATTAAACGTTTAAAAAAAAAAATTAAATAAAAAAGACAGATCTGCTGATGCTCATTAAAAATGCTTATTTAACGTGAGTCCATACATGTATCAGAAAAACAGAAATTATAGTCCGTACCGATTGATGATAAGTTGATAACAAATATAGTTCAATTTTCTCCCAAGTGGTGACATGACCAAATAAACCTTCTCATTAAAAATAAATAAATATAGGAAAAAGGATAATCAGATCACCTTAATTCATTGTTGAAGGTCGAGACTATAAGAATGAGAGAAGGTTTGTGCAGCAAGCCAGCAACTCTTGAATAATCATAGTAACAAGAAAATCATATAAAGAAAACAAGGCTAATGAATTACAGTTGAACCACTCAAATAGCCATTTAGGCATTTAAATCTGCTTGAAAGTCTACAGACCAAGAGATGCCGTGAAATGCTGCTATGACAGAGTATCTAAGTTATCAAGGAAGCTGTAATACTGCACCTCCAAAAAAAAAAAACAAAACAAAACAAAACAAAAAATCAAAAAAAAAAAAAACAAACAAACAAAAGACCACTAATTTCTATATAAAAAAATTCACAGAAAACTGTAGACAGTGAAAAAGATTAGTGGCCATTACAAGTAATTATAAATATTGCCTGGTGACTATTTGCCTCAGCCCTTATAGCAGTACAGGGAAAAATGACAGTAACCAGTGAACTTAAACAAGAATTGAGCAAGCAAATCTCCACTTACCTAAAATATCATGGGAGATACAATGGTGTTGGAAAACCTCCGGGTGAAATGATATGAAGACATATACTTTCTTTGACCATTTCAAAAGAGAACTTCACAAACAAGCCAATGAGCCTAAGGACCTCTGAATCTAAGTTTTCGGTTGCTGAGAAACGTGAGTAATTAATTCCTGTCAAGAAAGGGAAAAAAATTAGCACTTCTTTTTATCCCAGTAGTATTCCTTCTTTTATGGAGAAACCATGACAATGAAGAGTGATGCCATTACCTCAGAAAATCTAACATGATCATGATGCAAATGAGAAGTTTTTACAATGGTTTCCCACTTGGTTTTAGTGGAGGATGTCTTAGGTTCCTGCTTTTTTAGATTCACTTGACTGCCAAGATTTGAAAGTGATAACAGATTACTAGAGGAAATGGAAGGCAGCGTACGCCAAAGCCAAGACTCAGAAGGTGATTTTGGTAAAGGAGGGGGAGCAGTGGACTGTACAGAACTAGCATCCACATTTCCTTGATCATCTCCTTTAAGAATCTGATGACTTTCAATATTTAGATTTCCTTCAGTAGTCACTTTTGAGCATTCCAAAGACCTAGATCTTTCAATAAGTCCTTGATCCCGTCCAGAGCCTTCCATCCTGACCTCTTGGCCTTTCAAATTTGATATTTCAGACTCGGAAGATAAATCAGCATCACCAGACCCATCGGGTTCTACTATGCTTCCTTCCATCAAAACATCTAGGCATTTTGAATGTTGGAAAACAAATTCTCCAGTAGGAATTTGTTCCGGCTGCCTGCTCGCTAAAGACGTATCCTCACCAGCAGAGTCCATACATCCCTTGGTATCGGAGGAACTTGAGTTTAAAAATGATTTTTTTGCAATATTTACAGTATCTACATACAATGTCTTCTCAACTGCAGGGCTCATTGAACCTGAAGCTTGTTTATCTTCGTCACTGCCTTTAATATTCAGATTGAACCTGTTCGCTTTACTATTTTGAATTTCTTTGGGAATGATGGGAAACCTGACTCCACGAAAGGGAGACTGAGGTGCTTCATTCCGGTAGGGAGATACTCCAGCACCCCATGAACGCCTGTAGGGAGATAACCCACCTGCTGTTGTACGCAGTTCCCCCGAACGAGTAAACCAACGGGATTCACCGGTCTGCTTATTCCCAACTGCTTTTTGCAGTTCCCCCGAACGAGTAAACCGACGGGATTGACTGGTCTGCTTATTCTCAACTGTATTTTGCAGTTCTCCAGAACGAGTAACCCAACGGGAATGAATGGCAAGCTTATTCTCAACCTTCTGCAGTTCACCTGATCGAAATCCATTGGCTAATTTGGACTTACTAACATTATCCCAAGCATGCTGAAAAGAGACAAGACCACAATCAATGAATCTGAATTGTGTTAGTTATATCAAGAACACTGAATATTAAGAGAAAATGGAAATGGAAATGCTCACCTTTTGAGCAGTTTCATTGTGAGATCGAATATAAGCAGTTTTTCCTTGTCTTACAATGTCACCGGTGGAAGACACAGGACCCTGGGTAACTTTCATCCCCGGCAATGGATTTAAGAGGCACAAAGAATTCTTAAGGCGTAATCGTGTGAATAACCCACAACCTTTAGCTGAAATATTGCCAGAATTGTCATATTCACTGTCTTCAGCTTCGCTTTCCTCTTCCTCTTTATTTTGGCCATATACTGTTATCATGTTAGACTTGTTTTGATTACTTAAAGGCTTCCTATCCCCACTAACCACTCTATTAATTTGTCTAGGTTGCTCATGTGTAACACTTGGCTTCCTTGAAGCATATTGAGGTGGCTCTAAAGCCATTGCCCTGGCTGCAGGTAGGAAGCGTCTCATCATAAAGTCTAGAGTTTGTGGATCTGTCGAAAAGTTTCCAGAAGGTTTCATTTCCAGACCACCAGACCCGCTCAGACCATTTGAACTACAGTTCATGGAGAATGAATCCGTAGGAGACAGCGTGTCAAATGCATCAGAGTAAACATCATCATTTTCGTCCTCCAAATCGGAGCTCCCTTTCTCATTTATTCCCTCATTGCAGAACTCTGATTTGGTCGCTTTGTCCTTTGAAGAATATGCTTTAATTTGATACCTAAGCCTATTTGTATCTTCATATTCCTTTTCCAAAGGCTTTTTCATACTATCAAAAAACCTTACAGGAGGAAGTTTTGGAGTAACAGATTTCTCCTCAAGAGGCTGAGGGTGAGGCTCAGGTCTATTGCCATCCTTGGCTCTTCCTGGGATCTGCTCCCAATTAAAAGGAACCGCAACGGGTTCTGTCACTTGATCCGTTTCTGATCCACAAATAGGAAGAGTAAATCGCCTGCTGCGCATAGGACTCTCAATTACTTTCCTATTCCTTCTATCTTCAGAGGCTAATGGTGAAGAAAATCGCCTCACAGACATAAGTGGTGCATTAAAATTCAATTTTCTTTCCCCCATCCTAAATAACAACCAAGTGAATTCTGTGCTGTACAGTCCCTCTTACTTACAGGTCACCAATTGTCAACAATTCATAGACAGTGGCAAGATAATGCGGCCAAAATCATCATAAATCCCTCCAAATGCCAATTTTCCATAAATCCTAAAAATAAGCAAAAAAGGAAAAAAAAAAAAAATTAACCCATATAGCAAATCACTAATGATAATAAAAATGGAGCACCAAAGGCACTTATCATTCTCAACTGTGAGTATGTGACTAGGAATTTAAAGCAGAAAAAATAATTAAAAAACAAACGATTAATAAAATTATTTCGGTTTAATGGTAGCCAAAGTGAAAGATTAAGTTTTGAATACTAATTTTCTCATCATTTGATATCTCAGTGAAGAAATAGAAAGAAAAAAAAAATCCTAATTTAACTACTAAGCCAATCGGAAACTAAAGCAAACTAATGGAAATACAGATTTTAATATATCATTTTATTTATTTATTAACTTGATCTCAGCAATTAAAAAACTAATTCTGCAAACGAAACAATAAATCAGACAACAAAGTCTTGTCAGATAAGCTCAATTTCTAATTTTTAAGATAGTAGATGTTGACAGTTAATTCTAAACAACCAAACAGAAGAAGCATTGATTAGATAACTAACAAGAACTACCATTTCTTATTGTAAAACCACCCAAAAAAAAACGAAGAAAAAACACTACTCAAAAACAACTATAAAGAATTTCTTGATAAGTATAATCTTGCCAGCACAAAACCTTACAATGAGATTTGTTTACCTGATGGAAGATTCACTGGAACTGAGTGAAACTTAGCAACAGTTTCATACTAAAAAGAAAAATGGGGAACAATTAAAATACAAGAAAGTTCCAAGAAAATTCAGAATTTACCATCTAAAGAGAAAATGAACAGAGAATTACTCATACACGATCAAAAAAAGAGATTACCAAAGAAAATAGTAAACATACAGTGAGTGAAAGATGGCTGTTCTTTGTAATGATGGCGTGTTGCTTTGGGGGAATGTGTGATAACAAAGAAAGAGACTGCAGAGAGAGAGAGAGAGAGAGAGAGAGAGAGAAATATGAGTGTGCTTGCTTTTTACTTTCTGCGTATATGGGTGGCTCCATGCGCTCGGACAGAGACAGTACAGTAACTGAGTAGTTTATAAACTGACTCGAGGAGAGATAGATAGATCGTGCTTCAATATTCTCTTATCTCTGCTTCTGTCGCGTTTGTAGTCACGCGCGTTTTGTTTATTCTTTTTTCTCCTACTTCTTCCTTTTTTTTTTTTTTTTTTTTTTTTTTTTTTTTTTTTTAAGGGTCTTCTTCTTCTTTTCTTTTGGCTAGTAGTATAATTTTTGGCACATTACCTTTTATACTCTATAGTTTCTATACTTTCTTTTTTCTTTTTCTTTTTTTTTTTTTGGGTAAAATACAATTATTCTAGTTTTATGTTCAAGATCATTTTGGTCCCTAAATTTAACTTTGTCTCTAAACTGTTACTAATTTTTCTCCACTTTCTTATAATGATTGGGAACTAAGTTAATTAGTTTTGAAAAAATTTACACTTAACTAGCATTAACCTAAATCTCAAAAGTGTTAACTATATTTTACTTTTCTTTTTTTTTTTTTTCTTTTTGCAAAGTTTATACATTATACTTTAGGCATAGTCTCTGTTCCCCCCACCTCCCCTTATATTTGCTACGTAAGGCATGGTGTCATATTGATCCATATAATCTCAACTAGAAATAATAATAATAATAACAATAAAAACCTTATAGTTTTCTCGTAAAGCAAGAAAACTCCTAAAGTTTTAAGTATAATATTTAATTTTGTACAGTACATTTTATATGTAAATGGTTAACCGACTTTTATGTGTATCATAAAACCCTCTACGGCATTATTTATGTGAAAATAAATAATAAAAATATGAACACATGTCATTACATTAGCCGTTCACTATTTATTTTCATGAGTTTTTTTCAATTTATATATTAAAATAAAAATTCTATATAGGAGTTAAGTGTTACACTCAAAATTTTAAGGACGAGATTTCACAGGAGTTTGTATAATTTTCCTTAATTTTAAAAGTTTCAAATTGAACCCTTTAGTTAAAATGATTCAAATTAAACCCTAAATTTTATAATTGTTTTCTAACCTTTTATTGAAAACAAAAAAGGAAAGGAGAAAGAGGTTTAGGGTTGATGTAAATAAAAACATATAATTTCATTAGTTTCAAATAAAATTAACACCCCCTACCCCTCAAACCCAAAAATTAAAGTTCGATTTGATACTAGTAAAGTATAAGGTTTAATTTGTAACAAGCTTATTAAAATTATAAAGTTTAATTTGAAACCACCATTAAAATATAGGGTATTAAAATGTCATTTACTTATGATAAAAAAAATTGTCATTTACCCTCTTTCAAAAAAATAATAATAATAATTTACCCCAATTTCCATACTCCTTGACAATGAAACAGTAAATAAATATAATTATTGTGATGGACTGAATCTATACATGAGACATAGTAAATACAAATGACTTACTTAAACAATATTATGCTGCTTATTTAATTACATATTGTGAAGAGAATATTATCATTTTAAAAAAAAAAAGTCATTAAGAGAGTGCTCTAATGGGGTTGCTGTGATCTGTTTTTCTAAAATTAGAGTTTTAAACATATGAAGCCATGACATACCAACTTATTTTATAGATATTAGATCATTTGGTTGGTTAAAATTATTTCAAACTAAATTCAGATCCATTTATATTATAAATTTTCGCTTCAAGCACAATTAAAAAGATTGATAATATCTAAATTTGAGTAGCATATGTACTTTCATCTCAGTAGATTTCTCTATGAAAATTAACCTCATCCTAATAAAGGAGCAACCTCTATATTTAAAGGTTTTTTTTTTTAATACAAGATAGAATTCTATTCTAACCAAATCTAAGTGTATATGTGTGTGAAGCTTCTTCCTAGAGACTTGAACCCTGGTTCTTGCCTTCCCACACTCCAGAAGCACTTATACTTGTGGAGTGACTATTGCACTAAGAGTGTGCGTTGGTCTGTATTTAAAGGTATGAATTGTGCATTAATGTTTATCATTTACTATTTATTTATATATTAATAGATGAGCACACGATTGAGGTGGTTGTCAAAAATAAAATGCACGACACATCCGTGTGAATAAAGATAACACAACATAACACCTCCCAATCCCATTTCTGATATATCTCAAATTTAATGATATTGAGGTTTGGGTTGGGAGGTCACGGACATACAGCTGGGAAACAGAGTCGGTTGCTAAAGCCAACGGTCGCAGTTTCGACAATTTTGGCGGATTAGTTAAACCGACAATTTTTAATTGACATACATTATTCTGCTCTATGAATGGGAATGACTTTGTCCCACGCACCATTAATCAATCATTGCCAATTATGTTAATACCAGACACAGATTATCCTTTCGAGGCAGGTTTTACGTAAAGCAACGTAAATAAGTAAGTAATTTTTACCCCAAAAAAAAAAAAACGTAAATAAGCAAACAGAGTAAATAATTAATTAATAGGGGTACAGAATATTACACTTTTTACACACACAAGTATGAGATTATTTTTTTTTTTTTTAATATTACTAAGTATGAGATTTGTTTTATTTTCCTTTTCTATGAAATATGCGGAAACTTTTAATTTGTGAAGCTGAAATGATTTTATGGTAAGAGAATATTAATACGTGCCATTCATACTATTATTGTAGTTTGAACAAGAAATCTTTTATATATGGCACCAGCGCAAAGCGAGGAAGACCAAGGGTGTTACTCCCCGTCCCATCCTTTCTTCAGGTTGGAAAAAATTCGCTCAGGATGCAAATGAAGCAAGTTATAGGCACGGTCATTCATAATAAGGATATTTGGACATTAATGATTAGAGACGAAAGATATATGGGAGGGGTAGTTGTAGAGGTATCCATGACGGAAAATTCTTAAGTACTTCTATAGTATGGAGAAATTGTGCTCCCTCTTCTCACATTCATGGTGGATGGTCCTAATATGAATTTAATGATGAACTCCACTATAAATGTGAAAGGAGAAAGCATCATACTCCGTGTTTCGAGAGTACCTAAAAATTACTCATCCACGGGTCAAGTTAGATTGAGTTTGAGGTACACTTGTCACTCAACCTAACAACTTCGGGTTTTGAAATTCTAGACCTACCATTGATCATCAATTCTGTAAAAATTAACTGCCATAACTTTGTAATTCCACCAGTCAGATTGGTCAAAGTCGCCTCTAGCACAGTATGTGTCGTTATTGTCATGACACGGTGGAACTCATGAAGATTGGTTGAGATCTCCACCAGATCTAGTGGAGATCTCAACCGATTTGCAAAGATTGGGTGGCAAAAGTGAAGAAGGCAGCTCACGACGAGAGGAGGAGGAGAATGGCGGGGTTTTCAGTTAGATTGGTCCAATCGAGTTGCATACAAAGAAACCCACCACTCGACCAACCAATATAGAGTGTTCTTGACACAAACCTAGCGTTGACCACCACATTGCTTGGATTGAGTGGGTTTCATATCAATTGGCTTTGAGTTAGACAGATTCGTTGGGTTTGGATTCGGGTTGGACAACCTTAGGTAGTTGCATGAGTGCTAAGAAAGAGAGAAAACTAGTATTTTGATAACTAATAAATAATAAATAAATTATACATAATATATATATGTATATGTGTATGCGTGTATATATATGTGTGTGTGTGCGCATATATATATATGCACACACACATTCGAGGTAGTACAAGATAAGACAGAACAAGTAAAACCCATCCTTACCCCTAAGGTATTTGGGATAGGAAAAACCTATGCGGAGCAAAGGGAGATATGACACGTCAAGCAGATATGACACGTCAAGCGTGAAAAATAATTTTTGTCATCACTAATTCATATTTAACATTTAAAAAAAATAAAATAAAAGAATAGAAGTTGGTTGCACACTCAAAGAATAGTCAACTACTTAAGTGCTCGAAAAACTCTAGACGCCTAGAGCTAAGGAAGAAAGAGATCTCCCTTTCATTCTTATTATTCCTTTGAATCTCAATTAGATCTAAAAGGTTGAAAAAAAAAATTGTGAGAGTTAAAAAAAAAAAAATTTCATACTAAAGGCCAAAGAAAAATAATAGTTTATACAAAAGAAAAAGTGTATAATGCAATAGTCAAATTTTGGCCGAATCGCTTTTACAAATAGTTTAATTATTCATAGTCCATTGACCCCATGTGTACATTCCCGGTAGAATTCCATTCAAGCAAACTATAATAGGCTATAAACTGCATTTATTTTTCAATAATCTTCTCTATGTTCCCCTTAAATTAAGGAAATCACAATATTTAATTTAGAGGTCGGTTTGATTTATATAAAGCCATTATTATATATGTCCTTTGGAGATTGCCTCTCGTGATTCCAGGGGTCTGCCATTCTTGTCCATGCCGTAAGAGTTAACATTGACAATAAAACAACTAAGTCATCCCCTTCCACATACAAGAGTCAAGATTTGCCTTATAATTAACTAAAAAAACTGTATGACTATTTTATTACATATATGTGATAAAGCATTTGGATCTAAATCTAAACCTAGCATCTTTCTTATCAATTATCATATACCATTACCAAGATCGTATTTTTTTTCTTATTAAAAATAATATCATATTGTTTTTATCTACAACTTAAGTATTTAAGGGAGATTGGAGATAAGTATTACTATTTTAATGTTATGGAGGCTTCATTCGAACATCTCATATATATGGGGGTGAATTTTTTACCCCCCTGAATATGTGGACATGGATTGGAACATATTCACTCATTGTATGATGATATTCCTACTCAATTCTTAATTCGTTATATTAAAGTTTCATTCATGAACCAAGGAGGAATACGAAAACATGTAATTAATCTCCAACGACCTTAATACAGGCAGCTGTTGGTCCAGTGGTCAAATTAAATGACTTGGTCATCTCATAATGGACCCAACCAAATTATCAATCTTATTATTATCATTTAAACCTATCTATTTTTGGTGGGATTCTTTTTAAAAACACAACAAAAAATTCATAAAATTTTCAAATTGCTCTATCACCTCATACCTAAGCTATTAAAAAATAAATAAATTGTAGATTGTAATGGTCTCATGTGTGAGGTGATAGGCTAATTTGAAAATGTTGTAAAATTCTATTGTGTCCCTCTCTTTATTGTTTCTAGTGTACTTGAATATTATTATTGACTTAAAAAAAATGCCTACTTCTTTTTCCCTTTGATGAAAGAATATGAAGAATGTTAGGTCCTTAGAGCATTAGCATTGGGGATGCTATATGCCATATCTTGGTTCAATTTAACATATAAGCACAAAATAACCTTTGCATCCAGACTTGTATAATGCAACTATTGCAAAAAATTTAGAATTGTGCTACAGTGCAATTCTACATGTAGAATTGCACTGTAGCACAATTCTAAAACAAAAACTATTATTTTATTATCTTTCTCTCTCATCTGTCTCCTTGACTCTCCCACTCTCTCAAACTCTGTCTCCCACGTCTCTCTCTTTCTCTCTCTCTCAGACTTCTCCCTCTCCTTTGCTCTCCCTCAGGCCATTGTTGGCCACCATCACCCAGCAAATCCAAGCCCAGGCCACGTCTCACCCAGCGACGCCTAAGCCCAGGCCGCCGTTGGCCACTGTCTCCACTGTCTCACTCGGCGTGGTCTGATCATGGAGATCATGGTCTAATCGTGGAGATCGTGGCAAATCGTGGTTCAGGTGGTGGGATCGTATCTTGGGTTCGAGGAGACTGGGTTTGAGTTCGTGGGGTTCGTGGGGTACGAGAAGATCAAGTATTTGATTTGGAGTTGGATCGATGGCTTGTGTTGCCATTTTGGTTTTGCACATTTAAGATTTTAGGTTGAAGAACAGATCAATGGCTTGTGTTGCTGTTTTGGGTTTTGGTTCTGTGTTTTCTAGGTTCTGGGTTCTGGTTTTTTTTTTTTTTTTTTTTTTTTTTTTAAATATAGGTTTTTGCTCCGATGTGATTTTGGTGGGCAGTGGTGGCATGGTGGGCATGGTGGAGGCGTAGTAGTGGTGACTGGGCAGTGGAGGCCCGGTGATAGAGATTGAGGGAAGGTGGAGGGGAAAATTGGGAAAAAAACAAAAAAGAAAAAATATATATTTTATTGTGTAGAAATATTATTTTAATGAGTAGAATAGAAAAATAAAA
This sequence comes from Quercus glauca, assembly GCA_023736055.1. Taxonomy (NCBI): domain Eukaryota; kingdom Viridiplantae; phylum Streptophyta; class Magnoliopsida; order Fagales; family Fagaceae; genus Quercus; species Quercus glauca. The sequence continues at coordinate 55,794,251 of CM043319.1, read as the reverse complement.
GTTGGGATGCTGGAGGTATTGTAAAATGGTATGGTATAATGATAAAGTGACTTTTTGGAATGGTAAAATAGAGTAGAATTGGAATTTCGGGATACTGATTCTCTTATGTTTAGTGGTGGCAAACAGTGTCAAATTCAAAGCGAGTCAAATCATGTGTCACCTGTCAAGTTTGGAGTATTGTTGTGTGTTAGAGTGGTAGTTGAAGATCTATTTGAGAACACAAAGACTGCTCAAGAACAACTCAAGAAAAGTGGAGTTTTGCAACTTTGACTCCATCCTTGACATTAACTCGATTTCACTCAACTCCAATTTCGATTCCAATCTATCAGTTAAGCGCTCAAAAGTGAACTTTATGTTTCCTCGACTCTAATCGATACTAGTGAGACTACAAAAATTCGATAGCGCAAAAAACCCAATAACTTGTCCGTTTCAAACCCAATTCAAGTCCTACTTGTTGGGTTATAAAAGGGACATTATAAGTTGTCCCTAGAGAGAATTTTTAAGAGAGATAAAAGCTTTGTTTGTGCGTCTAGGGTTGTGTAACAAAAATTCTCACAAATTCACCATACCAAAGAATTAAAGTAGATTTGAAGGTTAGTTAGTGAAGTTGAAGTCATAACTCCAGCCACATACTTTCTTATGTGAATAAAAATTCAAGAGGTTCTTGAAGTTAATTGAAGGTTCCAATCATAATCACAAGTGCGTCATATGTGGTGGCACTCCATATAGTACTTTAAGAGTCCAAATGTTCTAGTGCAATGAACAGTTTTCTTTGTTAATTTTTTATGGGTTGTAGAATTAAAGAAAAATGTTTTTCCTAAGATTGTAAAGCTTCTTTTATTATAGTGAACTAGCTGATTCTCGTATGATGCACATGTTCATTATTAGTTATTTTATAATACTCATATATGTTATAATGTTTGGAAAATTAATTTTGATTATGTATTATATGTCACTAAAATAATGAAGAAAAAAAAATTGTAATCCAATATATCTATAAGTAATTATAATTAATTAACCCTAAAATGTCATCACATTCCTATTGATTTTTTTTTTTTATCAGACATATATGTATATTTGGTTCTTACATTTGATGTTTTCAATATAAAAATTCTTATTATTTATTTCTCTTTTTCTTAGGAGTATTTCTTTATATTAAAAAACAAGTGAACTTTTGAAGGCTGAAAATCAAACATTTAATGTTTATAATGTTTAATTTGTAAAACTATATATACATGTCAAGTGACTTAAAAATATAACAACAATTGAATAGAGAAATATAAAATTATACTATTTCATATCTCAAGTTTAATTTTACATACATTTGAGTACCCTAATCACTTACAAAGATTAAGCACTTCCTAAAAGAATACTAAGTGTGCGTTTGGCTCCAGCTTAAAAAGCTAACTTATTTTACTATTCAGCTTATTTTTGCTACTATTCATGGGCCCCACTACACTTTTTGGTATTATTCATGAATCTTACTGTACTATTTCAGCTAACTTTTACCTTTATCTATAGTACTTTTAATAAAAAGTTTTCAATTTCAGCAAAATAAATGGATCCCAAACAGACCCTAAATAAACACAAAATAATATATAAAGACTCTATGTCTTTCCCAAATATACCTTTTAGAAACCCCAAATGTTGTTGAAGCATTGTATCAAGCTTTGACTATATTGTTGAGAAGTTTAGATCACATGCACCCAAAACCAAAGCCAATCTTATACTCTTCATAACACTGATTTCTCACTCTACATATTTGGTGCTCTCTCTCTTTTCCTACTTTTCTTATAGTCTTGTTGTGAAATGGGAATATATAAAATACATGTGTTATAACATGAAAAACTAACATTGAATAGAGAAAACCTTTCATTTCCAAAATTTATAAAATTAGAAGTGAAAAAGTTCAAGAAATTGGAAAAAGGAGTGGAACCAAAATCTTTTAATCTTTCGCACTTATGGCTTAAACCCATCATTGATAAGAAGATAAGGTGAGGTGAAAGAATACATGATCAACTACTAATCATACAAAGTGCCACATGGCAGAAATTCACGTTCTTCTGCATGAGGCCTCTACTTATATATATATATATATATATATATATATATGTGTGTGTGTGTGTGTGTGTGTGTGTATGTATACTTACATACTAACATTATGCCTGTGCAATGCATGGCTTAATTAAAATTCATATGTAAATAGTTTTTCTGACATATACTGTATAAATAGAAAAACCTTGAATGTAATAATTAAAAACTATCCAAAAAAATAATTGAAATCATATTTAAGTGGAAACCTCAATTCAATAATTAAGAATGATCTAAATTACTAAACATTTTTAAAATAATGACAAATTTTGTAAAAAAAATTTAATGACAAATTCAAATCCACGTAAGTTTGAAGCAAAGCTTTCAAATTTTGTTTCATGATATTGGCAAAAAATAATATACAAAAATAAATAAATAAATAAATCGTCTTATGCATTCTAAAAACAAACATATTTATTGCACTCTTTTTATAAGTTATTACTTATATATATATATATAGACACACACACACATACATATATAATGGTAAATATATTTATATCATGAATAAGAAGTTTTTTTTTTCTTATATATAATTTTGAAATTATTTTTAAAAAATAATAAAATTAATTAATTATCTTAACCCAAGAAAAGAGCTAATTTTACTATTTCTTTTTTTTTTCCTCAAAAATTTCTCTTTAATTTATATTCATGAAAGAATATATGTTACCGATTAAAAATTTTAAAATGCATATTGATAATCACAGTGAAATACCATATCAAACCCTCAAAAAAATAATATAGCTATCTTAAATGTTGACGCCCACCATCGACCGGCTGAGCGAAAAAAATCCTCCGCCACCATGCCTTCGTTCGACCACCCGCTGTGGCGACAGCTCCAGCGCGCGCAGGGCCCCGTTGGAAAGCCCCTCTCAAATGTGTAAGTGTGTGCGTTTCGCGCAGAGCTTCGAGCGCTCTCTCTCTCTTGGTGGAGGAAGGTAGGTCTACCTTTAGCGCTATGGCAGGAATCTGAGCCAAATTTTAAGGGATTACCAAAGGTAAGTGGAGTTGCCACCAATCATTGGGTTTTTCTAAAGTGTGATTGGTCACCTGTTTCTAGTTGATTTTATTACCAATTCTAGGCTAAAAAAAATTTCATTTTTCCTAATCTAATGTGGATGGCAAAAAAATCTTGATTCTTAGGTTCGAAAGTTTGGTTACATGTGGGGAAGGTGTTAGGCACCCCACAATGCCTATCCAAGGACAATCCTTTATTTTGATAAAATCTTAATTTTCAAAAATTGGCAGTAAAAACATGATTTTGGCATTGGCTTTCGGGGCTTTGCATGCATGGGGGCTTTGAGGTTTTGGCTTTTGAAAGGGTGTGGTCCCAATCTATACTTTCCTAAGGCATTCGAGCAAAGTGCCAGATATCCACTGCGAAAATCCGACAAGAAGTCACCTTACTTTCACGGCGGAAATTAGGCATTGCTAGCCTTAGGTGACACTGATCATGACAACCATACCAGAAAGGGGTAAGTAGGTATATATATACATGCATCATGCACAATGCTAGCACATAGAACAGGAAAGTAAATGCCTACATCCCTAGAGTATGGCCCAAAATATAAGTGTAGGAAAATAAACAGGGGTCGTCATACTCTAGAGATGAGGACGAATGGTACACAGCATGATATACCTAATACAGACCATCTAAGGGAGAAAGGGAAGAGGAAGAAGGGGGTTTTTTAAAAGAGTACATAACCAAAGAGGAAAAAGCTAAACTCCTAAATCTACTGACTACTACCGTTCGGCTTATATCGACATGCTTGCGCCCGCACCCTCTTTGCTTATGCTTGGGAGACCATGTCCTAGCTCCACGCATCCTCGCTCCATGTGTGTACATGCAAAGGCAAAGACAAGAAACCAACAGATAAGTACGAGAAGGAAAGGATTCAAAGAGCATATGAAAAGGCATTAAGCGGATAAACATGATAGACATGGCAAGCATAGAATATGACAAGAGATAGGGCAAGCAAGATGCACAAATGAACGAGAAAGCAAGCAAACAAACAAACAAAAGGTGGTGTCCGTTAGGGACAAATGTAGGTTTGGATTGGATGTCCATAGCTTCATTGTGTTGAAGTATGGACGACAAGCTGGCAAGCAAGACTCAAGCATGGACATGTAAGCAAGCGTGTAAAGATGCAAAGAAAGCCAACGGGTTGCGCAAACAAGCATGATAATCATAGCATCACACGGAGTGGGAAAGGGGAAGGGTATGCATGAAGCAACCGGCATCACAGCGATGCGTCCCAAGTGGTTACATCCAAACAAGGCCTCATGGGCGACGAATGTAACCACACAACCACAACAAAACACAAGAAAGAAAGATAAAGTGACAAAAGGGCTACAATAACACATGGCATGACAAATATAGCCTAGGCCCAGGCACACAAACATGGCATAGAGCGCACAAGTACATGGAAGATGACATAAAGCATATAGAACATAGATCCAAGCACACAAACATGTGAACACATAGATCTAGGCATATAAGCATGTACGAATGCAGATCTAAACATAAAACATGGCAAAAAGCATACGAACACATGGATCCGAGCAAAGCATAACCATAGACATGACATCAAGCATGTGAGCACATAACCCTAACATCAACGCAAAGCAAAGAGAGGAACGAAACAAAGGAAACATGGCATAAAACCCTAAGCATGTAGATCTAAACATATAAGCATGTAGAAACATAGATCTAAGCTTAAAAACATGCACATAAACACATGGATCTAAGCAAGGAACATACGTAAAGCAAGAAACATGCTAAAGAAAGAAATAAATCATTTTATTATGGCAAAAAGAGCAAGAACATGCTAGGAAAAAGATTTAGAAGGTTAGGGGTGTGGATGATAGCTAAAAAAAAGCTACATCCACACCCCTAAACCCCAAATCCAAAGTGTAGAACCAAGGAAAGGAAGATTAGGTAAAAAAACAATACATTGTGTTCTTAGTGAAGAGAGAAGAATCAAGAGACTTTTATGTGTTTTTTGGTGTTTAAAAGAGAGAGAAAACATAGAGAGCAGCTGGGCAGAAGGCAAGTTTCAGAAAAATGTGTGTTTCCCTGTTCTTGGGCGTGCTTGGGGCTATTTATAGCCCTAGGCGCGCTTTTCAAGGCGGCAGCCATTGTAGAGCTGCTGGCGGCCTTTCAATGGCCATCGGCCTCAAATGGTACCTGATCTGGCTGATCTTGACTCCTTTGGATAGATCTTGATTTTTAGTTTCTAAAACGGTATGGAACTTAAAAATCCAACGGTCGGATCAAAAGTTATGGCTCCCGGAAGTTTGAGGTGTAGCGATCGGTACGTCATCCTAGTTTTCGTGATATCTCGGTTATTTTAACTTCGATTTCGACCCATGAACAGTCGTTGGAACAAAAATTGTATAATCTTCACAATGGCGTTGGTTTCAACCTGTTCTGGCAGCCGGATCAAAATTAGGGTTTTTAGGCCCACCCAAGATCAACTTCGGGTCAAACTTGTTTAAAATATTTGAGAAGCTCGGATTTAAGGTAAAACTATGAAAAATGTCTTTTTGTGAGAGTCTAGACCATGTTTGACCTTCGGTTAAACTTAGGGTTAACCAAAGGCATTTTGGTCATTTTAGTTGAAAAAGGCACTTTGGTTGCTCCAGTGCTCGAATGGGTGGCACCATGTTGCTCTAGATGTTCTCACAGCCCCGTTAAGAGAAAATGATATTTTTGGATTTACAGTGGTTTGGCACGCAAATCGAGAGCGGACAAAATACGATATCAACAATAAACTTTATCAAAAAAACACATACAATAAAATCAATGCCTTACAAAAAATAAGAAATTAAATACAAAAAAAAAAAAAAAAATTAATTCAAGAGCTTGGTTTCAAATTACTGGAGAGACATACTCTAGCCATATGTGTACATTAATGTTTTCATCTTTAGCAAATCTAGTTGGTTCATTTGAAGCCTCAAGGATATCAGTTCAAATCCTATTACCAATATATATATATATATATATATATATATATATATATATATATATATATATATATATATTAAAGCTATGCAATTTTTCACATAAAGAAAAAAGAGATTGAAAGATTAAACTTGCTTAATTACCCAAGAAGATCAAACCAAATCAGATATAATAAAGACCAAATAAAAAGTAACTTAAATAAAGTATCGAAAAAGAAAGAAATATAAATCAACACATAAATTCAAAGTTTGGCGTCTAAGCTCAACTTTTATTATATACATGTTTACAATTTAAAAGATTAAATTTTGAAAACTCAATCATTATATTTTCCAAAAATATTTGCACCTGTTTCTCTATCTCTAAAAATCCTATATCAATTTCTTTTACTAGTTACTCCTCTTTCTATAATAGGACTCTTTCTATGATTCTACTTCAACAAACCAAGTATGATAGCAAACGAAGTATGATAGGACTTTGATTAAACGTACATTTTTTTATTTATAAGAAATTAAACTGAAGAATTTAAATTGTAATATTAAGATTTTTAGTAACTTAGAAATTATAGATAAACAAATAATAAAAGGATTAAATAAAGAATTTGGATTGTAATCGAATTAAATTTTTTTTTATCAACTTATAAATTATAAGAGAAGAAGATAATGACAATATATACATATATATATATATATATATATATATATATATATATATATGTAAGGGCTCAAAATGTAATGGACCCCAGACAATGAAATTTGTAGAGAATGGGTAGGAAGGACTAGGCATCTAACAGGCAAACAACGAATTTTAGGGCGGATCCCCCTGAACAAACCGGACTTAGGAGTTTTTGTAAGAAAGATCCTCATTTTGGCTAAATCTTTAAGACCACCTCCGTTGTCATTTTGGCCAAGTGTTTGTAAGGCACATTGATCCTCGGCTCCAGCCGAGGATCTATTTTCCTTCAAAAGAAGATCCATCCCCCCCCTTTTTCCTTAGAATCTTATTAGTTATATAGTCTTCCTTCTTTTGATCTTGACCATTCACTTGTCAATTATCTGATCGTCGTGTATAGGAGTTTGTCACATCATCTTTAGTTTACAGGCTTTATGTTAGTTCTCAGCCGCCTTTACAGACTTTCTATTAGTTGAGGTAATTGAGGCGACTGGGTCCGTTGGTCACGTCTTCATTAAGACGGCCAAAATGTTGGTGGGATATTTTCCCTTCATCAACCATCGGTGCGCCGAGGATAGGTGTATCCTCGGCGAGGCTACTGAACGACTTGGGCCCTTTCCAACCGTCCTCGGCGCGGGTCCTGGGTCGGATACGAAGTGGGCCTGTGTGGTTAATGTAGTAGGCCCCACAATAGCCCCTCAAAATTCTGCTGCACGTCCCCTTGGGTGGGGAGGAGGATTTTGACTTCCTCGGCGCATTTTCTCGGCTTGTTGGCTCTACCTTGTCGCAAGTGTTATTGCTATTTTCAGCTGTTTTTCCAATTTTCTTTTTGTGCAGAAAGCTTGCCCGAGGGTGGATAGGTTTGGGTCGTTTGTGCTATAGCGCCCAGTTTCCCATGGTTCCCGTCCCCGATGGGGTTCGTTATTTAACGCCTAAGGGGGTTGGGTTTGCCCTAGCTTCGAGCTCATGATCCGTACGAGAGCTCTGGTTCCGTTCAGCATTTGTATTGTCTCATAGTAACCGGTTCCCATGTAGGTTTGGGTCCGAGGACCATACAGGACCTTGGTTCTTCTTAACGTTTAGCTTTCATGATGAAATGTTCTTCCTGCTGGAAGTATCGAGTTTCTCTACCTCACTTAGTCGTCTGAAGTATCTGGTTTCCCCATGAGGCTTGGGTCCGGGGACCATGCAATGCCTTGGTTCTGTCCAGTACCTAGTTTTCTCATTTAAATCATCTGAAGTATCTGGTTTCCCCATGAGGCTTGGGTCCGGGGACCATGCAATGCCTTGGTTCTGTCCAGTACCTAGTTTTCTCATTTAAATCATCTGAAGTATCTGGTTTCCCCATGAGACTTGGGTCCGGGGACCATGCAATGCCTTGGTTCTGTCCAGTACCTAGTTTTCTCATTTTAATCATCTGAAGTATCTGGTTTCCCCATGAGGCTTGGGTCCGAGGACCATGCAATGCCTTGGTTCTGTCCAGTACCTAGTTTTCTCACTTTAATCATCTGAAGTATCTGGTTTCCCCATGAGGCTTGGGTCCGAGGACCATGCAATACCTTGGTTCCGTCCAGTACCTAGTTTTCTCATTTTAATCATCTAAAGTATCTGGTTTCCCCATGAGGCTTGGGTCCGAGGACCATGCAATGCCTTGGTTCCGTCCAGTACCTAGTTTTCTCATTTTAATCATCTGAAGTATCTGGTTTCCCCATGAGGCTTGGGTCCGAGGACCATGCAATGCCTTGGTTCCGTCCAGTACCTAGTTTTCTCATTTTAATCATCTGAAGTATCTGGTTTCCCCATGAGACTTGGGTCCGAGGACCATGCAATGCCTTGGTTTTGTCCAGTACCTAGTTTTCTCATTTTAATCATCTGAAGTATCTGGTTTCCCCATGATGCTTGGGTCCGAGGACCATGCAATGCCTTGGTTCTGTTCAGTACCTAGTTTTCTCATTTTAATCATCTGAAATATCTGGTTTCCCCATGAGGCTTGGGTCCGAGGACCATGCAATGCCTTGGTTTCGTCCAGTACCTAGTTTTCTCATTTTAATCATCTGAAGTATCTGGTTTCCCCATGAGGCTTGGGTCCGAGGACCATGCAATGCCTTGGTTCCGTCCAGTACCTAATTTTCTCATTTTAATCATCTGAAGTATCTGGTTTCCCCATGAGGCTTGGGTCCGAGGACCATGCAATGCCTTGGTTCCGTCCAGTACCTAGTTTTCTCATTTTAATCATCTGAAGTATCTGGTTTCCCCATGAGGCTTGGGTCCGAGGACCATGCAATGCCTTGGTTCTGTCCAGTACCTAGTTTTCTCATTTTAAATCATCTGAAGTATCTGGTTTCCCCATGAGGCTTGGGTCCGAGGACCATGCAATGCCTTGGTTCTGTCCAGTACCTAGTTTTCTCATTTTAATCATCTGAAGTATCTAGTTTCCCCACGAGGCTTGGGTCCGAGGACCATGCAATGCCTTGGTTCTGTCCAGTACCTAGTTTTCTCATTTTAAATCATCTGAAGTATCTGGTTTCCCCATGAGGCTTGGGTCCGAGGACCATGCAATGCCTTGGTTCTGTCTAGTACCTAGTTTTCTCATTTTAATCATCTGAAGTATCTGGTTTCCCCATGAGACTTGGGTCCGAGGACCATGCAATGCCTTGGTTCTGTCCAGTACCTAGTTTTCTCATTTTATCTATCTTATCTATTTATCCGTAGCCGTTTAATTCTACGTTGCTATAATTTACAATAAGCATTAAATAATCACATTCCTCAAGCAGAATAATAATAATAATAATAATAATAATAATAATAATAATAATAATAATAAATGTAGGCTGGAGTTGGTGGAGGATAAGACCTTGCCGTGTTTTGCCTCTTCGTTTGGTGGGACTCGTCAGATAACGAGGCGTCTCCTAGGTTGTCCAAATGACGCGTTCTGACGTTTCGGTGCCTTCTTGTCTAATGAGGCGTCTCCTCATTAATACCGGCCATGGATCTACGATGATCCAACGGTTGGCTAGCCCCTTGGAAATTGGGGCGGCATTATTGCCTCCAAAAATCTCTCCCTGGGATTTATTGTGGACTAGCCCTCATCAATATTTCTCCTACTATAAAAGGCGCTTCTAGGGCAACCTTCCCCTTCACGCCTGACAAACGCTCATTTTAAGCTTCTCCCAAAAACACACCGTCAAAAGCTCTGCAAGACACAACCATCTGAGCCCCTTCGAATGAATTGGCCCTGGGCAAGGGCGTTCCTGAGAATGCATAGCCCCTATCAGGAGCCGAGGATGACGCTCCAACCTTGGCCGCCACGCTGGGATGGGTGTAGTGGAGATCCGAAGATTCTCCTTCTTTTCAACCTAACCAGAGGAGGAGCCCTCCTCGCAGTCTGGGGGAGGATCCAGGAAGAACGTAACCACCTTCCCTTGGGTATGGGTCATTGACCCCCCAAGCCGACTGCAGTGGGGGTGGGAGGGAAATCAGGCGGAACCCGGAAGCGGAGCCGTCCTGTGCCGCGACCTCTTCCACCTCCTATGTAGCCTTCCTTTCTTCTAATCCTTCTTCTCTCTTCTTTCTTTTGCTCTTCAACGAGCCTTCTTCTTTTCTTTCCTCCTCTCGTCCTTCACTTCTTTTCTAATATTTGTTCTTCATCTCTTCCTCTACTCTTTCTTTTTTTTTTTTTGTTCTTCTGCCATCGTTGCTCTCCACCATTTGTTCCTTTGCTGGCTTTGTCAAGCGTCTGCCTTTGTAGTTAACTTTAGAACAAACCCCCTGGGCGTTACTTGTAAAAGATGTAACTTTGCTCCATATATGAATACAAGAAGTAGATTTGTTTCATGTGTTGCCTTCTTTTTCTTTTTTTTTGCATTTGTTTCTTGTTGTTGTAGACTGCCGGATGAATATTGTTGCTAAAAATTGTATGAATCTGCATCTGTTCTTGATTGATTTGTCGTTTTGTTTTCTTCACCCCAGCCGTCGTGCCGCTAATGCACAAGTCCTCCCCACAGACGGCGCCAATTGTAAGGGCTCAAAATGTAATGGACCCCAGACAATGAAATTTGTAGAGAATGGGTAGGAAGGACTAGGCATCTAACAGGCAAACAACGAATTTTAGGGCGGATCCCCCTGAACAAACCGGACTTAGGAGTTTTTGTAAGAAAGATCCTCATTTTGGCTAAATCTTTAAGACCACCTCCGTTGTCATTTTGGCCAAGTGTTTGTAAGGCACATTGATCCTCGGCTCCAGCCGAGGATCTATTTTCCTTCAAAAGAAGATCCACCCCCCCTTTTTCCTTAGAATCTTATTAGTTATATAGTCTTCCTTCTTTTGATCTTGACCATTCACTTGTCAATTATCTGATCGTCGTGTACAGGAGTTTGTCACATCATCTTTAGTTTACAGGCTTTATGTTAGTTCTCAGCCGCCTTTACAGACTTTCTATTAGTTGAGGTAATCGAGGCGACTGGGTCCGTTGGTCACGTCTTCATTAAGACGGCCAAAATGTTGGTGGGATATTTTCCCTTCATCAACCGTCGGTGCGCCGAGGATAGGTGTATCCTCGGCGAGGCTACTGAACGACTTGGGCCCTTTCCAACCGTCCTCGGCACGGGTCCTGGGCCGGATACGAAGTGGGCCTGTGTGGTTAATGTAGTAGGACCCCACAATATATATATATATATATATATATATATATATATATATATATATCTCTATTTTTTTTTTTAAATCTAACAAAATTTCTACAATTTGGTGAAACCACTTGGCACAACCATAGTGTCTAAGCTCAAATTTTATTATATAGAATTTGGATTGTAATCAAATTAATTTTTTTTTTATCAACTTAAAAATTATAGGAGAAGAAGATAAGGAAATATATATATATATATATATATATATATATATATATATATATATATATATATATTTATTTATTTTAAAAATTTAACAAAATTTCTGCAACCATCATATTTCTTTATCTTGAGTGCGTGTGTGTGTGTGTTTATTTTGAGATAGTTGTTCCATTTGTTTTTCTTGGATTACCATATTGTGAGTTTTTCGAATTTCCTTGCATCTTTAATTGATTGAACAATATTTGTATTTTTGCATAACTAAAAGGGTTTTCATAATTTGATTATTATTATTATTTTGATGGGCATAATTTGATTAATTTAACGATCATGAAAAGTGGCTTTTATTATGTTAAAATATAAAATTATGATAAATGTTCAATATAATTATAAATAAATTATACCTCAATTTCTTAGCCTTTTGATAATATAATAGATTTTTTTTTTCTAGAGTAAACTATCTTAAAAATTGATAAATCAAATATTTACTAATACAGTTCATCTAAAATAAACTATCTTTATAATTAATTAGCCATATTGCAAAGCCCATTATACAGTCCCTAATACAATCGTTGAGCAACTTGGAGCAATCATGGCATTTAGGACTCAATAATTTTATTATATAGAATTTGATATAGAGTTTTTTTTTTTTTTTTTTCCACCTAATCTTTTATCTTGGATTACTCTTACATTAATTTTTTTGCTTCTACTTTCTCTCCTCAAATCTCTAGATCTCTCTTTTTTTCCCCTTCTCTTTTGATAAATTTAATAATTATTAAGTTGATTTTTTTCCCTTTCTATTTTATCTTTATTACTCTTACAATAATTGCTTCTTGTTTTTTCTGCGCAAATGTTTCAGTCTATGTTTTATTTTCTTTTCCCCCTACCAAGCCTATTAGAAAATCCTCTACTTTTTTTCATCATCATCATCATCATCATCATATGTTAACATTATTGTATGAAGGAAACAAAAGTGATAACTAGGAAACTTAACTTAAAAAAATGAATTTTTTTCAAGAGAATATATTGTGTATAATATAACTTAATTGTTCCACTCTCCGTTATAAATTATTATGACATTTGAGTAGAATTTATAGTATGCTTTTATGTTAGAAGTTAGAATCCATTCCTTCTCAATTGTCTATGCGCACATGTGTATGTTTGTTTCTCAATAACAAAAATGAAAAAAACGAGAAACAAAACAACGGAGAAAGAACCAAGAAATTCTATTATCTTATGAGATGTAGCTCCGCACGCCCATGTTTTGTTAAAAAAAATCTTAATGAGACCAATTTATACAATACCCTCTCTTACAATACGTGAGTCTCATAAATATACGATACTAACCAAAAATGTAATATGTGAGTCTCATAAATATACGATACGACAGTAACAAAAAAATGTGAGAGTGATGTTGCTGCATAAGTCTCTTTCTCGTGGGTATAGGACATGCGTGTTCCTCTAATCTTTGCTGCTGGATACCAAATGCATCATTGGCACGTTCTGCTAGTCAAGAAAGTAGGGCTGCTGATCCGTCCAATAAAATTATATTAGGTAATACAGACTTTTAAGCAATTCGAAGTCGGACATCGATCTTTCTTTTCCTTTTGCAAACTCTACCCTACCACTTTCTATATAGAAACATGGCACATGCATTGCCTGTAGAGCCCACCATGATGGATATTGTCACTTTGCCTACATAGTGGTGTTTGACTGTTTTCAACTTGGGCATTAAGCTCGGGTGGTTCTGACTTATTCATTGGCAACATGGAGAGTCCAAGTATTGTCCAAGTTAGGGTAAACATTGTGTTATGGATGTCCTTCCAAAGTTAAGTAAATGCTTTTATTCCGCTACTCTCAGTTGATTACTTCAACAAATTGTGAAAAAAATTTATGGAATTTAGTTGTATTTCAAATTTCCAATAGCTATTGTCCACGAATTGCAATTTTCTTATCTCATAACCTTCTACGCCCAAGTTTTTATTTTATTTTATTTTTTTTCTTTTTAAATCTCTAATCCCATATTTAAGTGCACACGCAATGATCCTAAACCAAGAGTCAAAGGATGTGCATGTGCAAAATAAAACGGGATGAGGAAGATTCTAAAAAAGAAGAAAACCAATATTGGTTGCCTAAGTATAAATAAGCCTAATAAAGAAATTTAGATCTTGTGCAATATAAAGTTAATGGGTGAGATTGAAAGTTAAAATTTTATTTGTAATCTCGATTTTTGGATTAGAATTTTGTTTTTAATTTTTCAACATTTTACTTTTTTATTTTATTATTTCTTTTATCAGACTTTTTAAACTTTTATATCTCACAACTGCATATATGGTAATTGTACCTTGCAATTATTGTAGGGAGTCCAAATCCTAGAGGACTAAAAGTAAGTTTTGTAGCTCAATAAATTTGAAGCTAGGTTCAACGGGTAAGAATGTCCAATCAGATTTCAGATGACAATTGTTCGGGTATGGACAGTCTTGGAGTAAAAGCGGTTGCTTTGAATAATAACCAATGCATCAGCAAGTACGGTGCCCACACCCATGACTTTTTAATGTGGACAGCCGAACATATCATGTCAACTCTATAAAACTGTAAACCTCTTCTATAATCGATCTGCATACCGTCCTGAGATATTAGAAATTTGGAGTGAACAATGTATATTGATGTGACCACCGACTGCATGGATCTTTAACGACAGTGCAGTTAGTTATTGATAAAGAAAAGACTAATGTTATGGATACATAAAAATATATAAGTTAGTGTTATAACTCGCTAGTTGTGAGTAGTGAAAGAAAGTGTGACGGTGAGTCATATTGGAGACATATTTTCATTACTCACAATTTACTGTATGGCGATTTATGACACAAAATAATACAATTTCATATGTTCCTAACATTAGTCTACGAAAAAGTATTTTTTTATTTTTTTATTTTATAATACCACTTATATTACGGAGGCTTTGATAGAACATGCGTGAGCATAATTGGGTATATTTTTGGTTAGCATAGAGAAAAGAACTTACATATATATCCTGGGTTGTGTAAATACTAGTCAGAGATGTTGACACTTGACAGAGATTGAAAATGAGACAGAGAAAGAGAGGAAACCAAGGCAAGAATTAACGTGGTTTGTCTAGCAATCCATATCCAAAACTAAAAGTTTTTGACCATTATATCTTTATTATTATATAAATACTATATTACAATAAATTCAAAGAAGTAAGATATTACAATTATTTATTGTAATATATTACAATAATATGTAGATAAAATAACTAATACTAGGGTCATAGAATTTGCACTACAACAGTACAACTAGTGGCAGAGGGGGGAGGCATGGCCCCTAGTTTTTAAATTTTCCACCTTCCCTAATATATATATATATATATATATATTTAAATTATTAAATTAGTTATAAAATTTCCTCAATATTCCCTTAATATTTTAAAAACTTTGTACAATAACTAAAGATGATTGGTGGGTGATAGAAAAGTGAACGAATATAAAAAATTTAATTTTCTCTTATATATGTTTAATTGGAGAGTGAAAAGTAGAGGAATGAAAAATAATTTGTTTAAGTGAAATGAAAAATGAAAGAATAAAAAATGATGTTTATGTAAATTTACACTTATACACCTATTGCATAAAAAAAAAAGTTTATAAGCAAAAAAGAAAAAAAGAAAAAAAAAAAGCACATGACATCATATTAAAACAAAAAAAAAAAGTTTCAAAAAAAAAAAAAAAAACAAAAAAAAAAGGAAAAAAGGAAAAGAAAAGAAACTAACATTGGGGTAAGCAGTGGCGGCACCACGTTGAAGGCAGGGGGTTCAAATGAACCCCCTGACCTGAAGAAAATGAAAAAAATTAATATAATATTTTTTTAAAAATTTCTTTTGAAACCCCTAAAATCAAAATTTGACCACCCTAAGACTAAAAACTAATAAAAAAGGATGGGAAGATCCAATAATAAATTAAAAGATGCATAGCTACATAATAAGAGGAGAAAAACAAGAAGAGGAAGTAGAAGACAATAGAATTCACAAGCGGGATAGAGAAAGCTTAAGTTTGAAATTTTATTCTTCATCGTCTAAACCTAAAACTTTAAGAAGGGAAACTGAAAAGTGAGATTGCTTATGAGATTTGGAAATAAAAATCAGTAGTAATAAACGTGATATTATGTGGGTAGGTGGTGGGAGTGGAGGTTTTTTTTTTTTTTTTTTTTTTTTTTTTTTTTTTTTTTTTTTTCTAATAAGGAGTGGAGTTTAAGGTTTAAAGGAAGCTTCCTTGAAGTTTCATAACTTACAAATATCCCTTTGAATAACCAATTTAATTATTTTATATTATTATGAATTTTATTTAAAAAATTACGTTAAGTTCATTAATTTAATTTGCAAATAATAGCTTAATAATAAAGATATAAGCAGTAATGTTTATATTTTGAGAAAGATAAAAAAAAATCTTCTTTTTTTGATACAAGGCAAATGACAATCTTCTTTTTTTGATACAAGGCAAATGACAATGGGGAATAATACAGCAAAGAGTGAAAACATATTATTTTTTATTGAATTGTTGAGTTGATTTAATCCTTAATAGTCTAATGCTATAGACCCTGCAAAAAAATTCTTTTTAATAGTCAAGGCTATATTAAAAAACTTCAATAATTAGAAAAATTACAAAGACCAATAAGTTGTTAAAATTGACCCCCCTAAAATAATTTTATGGAGTCGCCATTGGGGGTAAGAGAGGAGCATATGTGTAAATTCTCATTTAAGCACCTCTTATCTTTCTCATTTTCTCCTCAACTCGAGGAGACAAGTAAACACCCCAAAATGGTTGTTTGAAAAGAAAACACCTAAACCTCATCAAAATCACCTCCTCCTAAGTCCCAACCAAATAACCCTACTATTCAAAATTCCCTCTATTTTCTCCTCTAAATTTTCCATCCCCTCACAAATCACCGCAGCTAAACACACAAATTTAAACTTTTAAAGTATTATTATCTCTTTTTTTTTTTTTACCATAAATCATTAATTTTAAGAAAATTCAAAGGATATGTTTCCAAAGATATATATAAGTAAATCACTATAATAAAATATATTTATTTTTCAAAAACAAACCCTTTTTATTTGGAACTTAGAGGTTTTTTAAATTTTTTTTTTTTTTGATAGGTGATATTTAGAGAGTTAGGAATACAAAAATACATGGATTTTTATGTTTAAAAGTTAGGATATATTTACTTTGTCATCTATAGACAAAAGTGCTTTTTATATTTAATTTTTTTAATATTATATTTCTCTAATATTACATCGTATATGCTAAGGCATATAAAAGTGACCCTTCTCAAAAAAAAAAAAAAAAAAAAAAAAAAAAAAAAAAAAAAAGTGACATTTATCATTTAGTGTATATGAAATTAATTGATTTGTATACATTTTATTATTTTTAAATTATTATTCTACTCTAATATGCAATCTTTAATTTATTTAACCAGGAAAAAAATGTTGATTTAAAATGTGTAAAGAATATTAATTATAATCAATATAATTTATCTTGTAAAACCGACTTGATGAAATGTTCTTTTACGTGACTTTAACTTATTTGGCATGTTTCTCAAAAAAAAAAAAGAAAAAAACTTCTTATTTGGTATGAGTGATGCGTGAGATCTCTTGGAGCCGGTGTTACGTGTAGTTAAGGAATTTAATTGTGCAGGCTAATGGTAGTGGGCTATCTTTGAGTGGGCTTGTATAAATTGAGAGTTGCGGGCTTTATTGCGCTCTTTTCTCAAGGGCTTATCAACAATAAAGAAAAATCAAACGTGAGATGGGCTATTAAAGGGTTCATTATTGTTGTGTGACTCAGAGGAATAGTGTCACGCCCTCTTTCTACTGAAATTCGTTCGGACCACATATATGGATCTATCGCAAGCTAGGAAGCACGGACATAGCTACGTGTATGAGTAAGAGTACAAATATGACACGGCTACATGATAATTTTTGAAAAAATAAGGCATGGGTATAGCAGGGATATTTGTGTGTGCGTGTGAGAGATATATTTCAACACTTATAAACTTTTTTTATAACAAAAATATTATATGTTTTTAAATAAGAGGAAAGTTAGTGAATGTCTTAAACGCGTTGATTTAAGAAATATTTTTAAAAATTTTTTATAAGAAAAGAAAAAAATAATTTATATTTGGTACGGCTTTTTATATTTCCCATGAAAATAATATCAAAACTTTCTTAAAATGGTCTATTAACAAATTTCCTAAAAACATTCATTAATCAGAAGCTTTAAATAATTGTTTAAAAATTTTTATTAGAAGTAAATTAAATCCTAGTCACACCACCGCACACCCTTAGTACGATGGTTATTCCACAAGTATAAGTGCTTGTGGGTGTAGAAGGCAAAAGTCAGGGTTCAAGTCTCCAGAAGAGAGTTTCATACACATATTCACTTAGATTGGACTAAAGTAAAAGTTCTATCTTGTAATAATAATAAAAAAAAAAATCCTAGCCACTAATAATGTATACATTTGTCTGCTTTCTACCCAGATAATGAAAAATATATATATATATATATATATATATATATATATATATATATATATATATATATATATATTGTAAAAAGTTGCGAGTTTAACTATAGTGGCTTAATGGGTATTGGACTTTTAACTCATAGAAAAACAAAAAGTTGAAAAGAAACACCTATTTACGTCTTTTGCTCACATGGGTTAGTGGAGATAAATAAGCTCTACACATGTTTAAGGCAGACAAAACACGGAAAAAGGACAAAGGGTGAAAATTGTAAAAGAGAAATAGATCTAAGAAGTTGGACTGCTGAAGCAACATGAGAAAAATAAGTGGGAGGAGATCGGTGTGAGAGGTACAATGCATTTCAACCTCTTTTTCTTTTTCTTTTTCATTTTTTTTTTTTTTTTTTCTTTTTGAGCATAGGCCGTGTTGGAATTGTGTCCCTCCTGTGTCCATTATTTTTCTAAAAAAAAAAAGACGACTAGAACACACATGTTGTCGTATCCAATACATGTCCTGTGTACCATACGTGTTGGACATAGGCACGACATTGTAAATGATGTGTCCGTACTTTCTAAATTACAAGACAAAAGAGAGGAAACCAATTTTGTATCTGATAAATAACCAATTGTCAAAACTTTTGAAAATAGAGAATTAAATTATTTAACCATAATTCTAACCAATTAGATTTTCAACAATACTTAGGCTGTGTTTGGTTGCGTAAAATATTTTCCGGAAAATAAATATTTTCCGGAAATGGTATTTTCGGGAAAGGAAAATATTTTCTGGGTGTTTGGTTGCATTATGAAAAATTTTCTAGAAAATATTTTCATGTGTTTGGTTGCATTCTGAAAATGCTATTTTCTTACTACTTTCTCATATTTTCTCACTCATTTTCACAGTTCCCAAACAAATTTTATAATAGAAATTTCAACGTATAAACTTAAAAAAACAAAAATCACAACAACTCATTCGATCAAATCCACATTCGGTCAAACTGAGAGAGCAAGGACGAGAGAGTGATCAAAAATGGATGGAAAGGGAGAGATCGGTCATGGGTAACGACGAGATCGAGCGGAGGCGAGATCGAGCGGCGAGATCGAGCGGCAAGATTGAGCGGCGCGGTGCTGCGATCGACGAGACCAGTGCGATCTGGTGCGTGCGATCGTCGGACTGGAGCTCGGGGTTCGCAAGCGACGTCGAAGAGCGTGATGCGATCTCGGTGGGGTGCATCTGGTCTGGGTGGATCAGTCTTCGGTGGGGTGCGATCGGTCTGGGTGCGATCGGTCTCTCTCACCGTCGCGTGGAGGGGACGACGACGGCGGTCTGGGTGCGCGTCTGAGTCCTTTCTCTCTCTCTTTCTCCCTGTTGCGCGTCTGGTCCTTCTTTCTCTCTCTCTTTCTCTCTTTCCGGAAGTGAATTGAAGGTAAAATAGGAACTGAAACCATTTTCCCTAGTCAAAAGGCTTATTTACGGTCAACGGAAATGATTTTCCGTTTGACCCAATTTTCCTTGCGCACCCAAACGGCCTATTTTACGGAAAATGATTTCTGGAAACCATTTGAAGCCAAAACAAACACAGCCTTACTTTGAGGCCCAAGGCACTATTCCTTTCAAAAAAAGAGAAAGGCCCGAGGCACTATTGTCAGCTTGGGAGTAATACGTGGAACACATGAATGGTGAGAGAAAGATCGAAAGTATGAAACAGAGGAGAAACAAGGTGGACAAACTAAGTTTGGATGATAAGCAAGCATAGGAAAGTGACTACTGAGCCTAGAATCCAATGTGATCATAAAACATTAGCACATCTTCACTTCTGGGAAGCTAGTATGTATTCTAATGTGCCTTTCTTCTCTTCCTTGTCTTCTTTCTCCCTCTGCCTACTCAAAAGGGGAATCTCTGCCCTTATATATAGGCATGGATGGTCTCAATGGGAAAGAATCCGATTCTTTCCAAATACCCTTATAACAAATATGATCATTAGGCTGGGAAGGCCAAGTGTTACATAATCTCTCTAATCAACAACTAAAGATTCTAATAAGGACCAGAGTCAGGCTTGCTTAAAATGCGTTCAGCCACTAAAAAGTTTGTAGTTTTAACTTATTAGTCAACTACTAATTGCCAGAACAGGTTGCATAGAAATTGGTCTGGCAGCTTGAAAAAGATGGCTTTGGTGGTACGAATGCCAACTGAACATGGATTTTACGATTAATTAAGGTCGTGCCTTTATGTGTTTCTGATTCCCTTACGTTGATTGTACTGAGATCTGGCTTTTAGGAAAGAATTTTCACTCTACCACTTTCACAGCAGCCAACTGGCTCTTACATCGCCTCTTCGTATAGAACTATCAATTCCAAGTTGGGACAATGTGATATTGTATAACATTCAACTTATTCCCATTTAGTTATATTACAATACTGGACCAAAATATCTAAACTTCCTTGAGCATGAACATTGTGCTACAAAGTAGGAAAAATTAATTAAAGCATAGTTGTAATCAATGAAAATAATGTTTCTAAAACACCACCAAGAGAAAAATCACTTTTTCTCCTTGGATCTTCTGTATCTGGTTTTGCAGTTTGCTCAAAACATATGTTCAGACTCTAGAGAGTCCATAAAAACACCTGTCACAGCAGAATGACACAATGCCTGCTATGAAGAAATTGAAATTGCAATAGTAACAACATCCTTCAAACTTCATAGAAATGGTAAATATGTTCCTTTTCTCAGCGCATTGCGGCAAATGGATTCCTCTTCCACTGAAGTGGGTGGTATTCCTTCTCTGTTTGTTCTAATTTAGTCCATGGGAACTTGTGTTTAGCCATCTTTTTCTTCCTTGCGGCTACTCCTAAGTAATCTCCATGGTTCTACAGAACAAAATTGAAAAAGAATTAGTAACTAATTTGACAATATATACACTATGAAGAAAACAGAAACGATATTAACTTTTTATTGATGCCTTAAAAACTCACTGCAATGAAATAATGGTTTGCAATTGTTTAAAATGTAATCAATGGCTGTCAAATAAAGGCTATACATTTCAAAATTTCAAAAGTAAAGGATTCCAAACTTAAATATATTCATACCTTGAGACAGAGCCCTTCTTCAACATCACAAATGGGGTAATCACCTGGGCAGCAGTACTCAGTTCCAGTACAACAAACAGCATTTTCATATGGACAGCAACCATAAATCAGGCAAAGGTCAACGAATTCAAATATGCAGCAGCATGTCTCATCACTTGGACAGAAGGAGAAGTCACCACATTCACTTGGTGAAGGAGAAGGAGGAGGTGGTGGTGGCGGTGGTGGTGTCACGGGAGTAGGTGGTGGTGGTGGAGCAGTTGGGGATGGATAAGGAGATGGTGAAGAAGACTCTTTGGTTGGATATGAAGCCATAGCATTAATAGCACAGACTCCATATGTTAAATTAGTATTCCTTCTTATATAAAAGTATCCATCCATTCCCCAATATGTTCCCCATGAATTCTTCACTATCCAATAATCTTCACCATCTTCAGAACCATAGCCCACTATTAAAACGGCGTGGTCAATGTCATCAGGATCACTTGAACAGCTACCGTCATAGATACCCTGATTAGATGATATCATTTTAAGCACAATCTTTTTCCCAGTAAAGATTTCCAAGTTAACATGAAAGCTTAATGAACTGAGATTAGACTTACACTTGTGTAAAGTTGAAAGTCAAGTGCAGAGCCATCCATACCCACACTAACGGGCTGCTGAACAGAAGCACACAAGAGAGCACTGTCTGATTCTTCTACATCTTTATAGCCATCAATGCTTACAACTTTAGTTTCCTCCTGATTAAAATAAAACACCATAAATGAGACAAAGATGGAAATGGTATTAAAAAAAAAAATTTGCAACCATTTTGATATATGTTTTAAAGAAGTTTATACTCAAAATATTCTAGCAAGGCAAGAACAAACCTTGGATATGATGCAGGCTTGATCCACAAATTTGTAGGGATAATCAGCTTCTGTATCAATCCCCCCATTGCTTATAACCCATTCAAAAGCATAGTCCATATAGCCTCCATCACATCCATAGTTGGTAGTATCACAATCCATAAGTTCTTGTTCTGAAAGGCTAATAAGGTCTCCAGTGACTATGGCGTTTATTCCTTCTATAGCACCAGTTGTGGAGAATGCCCAGCAACTTCCTGTGAACATAAGCCGGATCCACAATTAGGTGATTGTTGTGATAGTGAAGTAAAAATGAACATGACTTCACAATTCTCTCAAACAAAAGAGACATAAACCTTTCGTTTAGCTTTTGCAATGAATTTGCTCTTGACAAAATTAAGATGTTTTGCCCTTTTGTTGTAGAGAAAACTATTGCTATATTAAAATCCATCCTGGGGCTCTTAGTGATTTATAACTGTATATCAATCCACCATAGAATTAGACCAACTATAGTCTTGGGACTTGATAACAAGTCCACATCAAGAAAACAAATTTACAACCATGCTCCATTTATGTTCTACGTTCTCAACTAGTTGGGCAGGAGACACACCTGCCATAACACTGCATATTGTTTGATTATATTAAGAAGTCAACCCTCAAATTTGGTTGTGATGCATGATTGAATTGTGCCCAACTTTCACATCTCAATTAAATAGATGTTGCAATTAAAGAGTTTGCTAATACTAATAAATAAATAAATAAACCTTGATGATAGAAAACTCTAATCTTCTTGTATATTCAGACTTTTGTAGTTTTAAGACATTCATTACTCTCACTTTCTTCCAAATTCTTTAAGAACTGAATCTTGAAATAAAAAGCCAGAACTTCTAGTAAAATTAATTGGTTAGATGATACTGCTAAGATATTGGCTAAAATTTTCTGTGTTCATAAAAGTACAAGTCAAATTTAAAATTGATACAAGAAGCACAAGTTGTACTTAGTGGATACAAGAACAACATTTTTTTTTTTTTTTTGAGAAGAACAAGAACAAACATTTTAAATCATATGATTGAGGCATTTTGATTATTACGAAATGGTCGGGTTAGTTTAACAAAAAAAAAAATTTAATTAGAAGGATAAATATATATTTTTAATACAAATCTTCTACTTTCTTTTATTCCTTTCCCTCCTACTGCCAAGATGCTCTGGTGGTTGGGTTTTCATCTAAAATTCAGACCCTTTGACTTACAAGTAGTGCCAGCACAAAATAGAACTAAAAGTCAATGAACTCATGTCATTTGTCTTTTATTAATTTATTCTTTTTCTTAACTCTTAAGAAATCTACAGATGAAGGTCCTCCAACTTGATACAGTGGGTGTGGAGGGCTAGGATTCCATTATAAATAAATAAATAATAATAATAATAACAGAATCTTAATCCCAAAATTATAGAACTCGGAGAGTTTTAAGGCATTTGGGTTACCAAGTGGAGACTAAAGTTGGGCCTACAATGAATTGGGCTTAGGCCATACTAAACTCGAGGCTGGACTCTAGAGGCTAAAAGTCAACAATACCTCTATGGGCCCATCCCAACTCACCTGTGGGGCCCACAACATGTGAGCCAGCTCTCCTGATACCTCCTCAAAAGCAAGATTTTAAAACAAGAATCTTAAGCAAAAGGCATTGAATCATTGAATCTTGGCCTCAAAATCTGTTTCACATAAAGGCCGAGATATATCTATGTTTTTCTTTTATACTATTAAAGTTGTAATGGGGATATCCATCTTTTTTTTTAAGTGAAAAAGGATACTTTTCATTTAGATTGAATGCATTGAAAAGTAACTTAAGAAATGTGTGATCATTCTATCATCATATAAAAAGTCATCAATATATAATGACAAAATGTGTCATTTCTATTAATTTTTCCACACTTCAAATACCTAATGGTTCAACCATGATTGACTTGTCACTGATTTTCAAATGGTTGCTTTGTCCCTTTTAATCCATAGGGAGAGGATTCTGTTATAATAGTATATCTAATGACTAATGAGTTACTAATGTTTAGATGCGAAATCGTTGGTGATTGTTCTCACACAACCACTATGAGAAATGGACACAATAAATCATATGATTGTTAACACTAAGTCAGTAACCAGAGTCAGTCTATCACTTAGACATGCATACCAAATTACCAATACAATGTAAGTTAGAATGTATAGAATTACCCATCCAAGTATAGAAACTTACCACAATCGCCTTGGTCCTTAACGCCAGTGACAACTCCCTTTTTCCTCCAATCGAAGGAAGTAGGAGCATCATCACAAGATTGCAACTTTTCCTGCATACTCCCACTCAAAAGAGTGTTACTCATCTTGCTGAAAGGCTTCTTCACTTTTGACAAATAAGTCTTCTTGAACTCTTCATTGCTCAAATCCGCAAACTTGTTCAACCCCAAGCGATGTGCGTGGGGTGAGTTTCTCTTTGCATTGTTTTCAATTATGTACTTCAAATTCCTCCTGAAGTTCTCGAACCTCTTCTCGGCCTCCTCGGCATGTTTGTACACCCTTTTGTGCTCTTTCTTCCATTGTTGGAAGAGCTCGATCACTCTTTCCTCTGTAGGAAACTTGTCCTGCTCTTGACCCAATATAGAGTACTCACTCGGGAGGCTAAAAGATAGGCATGTTAGTGAAGCCCAGCTCAAGAACAGTATAGCCAGTTGAAACTTTTGGGAACCCATTTTCTCTAGTGGGTTTCCAGTGATATTTGATTTGATCTTTCCACATTCTGTCTATTCTATATATAGGTAGACACATACAAGGCTGTATTTCCAAGCCTACCAGTCAGCTCAAGAACATTGTATTTTGTTTTTGTCCGCCCTTGCATATTTTAAATTTTGCTTGTGTAAATCATGCACATCATGTCAAAAATAGACCAAAATAACATTAGAATTCCATAGCAATATTAATATTTTGAGGGCATTTTGGTAGTTATAAATGAGCTGCAAGACTTTTGTAAATCGATTAAAAGCCATAGGAGTTGCTATCTGAATACTTGACTATCTATTTTTCTTGGCTTACCAAATTGTTTGGGTGATTTTGTAGTTCTCGTCTGCAATTCAGAGAGTTTGACTAGTGAGTGGAAGACCAAATAAATACAAAGAGATATGTGGGATCTAACAGTCAATTAATCAAGGATTGAAGCTTGGACTGGTGGGTTTGTTAGATAGATGAATTTAATAGGCTCATCCAATAGACACATGGATAATTAAATCCAGGTCCACGCAAAGCACAAGGCCTGGATGATCTGGCGCAAAAGTTTTATAAAAGATAATTGTCTTTAGGGGCTATCGGTAGAGAATGAAGATTGTGAAACCCGGACCGGACCGGACCGGACCGTACGGTCTGACCGGATTAACCGGAAACTGTTCATTAATACAAGTTGTTAACTCTCAAGAACCGGTCTATACAAGGAAAGCAGTGAACCGTGCAACCCGCAGTCGAACCTTCCGGATTTGAAAACCGTTGACGGTTCTTGCGGTTCAGATCTGGACTTTATTTTTGGTACTTACCACCATTATTGCTGCTTCAAACCACCATGAGATGCTGTTAGACCTTTAGATTGCATCGCCTCTCTTCTTCTTTTCTGTTTCACTCGCGCTTTCTCTCTAATTTTTCTGCGTTTTTTTTGCCTCTTTGCTGTTTCAGTTTCTGTGTCTAGACTGAGGACTCTGGAGTTGCTTTGCAGACGATGGAGATGGTGAAGTAATGCATGGCTGTCATCTACTCACTAACCAACCGAATTCAGATCCTCTAGAGTTCCTAGGGTACTCTACCAAATAAATTTCCTTAAATCTTAATCGTTCTTTAATGATTTAATAGTCTAGATTTTGCCATGTCAGCATTCCATTAATAATAATCTTAATTGTTTTGTTTGCAACATTATTATATTATTTTAAGAGTATTGTTAGTGAAATGGTGATATGGCAAAGTCTAGACCATTAAATCATTAAAGAATGGTTAGGATTTAAGGAAATCTATTGGTAGAGTACCCCAAGAACTCTAGAGGATCTGAATCTATTATTTAATGAGTAGACTCTAGCTTCTTCTTTTTAAGTCCTTTATCTTTTTTTGTTTTCTACTTTTAAATTTCATTGGAAAGTTGACCGTACAAATGGGCTTGACCGTCAAGACATGGGCTTGATTTAATTTGTGCCTAAGGCATGGGCTTAATTTAGACGTAGGCTTCATAAAAATATATAAATATATATATAATTTATTTTTATAAAATTAGTACCTAAATAATTTCTTATTATAGTCAAATTTTCTATTATTTCTAATTTAATATATTTATTTATTAAATTAATTAGGATATCATCATGGTTTGATCTTGGTTCAACTTCGATTCGACCTAAAAACAAACCTCTCTTTTTTCGGTTCATTAAACGGTCCAGGTCTGAAAACCATCAAAATATACGTCCCAAACGATTAAAATAAAGAGAGGCGCTACGTTCACAACATATTTACAACATTTTTACAATAAATTATAGATGGTTAGTTGTTATTGGTTCAATAACAACTAGTAACAACCTGTCACTTAGAATTTGTTATAAAAATATTGTGAAAATATTGTGCACATATTATTTCTTTAAAATAAAAGTTCAGGCATATTGTGCTACTAGTAATGTTCTACACTTCTTGCCTTCTACTACCACTGGAGATAGATTACGTTTTCCTATATAATGCAATTGCAAATGGATACTTTGTGGGTGGCTTTGACAACACCAACTTTTCCTTTAGTTCTTGGGGTAAATTTCTAGTTGATACTACTTTGGAAGGGTATATAAATAATCCCCTTTGTAGATATAATAAGATAAAAACATGATCCCATGCATTATCTAATATTTCGTGAATTATTGGTCAATAACTTATACATACATACACACACACACATATATATATATATATATATAATTCCACAGTTAAAATAATGAAAAGAAGAAATTTAAACTTTAAACGTTTTAGTTTAAAACATCAAAAATTACCTTTAATTACAAGGCTATTAAGGTTAGTGTATGTATGGTGTTAATGAAACAATGGAAAATATTAGTGTGTTTGGCTCTAACTTATTTGCCCTTTTTTTTTTTTGGCTTTTTATCTCAACCTTTTGGTAATAAACTAGATTTTAGTCTTTTGTCATACATTAAATATTAAAGTTACAAATAATAATAATAATAATAATAATAATAAATACTATACAAATAAACGACTGAAAGAATATGTTTTCAAACACATACTAAACAACTTAAGCTGATGAGGACTTAATCGCCGCCCTGGAGTATAATACTGTATTATCTCTATAGTTGTTGAGGCACGTATTTATGCATCACATCCCATTTGATTTAACAATACTAAAAAAGTCAGCAAAGCATGTGACTGACTAACAACCTCGCAGGTTATCATAAAAAAAAAAAAAAGATTAACAACCTCGCACGATAATGTTAACAAATACCGTACTACTTTTTTTTTTCCCCCTTTTTTCTTTAGAACAAAATCCCGTACTACTTACTGACCGGTGGTTGCGCTGCTTGGCATTTCTTTTTTTTTTTTTTTTTGATAATTACATGAAAAGTTCATTAAACTGAAAACAGCATTACAACTGAGAGAGCAAACAAACAACTAGGGGTAAGACAGCAAACAAACTACACCCCACACTCCCCAATGAACTCAAGAGCCCAGCATTTGACTTGTGTTTGCATATTAAAGTTTTGAATTTTCTTTCCTTGGGCTCCAGCAACCCTTTTTAAAAGCCCTCTCTGCGGGCATAAAGGGGAATAGGTGAGCTCATTAAAGGGAGAGGAGGGATTATTTGTGGGGACCGGGCTGGGTGAACATTGGGCCTCAGATGCAAACAAAGGAGAGCCCAAAACCGGAGCCTTTACAATTACAATCTGACCCTTCATAGAAGAACCCTGGGAATCACGGGAGAGCGCAGCTGAGGAGGGCTCTGGGCTCAAGGTGTTGTTGGAGCTTGTGAGATTTGACAGTGCTGTTGAGTGCTTCAGCTCCGGACCCAGCCACACCTGACCAGCACCCACCGGAACCTGAACACCAGTGACTGCCGTCGATCCTTCCTCCTTCGACCCGCCACAGCAAACCACCCAATGATTCTCGAAACTCTCCATGAAATCCTTGCTATTTCTGATCCAGCCCCCAAAATACCTGAGGCAAACGGTTTCACCAAGACCCAGAAAACCACAAATAAAACAAAAGAGTAGAAGCCACTCCAATTGAAACCCAGACTTGAACCAAACCTGAAAAGCCATTATTCCCATATCTACAAGCGTTTGATCAGAACCCAACAACCAGCAGTTCTAAGAGAGAACTTGAAGGCTCGCGCGCACACCCCGTGAAGGCCGATCGCGCGGTTGGGAAGGAGAAAACTTCAAACCCTTCTGTAAAGAGATGCAGAAGCCGAAAACCCCCAGAGAAAGTTTGATCCCAGATGCTTAAAGAGATGAATCAAACCTTAAAAGCTACTGAGATTAAAGAAACTGTATAGACAGAGGGAGAGAAGACTTGTACCAGGCAAGAGGGAAAAGCTCCTACAGAGGGAGAGAGAGAAAACTTTCTCTCTCCTACAAGCCGTAGGAGAGAGAAAGGATTGTGGATGCAGGCTTGGCATTTCTTTGCATCTTAGGTTTTTGGCTTAAATATATTTGTCCTTATTAAAGTTTAGTTAAATGATACATCAAGTATAAAGTAATTACACCCTCAAAAAAAAAAAAAAAAAAAAAAAAAAAAAAAAAAAAAGAAGTATAAAGTAATTATTTTTAGTCTTTTTAAATGATGTGGTTAAACTAAAAATTAACATGTCATTATTTCTTAAAGACTAAAAATGATCATTTTAAATTTGTTAAAGTCTAAAATCATTCCCTTTTAAGTATTTTATGCAATAAAGGTAATCATTTTAAATGTGGAAGGGACTAAAAAAGATCACTTTAAATTTCAAGTATTAAAATCCTTGATGAGCAAATGTTTAGTAACCAGTCTAGTACTACTGCACACTATTGGTGTGATTGTCATTCCACAAATATAAGTGCTTGTAGGGTGTAGGAGGCAAAGGTCGGAGTTCAAGTCTCTAAGAGGAAGTTTCACACACATGTACACTTAGATTAAACTAGAGTAGAATTTCTATTTTGTATAAAAATAATAATAATAAAAAAGTAACTGGTCTAGTAATTTTTGATCTATTAGATAGGCCTTCAACCGGTCTATTCAATATTTTGAAAGAGTTGTGGCACTTTATAGTTTATACATCCCAAAATAAATATTACAAATGTTTGTTAGGAAGGTGTGTCGTATTATTCAACCAACAAAAGCTAACTTGCTCAAGTGTCACTTTGGAATAGACCTATACTCATTTATATCTGTGGGTGAGAAGGCCCAACGCCATACACTGGGCCTGAGGCCCAGTTCGAATACAACTATCTGTCCGAAGAGGCTGAGAGTATCCATGCTTTGCCATCCTGGTAGGAGTGCAACTCATAAGGGACGAATGTTTCATCCGAAGACAACCGGGTCGGTCCGAAGGGGTCCTGTCCAACGGATCTCCCCAGAATTTGATCGAGTAGATACGCTGAAGATTCTCTTGTAAGGGCTGAGCTTTGGGCATGTCTAGCTGCGTGGCTATCATGAAATATCTCACAAATAAAGCTGCCACCGCCGCATTTAATGCACTGCAGCAACTTTCCTGGCCGTATTTATGTGGAGAAGACACCTGAACAGTGCATTCTCACCCACCACCACTCACTGCAGGTTAAAGCAGACTTCTGATGTGACTAGTACTCAAGTGGACGCCTAGATGGAGGACAAGTGTGCGGTGAAGATTGGGAAAGGGTGTATATATATAAGGGAAACAGGCCTCACAGAGTGAAGGAGGAGAAAATTTGTATTAACAAAACTTCTAAATATTAAGCATCTTCGGATCAAAGAGATTTCTTGTCAAACACTAGTCTCAATCCCTTTTTACATTGGTTTTGCTTGCATGAACCGTTGCTAAATCCAAAATCAGCCCAGTTGTTTAACCCATTCTCTACAAATTTATTGTTGGGAATTTGTTGGGCTCACAATACTAAGAGTTGGTACCTGGCCCAACAAATTTGGACCCTACAATATCTATATATTACTAAAACTTAAAAGTATTGCATTTAATGTTGCTACGCTTATATTGAGCCACATCAACAATCACGTCATCATTTTTTGTTTATAATTTTTCTTATATATTTTTTTAAAAAAATTTATCGTTAAAGGTGACTTAAAAGCTCCATTATTTAAAAATTAAAATATCTTTTAATCATTATTTTTATTATTAATTTTTCAAAACTCTCCCTCCCTTTTACCTCTTCATCTCTCTACTACTTTCTACCTTAATATCATTCTTTCTCTACCTTTTTATCTTCATTTATTTTGACTCTTCTTATTTTCAACATCTTACTATAAATTTGATTTTTTTTTTCATTCTATGCATAGTTTTCTCACACAAAAGGTTACCTCTCTCTCTCTCTCTCTCTCTCTCAATTTGTTTTTCATTTTCTATTTAATTAATTAATTTATTTATTTTTATTGCATCAATTCTTTAGGTTGATGAATTTTTGTGTTAATTAGAATTCTACTTTGGGTAATTGATACAATTTTGTTTTGTGTTTTAAATTGTTATCTTTTATATTCTCTTTGATTAAATATTATCCTACTACATTATACATATAGTATATAATAATATAATGTTATTATATTACATAGAATGATCTGGATAATTTGATGTTTATTGCTATATATTTTGTGGGTGAGAAAGCCCAACGCCATATGTTGGGCCTGGGGCCCAATTTGAATATAACTTCCTGTCCGAAAAGGTTAAAGGGATCAACGCTTTGCCGTCCTGGTGAAAATGCAACCAAGAAGGGATGAATGTTGCGTCCGAAGACAACCTGGCTGGTCCAAAGAGGTTCCACTCGTCGGACCTCCAGAGAACTTGATCAAGTAGATATACTGAAGATTCCTCTGTAAGGAGTTAGCTCTGGGCATGCCTAAGTGCGGGGATATCATGAAATATCTTACAAATAAAGCTGTCACCACCGCATTTAATGCACTGCAGCAACTTTCCTGGCTGCATTTATGTGGAGAAGACACCTGAACAGTGCAACCTCAACCACTACCACTCACTGCAGGTTAAAGCAAACTTCTGATGTGACTAGTACTCAAGTGGACGCTTAGATGAAGAACAAGTATGCGGTGAAGATGAGGTGAAAGGTGTATATATAAAGGAAATAGGTCTCACGAAAAAAAGGGGGAGAAAAAATTGTATTCACTAAGTTTATAAATGCAAAACCTCTTCGGACCAAAGAAACTTACATTAAATATTAGTCTGAATGTCTTTTTACCCTTGTATGCTTGCACGAATCGTTGCTAAATCCATAGTCAGCCCAGCTGTTTAACCCATTCTCTACAAATTTATTGTTGGGAATTTGTTGGGCTCACAATACGGAAAGTTATTACTTAGTCCATCAAATTTCAACCCTACAATTGGCGCCGTCTGTGGGGAGCAGCTTAAGCAAAGGTGGAAGCAACACCTCAAAGATGGTTGAACCAAGGCAACGACCAGCGGAGTCTAGGTCATCTTAGTGCACCGATCCCTTTCTCCATCTGGAACGGAGGCAAGATTGTGAGGGCAGCGTACACACTGCGCGTGACGATCAAAACTAGTCACATGGAGAGAGCCATATGTCCCACGCAGAGAAAAAACAAAGCATGCAGAAGGAGATCGATAGGCTGAAGAGGGAGTTGCGCCATGCGAAGAGGAAGCGCAGTCCCTCGTACTCTAATGAAGATTCTGAAGACGAATAGGATCTTGTCTACAAGCAGAAATTTCGAACGCCAGTCAGCGAATCCTTTACCTATGAGGAAATGCGTCATGACAAAGGGAACCCTCGGAACCCCTTACCTAGGGGCGTAGGGAACGACGCTATGAGTAAAGCCTTGGATCATATTTTCAGATCTCCCTTTACCCGTAACATCGAGAATGCTAGACTTCCTCGACGTTTCCACCAGCCTACATTCACCATCTATAATGGCCGGACAGACCCAGTGGAACATGTGAGCCATTTCAACCAGAGGATGGCCGTCCACTCTAGGGACGAGGCCCTAATGTGCAAAGTCTTCCCATCCAGCTTGGGACCGATAGTTATGAGGTGGTTTGATAGTCTGAAAGCAAATTCTATAAGCTCTTTCCAAGAGCTGACTCAAGCATTTGGTTCGCGTTTTTTCACGTGCCGAAGAGTTCCGCAATCTATGGCTTCCCTATTGTCTGTCAGTATAAAAGGAGGTGAGACTTTAAAGTCATATTCAGATAGGTTCTGGGAAACGTATAATGAGGTCGAGGAAGATTGTGAATTGGTGGCCATCAGCTCTTTTAAACTGGGCCTCCCCACTGAGCATCCCTTGAGAGCGTCCTTAACGCGCAAGCCTGCTACCAATATACGCCAGTTGATAGATAGGATTGACAAGTACAAAAGAGTTGAAGAAGACCAGCAGCAGAGCAAGGGAAAGGAGAAGGTTATCCCTCAGGAGGGGAGGGATTTCAGGTCGGACAGGCAGAACCACAACAGGCCGAGGAAGGACTGGATCGGACAAAGCACAGCGAACTTCCAGATGGTCAATGCAGTTTTTCGCGAACCAGTACACCAAGTCCTGGATAAAATAAAAAATGAACCATTCTTCAAAAGGCCGAACAAGATGGTAGGAAACCCTGAAAGGTGCAACCACAATCTTTACTGTCAATATCACCTTGACCATGGGCATACTACTGAGGATTGCAGGAGCCTGTGGGACCATCTGGATCAGCTGGTTAGCGAAGGTAGGTTAAAGCAGCTTCTACACCACTCATACGATCAGGGAAATCAGGCAAACGCGGGACCTAGGAGAGGTGATTCTGTAAAACCTCCATTGGGTACAATCAAAGTCATTTTTGCCGCGCCAGGGAGGACGGGGTCTTGCCCATCCAGAGTATTGTCGGTTGGCCCTCGGAGAGTGTTAACAGAGAGCTGAAGAGGCCTAGGATAGAGGCTCCAGTTTTGGGCTTTTCGGACGAGGACAAAATCGGGACTATACAACCGCATGACGACGCCCTGGTAGTTACTCTGAGAATAGGCGGATACGACGTGAAGAGGGTAATGGTAGATCAGGGCAGCGCCGTAGAGATAATGTACCCAGACCTATATAAGGGGCTGAACTTGTCTCCCGAAGACCTAACTCCGTACAATTCCCCTTTAGTTAGTTTTGATGGCAAAGTGATCATTCCGAAGGGCCAAATCAGACTACCTGTGCAAACAGGACCTGAGACGGTGGAGGTGGATTTCATAGTGGTGGATGCCTACTCACCCTACACTGCTATTGTTGGCAGACCTTGGCTTCATACCCTCGGGGCCGTATCCTTCACACTTCATCAGAAGATTAAGTATCCGTCCGAAGGGATAGTAGAGGAGATCCGAGGAGATCAGTCTACGTCTAGGCAATGTCTAGTGGCAGCTATCCAGCACAAACCTCAGACTGAACCTTCAAACTGCAACAAAGAGAGTTTATAGCAATTAAAGCCTCCGGTGCTGGACACCGAAATCTCGGTCGGAGAAGCGGAGTGCGAAAGCTTGGCAAGGATAGTTGTCGATAACAATCCAGAGAAGTTTTTTCAAGTCGGATCCCTGCTACCTCCTCAAGAGAAGGAAGAGCTGATAGAGTTCCTCAAGGCAAACGTTGATGTATTTGCCTGGGACCCTGCGGAGGCCCCGGGAGTAAGCCCAGATTTTATTTGCCACCATCTAAACGTTAATCCCACCGTCGTCCCCAAGAAGCAACCACTCCGGCGTCCATCGAGGGAACACGCAGATGCGGTCAGGGAGGAAGTGATGAAACTTAAGCAGGCAGGGGCTATTAAGGAAATTTTTTACCCCGAATGGCTGGCTAACACAGTGGTGGTAAAAAAGAAAAGCGGAAAATGGTGGGTGTGCGTGGACTTCACTGATCTTAATAGAGCTTGCCCGAAGGATCCGTTTCCCATACCGAAGATAGATCAACTAGTGGATGCTACTGTTGGACACCCTCGGATGAGTTTCTTAGATGCATTTCAAGGCTATCATCAGATACCACTGGCTCCCGCTGATCAGGAGAAAACAGCTTTTGTAACCCCTGTTGGGAATTACCACTACAAGGTGATGTCGTTTGGCTTGAAAAATGCAGGAGCTACCTATCAGAGAATGATGACCAGAATGTTTGAGCTGCAACTGGGCAAAAGCATGGAAGTTTATATTGATGACATGGTGGTGAAAAGCAAGGTCATAGTTGAGCACATTCGGGATCTTAGGGATGTTTTTGAAACCCTGAGGGGACACAGGTTGCGCTTGAATGCATCTAAGTGTTCGTTTGGTGTTGGATCAGGCAAATTCTTAGGGTATATGGTCATTCACAGGGGAATCGAAGTTAACCCCGATCAGATAAAGGCCATCAACAACTTGTGAGCTCCTCGAAACCCCAAGGAAATTCAGAAGCTGACTGGGATGACCGCTGCCCTTAACAGGTTCATTTCCAGATCAGTAGATAGGTGTAGGCCTTTCTTCTCATTGATCAATAAGTGGAAGGGTTTCGAATGGACGGAGGAGTGTGCTGTTGCTTTTCAGCAACTTAAGGACTACTTGGCTCGGCCACCAATCATGTCCAGTCCTGAACCAGATGAGGTGTTGTTTGCTTATATCGCCGTCGCTCCTAATGCTGTGAGCTTGGTGTTGATACGGACGGACTGTGGAGTGCAAAAACCAATCTACTATGTAAGTAAGTCATTGCATGAAGCTGAAATTCGTTATTTGCCATTGGAGAAGGCCATCCTAGCTGTGGTGCTCGGTACGAAGAAGTTGCCTCACTATTTTCAAGCCCACACCGTCATAGTCCTCACCCAGCTTCCACTCAGAGCAATACTCCGAAGCGCAGACTACACAGGAAGGATTGCCAAATGGGGGACGATCCTAGGGACTTTTGATATCAAGTATATGCCTCGCACATTAGTGAAGGGTCAGGTCCTTGCCGACTTGGTCGCCGAGTTCACAGAGCCCCATCTATAGGAGGTAACACCGACGCTGGACATGGAAGAAAGGCACGTTGGTATGGTTTCTTCGCGGAACCCTTTGCCCTGGGAAGTGTACGTGGATGGCGCATCGAATCAGAGGGGCTCCGGAGTGGGGCTAGTGCTGATATCCCCAGAGAGAATTATCATCGAAAAAGCGTTAAGGCTGGATTTCTCAACGACGAACAATGAGGCAGAATATGAGGCTCTGTTGATGGGGATGAAGATGGCACGAAGGATGGGAGGAAAGTCGGTTGAGATATTCTCGGACTCGAGATTAATCGTCGGCCAAGTGCAGGGAGAATTTGAGGCGAAGGACGAGAGGATGCAGGGGTATTTGAACCTGGTTAAGTCCCTACAGTCAGAGTTTGAATATTTTAACCTACAGCACATCCCCAGAAGTGGCAACACACATGCTGATTCTTTAGCCACCCTCGCCACCTCTTCGGCACAGGAATTACCAAGGGTTATCCTCATTGAGGACATGCAGAAACCTACGGAATTAAGAAAAAAGACATTCCAAGTTCATTGCGTCAGAACCAACCCGTGCTGGATGGATCCCATCGTCAAGTTCTTGAAGGACGATGTGTTGCCCAAAGAAAAAGGGGAAGCGGACAAAATTCGGAGGAAAGCTACAAGGTTCTGGTTGTCCGAGGATCACAAACTGTACAAACGATCCTATTCAGGCCCATACTTGTTGTGCATGCACCCTGAAGCGGCTGAGTCACTGTTAGAAGAATTGCATGAAGGGATCTGTGGGAGCCATACTGGAGGGAGATCCTTAGCACACCGAGCCATTACTCAGGGTTATTGGTGGCCAAATATGCAAAGAGAGGCCCATGAATACGTTAAAAAGTGTGACCAGTGCTAGCGGTTTGCGCCGAACATACATCAGCCGGGTGGTACCCTTAATCCACTACCCAGCCCATGGCCTTTCGCTCAATGGGGACTGGATATCGTAGGCCCATTCCCTAAAGTAGCAGGGAACAGGAAGTACCTTCTGGTCGGAACAGACTACTTCACCAAATGGGTCGAAGCCGAACCTCTAGTGAATATCAGGGATGTAGACGTAAAGAAATTCATCTGGAAAAATATCGTCACTCGATTCAGGGTCCCCCATACCCTGATCTCGGACAATGGGCTTCAGTTTGATAGCAAAGCTTTCAGGGGTTATTGTAGCGAGCTGGGAATCACAAACAGATACTCTACCCCTGCTTACCCTCAGGAAAATGGGCAGGCCGAAGCTGTTAATAAAGTCATAGTTAACGGACTAAAGAAGAGGTTGGATGATGCGAAAGGTAGGTGGGTAGAAGAATTACCCCACGTATTGTGGGCGTACAGAACCACGCCTCACAGGTCTACTGGAGAAACCCCCTTCTCAATGACCTACGGGGCTGAGGCTGTTATGCCTTTGGAGACTGGATTCCCAACATACAGGACTAGCTCTTTTAGTCCAATCGGCAACGCTGGGCAGCTGGAAAAGAGCTTGGATCTAATCGAGGAGCGAAGGAAAAATGCAATGGTCCGACTGGCGCATTACCAGCAGAAACTTAAGCAGGGCTACGACGCCAACGTAAGGCTAAGACCCCTAGAGCCTGGTGATTTGGTACTAAGGAAAGTGGTAGGTAATGCAAAGAATCCAGCTTGGGGGAAACTAGGACCAAACTGGGAGGGTCCATATTGCATTACTTCAAGGGCTGGCATTGGAGCATACTTCCTAGAAGATCTGGACAATCATGTAGTGCCTCGGCCATGGAATGTAAATAACCTCAAAAGGTACTACTATTAAAAGAATTCTCTTTTCAGTCACGATACCATTTTGTTATGCTAAGAACTCAAGTGTTTAAAGCTAAATCCAATCATGCCTGTAGTCCTCGGACTAGATGATTTGGGTTAGTCAACACTCCTTTACGATTCTCAGAAGTGTTTAAACTTAAATCCAATCATGTCTGTAGTCTTCGGACCAGATGATTCGGGTTAGTTAGCACTCCGTTACGATTCTCACAAGTGTTTAAACTTAAATCCAATCATACCTGTAGTCCTCGGACCAGATGATTTGGGTTAGTTAACACTCCCTTACGATTCTCACAAGTGTTTAGACTTAAATCCAATCATGCCTGTAGTCTTCGGACCAGATGATTGGGGTTAGTTAGCACTCCGTTACGATTCTCACAAGTGTTTAAACTTAAACCCAATCATGCCTGCAGTCCTCGGACTAGATGATTTGGGTTAGTTAACACTACGTTACGATTCTCACAAGTGTTTAAACTTAAATCCAATCATGCCTATAGTCCTCGGACCAGATGATTTGGGTTAGTTAACACTCCCTTACGATTCTCACAAGTGTTTAGACTTAAATCCAATCATGCCTGTAGTCCTCGGACGAGATGATTTGGGTTAGTTAGCACTCCGTTACGATTCTCACAAGTGTTTAAACTTAAATCCAATCATGCCTGTAGTCCTCGGACCAGATGATTTGGGTTAGTTAACACTACATTACGATTCTCACAAGTGTTTAAACTTAAGTCCAATCATGCCTGTAGTCCTCGGACCAGATGATTTGGGTTAGTTAACACTCCCTTACGATTCTCACAAGTGCTTAAACTTAAATCCGATCATGCCTATAGTCTTCGGACCAGATGATTTGGGTTAGTTAACACTCCTTAAGGATTTTCATAAATGTTCAAACCTCAAATCCAATCATCCCCGCGATCCTCGGACTGGATAATTTGGGTTAACACTCATTCACTAACTCCCTTACGAATAGTTTTTAAGTATTATTGTCTACTTCGTCAACGCGCTGCAAGGTTTAAGTTTATAATTTCCCCAAGCATACCAATTCGAACTTAATGGCATCAACAATTCTCTGACCAGGTTATCATCGCAAATAAACATTCCAATAAAGTTGTTATCGCCTTAAGGCCTACTTAGCATCGTTTAGATTGAAATCATGGCATTGGTTGTTTCTCAGTCGTCATTCTATTGGTATTTGTTGTAATGACACATCATGACATATAACATGATAGTAGTAAAGATAAAAAATAAGTCGTTTCATTGATGAAAGGAAATTGACAGCATTACAAAGCAAAGCCAAATGGCATCTAAACATTTACTAGTACAAAAAGAGTTCCCTAGACACCTAAAGCCTTCTCCAGAGGCACTGGGTCAGCCTTTGGTGGATCGTCCATATCCCCAGTCCGAGCAAGAGCGTGGCTTGCCTCAGCAGGTTCTGGGATGCTCGAATCAACCGGAGGAGCATCGGAGGTATCTGGTAGGTCGCAGATATCGGGGTCGTAGTAAACACTCCCAGGCTGCCTCAGGGCAGACTCTAGGAGAACTCCGGCCGCGTCGAGGCATTTGCCCCACGTTATCTCACAGTACTCCCTGCAGACCTTGGCGAACTCCTCGGTCAGCCTCGTTTGGGTCTCTTGCACCCCCAGCAAGTAAGCGGCCTTTTTCTCAGCCTCAAGTGCTTCCTTGGCCAGCTGAGCGTTCTGCTCGGCCAACTTAGCAGAATCCTTGGCTTTGTCAAGCTCGGCCTGAAGATCCTTCACCAATGCTCGCTCCGTCTCCAGATTGAGCTCAGTGGTGTACAGCTTTTTGCGCTGATCTTCAGCCTGCTCTTGGGCGTTCTTGAGGCCCGCCTCCAGACTTTTTCTTTCTTTAGCCTCCTGTTTCAACTGCTCGGACATCCGGAAGCACTCATCTTTAAGGCCGCCCAAGGCCTTCTCGGTATCCGAGCGGGCGCTGATCTCCGCTTGGACTTGGATATGGGCCTTCTGGTTCCATTCTTCGGCCACAAATATCTGCTGAGCGATCTGCACAACAAGCGAAAGTTATTCTTTCTTATTAGTTGTTAAACAAAACAAAAAAAAAGATAAAAAGGTCAATTCCCTTACCATGCCTAGATCCCTTTTTAGGGATAAGAAAAGCTCCTGCTGGCTGAAACGCCTGTAGGACTCCATGTCCCTTGGAAGGAGCAAGGGCTGCTCCAAAGCCTCTGCAATGTAACCGGCTTTGCCTCCACCATAATTTCTGATGGAGGCAATGTACGGGATGTCTGCACCATCCAGCGTCAACTTTGGAGGCCATGTCCGAGGGCCCCGACGTACATCGGCGACTGAAGGGTCCTCCTTACTTTCAGTAGATGAAGCCCTTTTGCCCCTGGTATCGTGGGCCACTTTCTGTTGCTTGGGCCCCTTTTTAGGCGCAGCCTCAGTGCCGTCCGCCTCAGTCGCAACCCTTGTCTTTTTTAGATCCGGCAGCGGCTTTAAGCTGGGATCCGAGGGGGCTTGAGGAGGAAGATGAGGAAGATCCACCACTGGCTGGGAGGGGCCAGTGCCTTTGGTGGCGGCCTTCGGTTTTCTATTCTTCATCAACTCTGATAAACTCTGCATGTCTTCGTCCGAAGAGTAGGCCGACACGATTAGTTTCTCTGGCTGGACAGCCAATTGCCTGTCTGTTTCCTCGTCGACGTCTATAATTTGAATCTCTTCTGAAGCCTCACCCTCAAATCTGAACTGGTCAATCTGCTCGTCAAGGGAAGGTGTAGAAGAAGCAACTCTTCCTTCCTCTGCTACTGGTTCAAAGGGAACTTGTTGAACGGGCTGAACGAGCAGTGGTATACCCTGTGGATTGGGATGTGGCACCGGGGCGAGGTCGAAGGGAGCTAAGAAATTCTTCCGAGCCACGTCAATGCGGTTGATGCGGCGATCCCCGAGTGTTATTGTGTTGCCGATCGGCTGAAGTTCAGACTTCGGGATATAGCCGAGGATGAGGGGAACGGACCTAAGCTGTCCGTCTTCGCTTACAAAAATCTCCGACCGAAGAAGGTAGTTCAGAGCCGCAGTATTTGTGAGACTCAGCCGAGGAGTTACGTGATTTCTATCTGTAAACATTGTAATAAAACTATTAGAAAATATTGAAATATGACGAAGGGAAGTCCGAATAGCTGAAAGCAAAAAAAAAAAATGTGTTAGAAAATCTCAATGGGGGATGTCCCACCTGGCTCTCCTGGCTGGGTTGGGCAATGAATTCCATCATGCCATGCGCCCGAGACGATCAGATAATCGTCATTCATCCCTTTATTAGACTTGGGGAGACAGGAGAGGAGTCTGACGACGTCGGATCAGGACCTTAGATAGTATCCCGCTCCTTCTTTGGTACGACACTTGTACATATGTACCACATCGTGCCAGGTTAGTCCTAATCCTAAATGACGGTTTAGGTTGTCAACTGCCCCTAAAATCCTAAACGTGTTAGGTGCGCACTAGTCAGGGCTAAGCCTATGGGCGGTAAGGTAACTTCTGGTAACTGAACCCATGGGGATAGTCATTCCTCTCTCCAGGAAAGCGATAATAGGGATTATAACTTCACCCACTTCTCGGTCCGTTAATAACCCTTCCGTGGAGCAATACCTCAAGCCCACTTCCTGAGGAATGCGATACGTCGCCCTAAACTTTTCTATCTGGGAGGGACTGTCCACTAAGTATTTAAATCTACCCATTTTGAATTAGGTTAGAGGGAGGGGAATGCGAAACAGCAACTGAAGAAAATCTACCAAAGGCCGAAGAGGCAATCTGAATAGATTTTGAAAATCTCGAACAAAGAACTTACGCAGAATCGAATTGGAGGACGTCCTTTAGCCTTGCGGGAAGATCGTAGTAGATTCTGGGACGAGTCGAAGTAGATAACAGAAGAGGCTTTGGGAGTCTGAATGATTGAGTTCGCTGGAGAGTCTGAAATTTGCAAAGTGAGAAAATAACCCCCTCTAGGACTTTATATAGAGGTAGGCAAAGTGGTGGGATTTATCCCGCCCGAAATTTTGAGGGAAATCTCGTCCGTTGGATTTGTGACGTGCCAT